>JASAOG010000299.1:177500-531371 GCA_030265305.1 Biomphalaria pfeifferi | reverse complement strand
CCTCTTTTTAAAAAATTATTTAAATATTTTTTTTTACCGTTGTTAGTGTAAATCTATTAGAAATGTAAGTACATGACTGACCCAAGCTAATGGATTCAAGTACGCTTATGTAAACTTTGTTTTTAAAAAAGTATTTTTAACAAATATGTTCTTCTTCAACGTTGATACGCTATAAAGATCACGTTATATCTTAATATATATATATATTATATATATATATTATTAGGGGTGCACCGGATAGTACTTTTTGATATCCGGCCGGAGCCGGATTAAGGACCGGATAGTAAAATTTGATATTCGGCCCGGTGCCGGAGCCAGGAGCCGAATACCTAAGTGTTTTGTAAATAGCTTGTATTGCTGAGCATTTTACGAAACTGTTAAATAACATACCTATATTTGTTGGTATTTATTTTTTTTTCCTTTTATATACTTTATTGTTTTAAACTCTTTTGCTGATTGATTTATTAAAGATTAACAGTATTTATAAACATAAATTAATCTGTGTAGCATGAGCGTGTCTGTGTGTATGTACGAGGCCACCAACTATAAAGGCTGTGTGTTGGAGGGTCAATGTAAAATATGTTAGTATATATTTAACTAGTTACTAATGTAAATCTCTCATCTGGCTTGTATGGTGGTTGGATGTATGTGTTCAATAATTTCTGACCAACAACCTGGTCATCAGACTTGTAATTTTAAGTCCAAAGACTGCTTCTGGTTCTGGCTTCAAGGGCTTAAATACTGATAGCTCTTAGTCAATATTTGGAATCTGAAGCGTAGTAGGTCATTTATTTATTAATCTAATTGCGGCAAACGATATTTTATTAACAGCAGGAACATCTAATTATACCTACTCATAGCTGAGCTTTAAATGTTGCGAAGCATAGATTTAATTGTAGTCTGTAGGCCTATTATTGTTATCAATGTTTAGATCTACTGTTATATAGATCTAAGAGAATTAGGAAAACCAACTATAAAAGAAACAAATCCACCCACACCCTCCCTACCAAAAAAAAAAACAAAACATAAATAGGACTTTTTGTTCGACTGAATGTAACAACCTGATCAGATAGACGTAGTGAGCCTACACATGTAGTCCTAGTGTAGTGTGTATAGTTGATGGTGTTGACCTTCACGCGTTTTTTTTCCTTGGGCATACGCAATAGTGTTTAGTGTGCAGGCGAAGAAAGATAACACATTGGCATGATCAGTCAAGCATATAGATAAATTATCTCTGTACCTTAGTTACAGAAGTCAAGTGTTTCTTAACATTCCAGCATATTTTTCTTTGTTTGCTAGATCTAATTGTGGTGCTTTAGATCAATTTATTTTCTGCGATGTTAAATTTAACTGTAAGGTTTTCCTTTAAATATTAAGTCCAATAGAATTAAACAATGAAATTAGTTTTCTTTCTAAAGGTTTTAATACAAGGGGAAAAATACATACACGCACACATGCACATATTAGTTTTATTTTATTGTGCAACGAACGTGTGTTCAGCGCCCTAAATGACATTTCTCTCCAAGTAAACAAACTTAGTGTCACCATCTAGTGACCTCTAGAGACAGTCTCAATATGTCTTAACAATTTGCGTTAATCCATGCTGGCTTAAGAATGGTCAATGTCTATATTCTCTATCAATACATTGTCATGGATTAAACAAATAAGAAGTTGGGGGTGTTGAGTCTCTTGAGCCCTCCCTTTAAAGATACCCATGGTCAGTGTCTGTTTGGCTTGTAGTCCTGACTCATACGTGAGACTTAACTCAAAGTTAACAAACTTATTACCCGTCCAATTAGTATAAAAGGTGTGGTTTGTGGTCCGGACCCTTGATTGACAACCTATCTCATAATAAACGAACTCATACCAAATTAACCTTATAGAGATTTGGCTTGTAGTCCCCCCGCCTCTAATAAAAATTCTAATCCAAGTAAACAAACTCAGTTCCCTCATAAGATGTGACCTCTAGACAGTGTCGGACACGTTGACATCTGGCTTAATGTGGTCAGCTGCCTATTTGTGAACTCAATGTTATGAACTAAACAAACAAAAGGAGGTGGGGGTAGCTCATCTCTACCTCTGGAGATATACCCTCACATCTAGACAGATTATCAGCGTGACGTAGTTAAGGAATATGACATGTTTACTAGACCACTCAAAGGTCAAGACAAGCCAGTGTGCCAGACATCGCTGCTACGTATGTAATACGAATTTATAATGTAAAGTCTAGTCCTCCCCCCCCCCCCCCCCCCCAATAACAAACCTAGTTCCCTCGTGTGACCTCTTGAGAGTGCTTACGTCCATCGTATCTGACTTGGGGTCACCTGTCAATCAATGAACTCAATGTGATGGGCTAAACAAATAAAAGGGGGAGGGAGTTGTTCATCTAGAAATATACCTGGTTACCTTAGAGGTGTGTCTCTTGTAGTCCAGCCCCCCCCCCCCCCCCAATAAAGATTAACTACTAAGTAAACAAACTCAGTTCCCTCGAAAGGTGTGACCACTAGAGAGTGTCTATACGCTGACATTGAACCTACGTCCATCGTATTTAACTTGTGGTTACCTGCCTATAAAAAACTCAATGTGATGGACTAAACAAATAAAAGGGGGTGTGAGTTTTCATCTCTACCTCTGGAGATATACCCGCACAGCTAGACAGACGTCTAGTCAGCATGACGTAGTCAAGGAATGTAACATTTTAACTAACTAACTCAAAGGTCAAGACAAATTGAAAAAAGTGCCAGCCATTGCATCTCTGTATGTAAAGCGCATTTATGATGTAAAGTTTCATCTCTATTTATATTAAGTTATTAACATGCCTTGTCTTTATAATAAACGATGTTTGGTGCATATTTATAATGGCTCTATTTTTAAGCACATTATTTTGTTTTCATATAAACATTAATACATTCTATAACAGACAGTAATGGAACGAGGTCCACTTTATGCATATTAAATAGGTGTATTTTTACTATCCGGTTTACTATCCGGTAGTGATATCCGACCGGAGCCGGATAGCACCGGATAGTAAAAAATGCCGGATATTCGCCAGAAGCCGGAGCCGGAGGGACTATCCGGTGCACCCCTAATATATATATATATATATATATATATATATATATATATATAACAAATATCCGCCTTTACGTTAGCGTAGTAAAGTAAAAGTATAGTTCCCCCCTTTCAGACCATGTGTGTTGGTAAACGAGGATGTTGTGTGACCAGCTCAAAGACCAACGGCATTTCCTTTTCCACACCTAATGTCAGAGTTGGGTGGAGGCCCTGCCTTTACCGAGATTTAAACCCGAGACTCCTGAAGCCAAGCACTTTAACCCCCTCTCAGCCACCATTCCCCCCTTGACCAGAAAAAAAGGACTTCTGCGACCTTCAGACTTCCCCTTATGGATGCTTTCACAATGAGGTAGAGAAATGATTACATTCATGAATTGTTGCCCTTAATGTGTTCATCTCTTTGTCTACACTTAGTACATCACAGTACGCCCACGCTGACTTTTCAGACTGCCAGGGTCTGAGTGATCACTGAAGAACCTGCTTTAAATAAGTATGCCATTTGTAGAGCGAAATAGAATTGTGATTTTTGATAACTTAAAGTCCCCAGCTTGATAAAATATTGACATTTTTATCTATATCTGCATTGCTTAGGTAACTGATGATTCATTAGCGGGCCGCCTCCGAGTTTGTGTAAAAACATGAACTCTCTTTGTATTTTCTTTTTAATTTTTTATTTTGTAGAGCAATTTAGCGTGGATTATATTGGCTGCTCTGCTGGGGACACTGTTCTTGGGGCTGCTAGGGTTCCTGCTGTGGCGTTACGGAGCCCGATGTCTCGACGCCTGCGGGAAAGTGAACTGTGACAAGCAATGCTGTAGGCCAAGACCGAACAGGTAGAGTCATTGCCCTTAAACTGCATTTCTTTACAGTGTTTCTCAAACTTTTACATGTGGCGCAGCCCCACCTCCTCCCTTAGCATACTGGGTAACTGGAGGAGCGCTGTAGACACCTCCAGAGGGGTCAGGGAGAATTTTAAAAATGTAATGAAAAAGATTAGAATCTTAAAGACGTATAATCATAACACAAGCTTCTGGTTTTCATTTTCATTAATATTATCCCTCATGTCTTCTAGACTACCCCTTACTTTGTTTAGCCGTTGGGGCACCACACAATATATGTTGACCGTCATCTTCCATTCCTCTCGTTCATCATCTCTTCTCTGCCTGTCAACATATGCCGCAAAGCAGCTTTCTCTAGGCGTCTCGTTTCTGGATTGACCTCCAATGTCTCAACGTCTTGCCCATCTGCTTATCACTAAAGCTTGTCCATTTATTGTTTTAATTTGAAAATAGCGTTTCTCACAGAATTACTGTTTTGTATACTAGAAAAAAAATTCTTACTGGACATGGAATCGATAGGCATTATATAACTATAACGTTATGTGAATGAACTGTTCTGACGAAGGTCACTCTGAGCAAACGGCTGGTTGAACTTATGATCGGGCAGGCAGGTTGCGATGAGGCTGCGTTCAGCCATTACTATGATGGTGTTCCTTCTATCTTCGAACGTAGTTACAGTAGTTCGACCCGTTGCCTGAGCGAGCGGGTTCGCCACTGTAGTTGTTGATGCCTGTCTGACTTTGACAGATTACTCAGGAGATGTCTGGGTTTCTTGTTGGGGTGTATTCTTTGTAACTAACTAACAAGTACAGGTAAGGTAAGAAGGGATATATCAAAAACGAAATATGTGGAAGTATTTTCTTGCAATCAGGGCGCACACTATTTATCCTAGTAAATAAAAGTGGATTGTGAAATTAAGTCCATTAAAAATAAATATAAGGCAACATTAGCCAATATTACTTTAAGCGAGGGACATTCGAGGTGCTTATAGCACACTTAGGTCTGTAATGGGCGTGTTCGTCATATGACCGTTTTCGTGTTACGCAAGACATTTTGTCGCGGACATTTTTTTGGGGTCACATAAACGTAGCAGACATAGCAAGGTGCAACCGTCCAAAGAATTTCAATCATTCTGGGTCAAGAAAGTCGAGAATCACATTAACGAAGACGTTTCTTCTTCAAAAAGTTTTGGTTTGATATTGTTGCGGAAAAATTATACGTTTTATAAGATTAATATTAAAAGGGATGCGCTGTGGCTGAGTGGTAAAGTGCTTGGCTTCCGAATCGGGTGTCTCGGGTTTGAATCCTTGTGAAGACTGAGATTTTTTTTTAATGACATTTGGGCGCCTCTGAGTCCACCAAGCTCTAATGGGTACCTGACACTATTTGGAAAAAAAAAAGTAAAGGCGGTGTCGTTGTGCTGGCCAAATGACACTCTCATTAACCATGGACCACAGAAACAGATGACCTTTGCAACATCTGCCCTATATTTGGAAAGGTCTGAAAAGAAATTTTTTTTAATATTAGAAGACGTCACTTATTTAAAATATTGTAATTTTTAAAACTTATTGTACTAATATTGAAATAAGAACTGATAACTACAATAATAATGCGACATCGTATTTCACTTCCCCTTTGTCAGGACGTCGTACCTTCTTAAAACGATGTCGCGCCAACTAGGGGGCGTGGTTCACAGTTTGAGAAACACTGGTATAGACTTTATAATCTTAAACAATTTTATATTCAAAACTAAATACAGGGAAGCATTATCCTTCCTAGTTTAGCGATGGGACTTTAAGGGGATGAGTTTTGGACATTCGAGGTAAAGAAATGAAAATATTTTTTTGAATTTTCGCTTTGGCTTAGTTTGGTTTCTCCAGTGTAATTGTAAGAGAACATATTAAGCTTTTTTTCAAAAATAAAGCTTCAAAATAAAAAAAATTGCATCAGCTTTTCGTTTGGTTTCGTCTGGCAGACTTTTAACACCAGAGATAGAGAGGAGACCACCCTTACAGAAGCAACCAGAGCAGCCAGCGTGAGTTATCATTCTTTGATTTATAATTTCCACCATACTTTTGGGTATTTGCAGAGGTTAAATTTGATTATGTGATGATCCATTATCCAAGTGTTTGCCGGGGATTCTAATGTTGATGAAGAATGAAAAGAACTCTTTTTTTCGAGATAAAAATACGGCCAGTCCATCCCTCAGGTGTGGCTCAGATATTGAGTCCGACGGAACTGTTTTCACTGACAGGAGAAGTGGCGAAGGCGAGTAACTGGCACCTAAACCATTAATAATAATGTTATTATTATTATAGCTTTTATATAGCGCTACTTTCGTGCTTATAGCATGCTCAGAACGCTTTTGGTCCAATCTCTTTCGTGGACCAGTGCAGGGGAGGGGTATCTAGGAGTTGGTTTTCCGTGTTGCCTTTATGCAGGAGATGCTCGTAAGCCTTTACTGACTACCCATCTAAGAAAGGAAAACTCAGAATCCAAACTCTGATGCCTTGCAGCTATACCCAAACATGGTAAAGGCTTCGGGAGTCAACCCTGAGGAAAAATCAGGAGCTGGGCCACTTATGCAGTTTACAGAGCTACACCCTGGCAGAGCTTGCGACAACGCTTATCCCAAACTATAGGCACTTGCCGTTCCTTTGGAAACATGAGTTGCGCGGAGAGTCTGGAACTGCTGTGTGAGCAATATCCTTCTGACCACTCCTAATACTCTGTCTTGTCATTCACTTCGCTACTGAAGGAGGCTATACATATACCTAAATCTACATAATAAACTGTTAATATAGAACATTTCCCAGAGCCTAAAAAATAAAGTCTTGACTCTTCTCAGTTCGATAACTAATGCTCTTATATAAGTGACAAAAGGGAGAAAGCACTGGTATATATATATATATATATATATATATATATTACATACATACATACATACATACGTCTCTACTATCTTAGAAAGCTAAGGAAATTTAACATCGACAAAACAATAATTAAACTTTATTATATAGCAACTATCAGCAGTCTAATTAACGTTGCCATCAATTGCTGGTATGGTAATACTTCACTAACACAAAGACTTTGACTTAATAGACTAATTAAAAAAGGCATCGTATATCACTCGAACACAGCTACCATCTCTTGAAGAGCTTTTTCATGAAAGATGCCTATCCAAAACACTCACGATTCTTAAACCACTGTTACATCAGGTCTGAACGAAGTGGTCGTCTCCTTTCCATTAGGACTAAAACAGAAAGATTTAAAAACTCCTTCATCCCACTGTCGGTCAGAGTGTTACAAGATCATCTCTCGTCATCGAGAAATTCATATGAGTTATTTATAAAGCGCTGGTTGTGAGTGATTGTGTATGTGTTTCGTGTGTGAATGAGAACCTGAGAGCATGTTGTATACAGCATGGGCTCAGCTAGTTTGGGGGAGGCCCATATTTGTATTACCTTATGGCCATATCAAGTCTAAGTCCAGTCCTTGTATTCCAGAATGAGGCTAAATATTTATCGAGTGAATAAACCTTATTATACAGATGTATAGCTTTACATTGTTTATTTGTGATTCTCCAGAGAGAAAGAAGCAGATCCTGTTGGTCCTGGCTTTTTATTTGGATTCTGGAAAGAAAGTAAGTCCAAATCATGGTTTATATTTAAACGGGTATATTCACTTTACGCTCAACGCAATCTTTATGGTTATAACTCCAGGCGTTGTTATAAGCAGTCCTACCAATATTATACAATATAGAGATGGGGAAAGAGAAAAAAAGTGCCAAATGAGATTTTAGTAAATTGCTTGTTTAAGGTGGAAGGGGAAAAGTGGGCGGTGGCAGAATTAAATTTCTTCCTTTCTTACAAACTGTTCCAATATTTTTTTCATAATAAGCCTACTACCTGTCAAAAAATCTTTTTAGGGAATCTAAACTATTGAGTGGTTTGTACGCCTGGTCTTTGAAACTGCTAACTGGAATCGCCATGGTTCAAACCCGGTCCTTTGTTTCGCCATATTTAATTCACCATTTTCTCTCGTCATTGAACAATGGCCAGGTATTACGAAAAACTAGTTTTATATAAATTAAGAAAATGTAAAGCACCCCTTTCAGACCTTAGAATCCTTGGGCAGATAATGCAAAGACCATCTGTTTCTATTGGCAACGGTTAACGAGGGTGTCATGTTGTCAAGACACGACCAACCGCCTTTAATTTCGCCAACTAAAGACCAATAAGATTGAATGGACTCATGGGAGAAATAATAAAATCCCACTCTCCACCGAGACTCGACCCTGAGACCTGTATACCTCTTTGGGTCAAACGAATATATAAAAGAAGAGAAATAGGTCACTTCCGTTTCGCATTTTACTATGCCATCAAGTTTATATAAATACATAGAATTACACCTTTTACAATATTATTTCATTAAAATAACGCTTTGTGTATCAGTATCTGAATCAATTTTGAAACATTTGTTTTTTCAGGATATCCTGATGATGATTTCAAGCATCTACCGGACAGGAAGAGACTCCCAACCCCTGGCGACATGGAGGCTCACTACCCACACACCCTTGACCCCGTTGAGGACCCTCTGTCCTCTCCATCGCCTACAGCCGCCGCCGGTGCTCCCAAGAAGAACTGCATCGTGATGTAGCTGAAACATGACGTACCTTTCTTGTCTGGCGCCCCACTTGTGGAATGATTTAAGTGGACTGACCTAAAGCTCTGACATCATCTTTTTAGCGCAGATCACAAACTGCAGTGTCTTAAGGCATGACAGTTATATTAAAAACGTGTATTTATTCACTTAACAATCAAGAGTTACAACAATATGCTATATGTGAATAAAGGAATTGACGCATTACAAATAATCTTTACTATCGTAATCGTTTTCAGCCATAATACTTACAATTTTTGGACTCTGACCAAAAGTAAAACGTCTATCTAAAAAAATTATTTTCCATTTCCAGTCTACATGAGCTTGACATGGTATTTCACTGGGGCGCCCCTAAGGGAGTAGTCTTACACAGTGACTAAAGTCCAATGCACTGGGTTGGACCTGAATTGGAACCAAAATTTATAACTTCTGCAAAACACTTCTCCTAATCTTTTTCTTGTTCATTATAAATTTAGTATTGGTGTAGACCTATACCTCCCCTTCCAACTAGTGCCTTATGGCTGCTTTACCTGAGGCCTATATCTCTCCTTCCAACTAGTGCCTTATGGCTGCTATACCTGAGGCCTATACTTCTCCTTCCAACTAGTGCCTTATGGCTGCTTTACCTGAGGCCTATACCTCTCCTTCCTACTAGTACCTTATGGCTTCTTTACCTGAGGCCTATACCTCTCCTTCCTACTAGTACCTTATGGTTTCTTTAAATAAGGCCTATACCTCTCCTTCCTACTAGTACCTTATGGCTTCTTTACCTGAGGCCTATACCTCTCCTTCCTACTAGTACTATATGGCTTCTTTACCTGAGGCCTATATCTCTCCTTCCTACTAGTACCTTATGGCTTCTTTACCTTAGGCCTATATCTCTCCTTCCTACTAGTGCCTTATGGTTTCTTCACCTTAGGCCTATATCTCTCCTTCCTACTAGTGCCTTATGGTTTCTTTACCTGAGGCCCATACCTCTCCTTCATACTAGTGCCTTATGGCTTTTTTTCTGAGGCCTATATCTCTCCTTCCTACTAGTGCCTTATGGTTTCTTTACCTGAGGCCTATACCGCTCCTTCCTACTAGTGCTTATGGCTTCTTTACCTGAGGCCTATATCTCTCCTTCCTACTAGTGCCTTATGGCTTCTTTACCTGAGGCCTTTATCTCTCCTTCCTACTAGTACCTTATGGCTTTTTTACCTGAGGCCTATACCTCTTCTTCCTATTAATGCCTTATGGCTGCTTTACCTGAGGCCTATACCTCTCCTTCCTACTAGTACCTTATGGCTTCTTTACCTGAGGCCTATACCTCTCCTTCCTACTAGTACCTTATGGTTTCTTTAAATAAGGCCTATACCTCTCCTTTCTACTAGTACCTTATGGCTTCTTTACCTGAGGCCTATACCTCTCCTTCCTACTAGTACTATATGGCTTTTTTACCTGAGGCCTATATCTCTCCTTCCTACTAGTACCTTATGGCTTCTTTACCTTAGGCCTATATCTCTCCTTCCTACTAGTGCCTTAATGTTTCTTCACCTTAGGCCTATATCTCTCCTTCCTACTAGTGCCTTATGGTTTCTTTACCTGAGGCCCATATCTCTCCTTCCTACTAGTACCTTATGGCTTTTTTACCTGAGGCCTATACCTCTTCTTCCTATTAATGCCTTATGGCTGCTTTACCTGAGGCCTATACCTCTCCTTCCTACTAGTACCTTATGGCTTCTTTACCTGAGGCCTATACCTCTCCTTCCTACTAGTACCTTATGGTTTCTTTAAATAAGCCTATATCTCTCCTTCCTACTAGTACCTTATGGCTTCTTTACCTGAGGCCTATACCTCTCCTTCCTACTAGTTTTATATGGCTTCTTTACCTGAGGCCTATATCTCTCCTTCCTACTAGTACCTTATGGCTTCTTTACCTTAGGCCTATATCTCTCCTTCCTACTAGTGCCTTATGGTTTCTTCACCTTAGGCCTATATCTCTCCTTCCTACTAGTGCCTTATGGTTTCTTTACCTGAGGCCCATATCTCTCCTTCCTACTAGTACCTTATGGCTTTTTTACCTGAGGCCTATACCTCTTCTTCCTATTAATGCCTTATGGCTGCTTTACCTGAGGCCTATACCTCTCCTTCCTACTAGTACCTTATGGCTTCTTTACCTGAGGCCTATACCTCTCCTTCCTACTAGTACCTTATGGTTTCTTTAAATAAGGCCTATACCTCTCCTTCCTACTAGTACCTTATGGCTTCTTTACCTGAGGCCTATACCTCTCCTTCCTACTAGTTTTATATGGCTTCTTTACCTGAGGCCTATATCTCTCCTTCCTACTAGTACCTTATGGCTTCTTTACCTTAGGCCTATATCTCTCCTTCGTACTAGTGCCTTATGGTTTCTTCACCTTAGGCCTATATCTCTCCTTCCTACTAGTGCCTTATGGTTTCTTCACCTTAGGCCTATATCTCTCCTTCCTACTAGTGCCTTATGGTTTCTTTACCTGAGGCCCATACCTCTCCTTCATACTAGTGCCTTATGGCTTCTTTACCTGAGGCCTATACTTCTCCTTCCAACTAGTGCCTTATGGCTGCTTTACCTGAGGCCTATACCTCTCCTTCCTACTAGTACCTTATGGCTTCTTTACCTGAGGCCTATACCTCTCCTTCCTACTAGTACCTTATGGTTTCTTTAAATAAGGCATATACCTCTCCTTCCTACTAGTACCTTATGGCTTCTTTACCTGAGGCCTATACCTCTCCTTCCTACTAGTACTATATGGCTTCTTTACCTGAGGCCTATATCTCTCCTTCCTACTAGTACCTTATGGCTTCTTTACCTTAGGCCTATATCTCTCCTTCCTACTAGTGCCTTATGGTTTCTTCACCTTAGGCCTATATCTCTCCTTCCTACTAGTGCCTTATGGTTTCTTTACCTGAGGCCCATACCTCTCCTTCATACTAGTGCTTTATGGCTTTTTTTCTGAGGCCTATATCTCTTCTTCCTACTAGTGCCTTATGGTTTCTTTACCTGAGGCCTATACCGCTCCTTCCTACTAGTGCTTATGGCTTCTTTACCTGAGGCCTATATCTCTCCTTCCTACTAGTGCCTTATGGCTTCTTCACCTTAGGCCTATATCTCTCCTTCCTACTAGTGCCTTATGGTTTCTTCACCTTAGGCCTATATCTCTCCTTCCTACTAGTGCCTTATGGTTTCTTTACCTGAGGCCCATACCTCTCCTTCATACTAGTGCCTTATGGCTGCTATACCTGAGGCCTATACTTCTCCTTCCAACTAGTGCCTTATGGCTGCTTTACCTGAGGCCTATACCTCTCCTTCCTACTAGTACCTTATGGCTTCTTTACCTGAGGCCTATACCTCTCCTTCCTACTAGTACCTTATGGTTTCTTTAAATAAGGCATATACCTCTCCTTCCTACTAGTACCTTATGGCTTCTTTACCTGAGGCCTATACCTCTCCTTCCTACTAGTACTATATGGCTTCTTTACCTGAGGCCTATATCTCTCCTTCCTACTAGTACCTTATGGCTTCTTTACCTTAGGCCTATATCTCTCCTTCCTACTAGTGCCTTATGGTTTCTTCACCTTAGGCCTATATCTCTCCTTCCTACTAGTGCCTTATGGTTTCTTTACCTGAGGCCCATACCTCTCCTTCATACTAGTGCCTTTTGGCTTTTTTTCTGAGGCCTATATCTCTTCTTCCTACTAGTGCCTTATGGTTTCTTTACCTGAGGCCTATACCGCTCCTTCCTACTAGTGCTTATGGCTTCTTTACCTGAGGCCTATATCTCTCCTTCCTACTAGTGCCTTATGGCTTCTTTACCTGAGGCCTTTATCTCTCCTTCCTACTAGTACCTTATGGCCTTTTTTACCTGAGGCCTATACCTCTTCTTCCTATTAATGCCTTATGGCTTCTTTTCCTGCGACATATTGTTTTTTAAAAAAACTTGGTATCAATTCTACCAAATGTCTTTGTTAAACACATATATAAAATGTTTTTACTATTGAATTCATCTACTGAACCCCTTGATTAAATGACTCTATCAAATGCTTCTTCTGAACCCCTTGGTTGAATGACTCTATCAAATTCATTTTCTGAACCCCTTGAGGGAATGCCTCTATCAAATGTTTCTTCTAAACCCCTTGATATATATATATCTTAGAAGAAAACTACTTAACCTTTAACCATAATAATACATTTTCAGAGAAAAATGGTTGTGTTCCTAACTTGATTTGTAATTAATTTTTTAAAAAAATTAATCATTCATTTGTCGTCATCGAGAAGTACATAGAAGTCTAATTTATAAAAGCGCTAGTTGTGAGTGTGTATGTGAATCGTGTGTGAATGTTGTTCGTATTTGCATCTATATTGTTATTGTAGGCCCACAGTAGTTACTCTGAGGTTGTCAAATTGTTGTCAAACTGAATTTCCATTTGATCTTACCTTATATTATCTTATCTTATTTTATCTATAAGATTACTTTGCCAAAAAACACACAGTAAGTCCAATGTTATCACAAAAATTAATGTTAACATTGTTCGGAAATTGTTCAAACGTCGTGATCATAAGGTTGTCTATTGTTCTCTGTTGTAGGCACATGCTCATACACATGTATCATACATGTAGGGGCCTACTCACATGCCAAACGAATAAAGTCCTTGTAATTGGGATTCTTTTGAAAGTAATTGTCTTTATTTTCTACGGAAGCCTCAAAAAATCAGAGAATCATAATGCTAAATATTTTTGTTGGTGCGTTTACTAGCTGCCAGATCATCGCGAATTTCTAGTGTAATTGTTTTTATGTCCAACAATGCATATTAAAAGCAGGGCTAATCAACGCAAACAATGTTCCTGGACATCACTCAGTCGTCATCACGTTGTGTATACAACTTTTTTTTATTCAATAAAAGAGATTACATTACCAACAACACCAAGCACAAAGACGTTAGTTTCCTCTTTACACAACAATTTAGGTTAACATTGTTCACATACTGTCCAAACGTTACGGTCACTAGGTTGACCATTGTCCTCTGTTGTAGACGAACAGAGTCGTTGATATTGGGATTCTTTCGGAAGGATCTGTCCTTGTTTCCTACAGAAGCCCAAAGGTTACAAGATATATAAATGCTTTTGTTAACTGTTAGACACTTAGTATTTTTAGTTTATTAAAGACGCACCCTAATTGACGGACTTTGAACGTGACTAGTTACGATATGTTTGGGTTGGGTTAGAGCAGCGGTTCTCAACCTTTTAAGCTCGGCGACCCCTTTTTTACAAACCCCCACTCTGCCGCGACCCCCCCCCCCCTCGCACACACACACACAGTAATAGAGGAATAGACAAAAACAATAAACTTTTTCGATGGTCTTTGGCGACCCCTGGCAAATCGTCAATCGACCCCCAAGGGGGTCGCGACCCACAGGTTGGGTTAGAGGCTACTTAGAGACAGAAAATCAGCTGGTGATAGGATTTCAGAAGGGTAGTACGTATTTATTGACAGAGATCTAAAACTGGAACATCCGGCTATAAACCGGACGTGCAGTTGTAGCCCTCAAGTCGACCACGAGAGCGTTTAATATAGAATTAGCCTCTTGGAAAATGCATCAAGACGTCGCGTTGAAAGCATTGCCACTAGACACGCTAATATAACAGAAATGTCACGGCAATAGGAAATTAAATAGAATGAAAAATAACAGGCTTAGAAATTTTGCGATATATATAGTGTTTATTAAATAAACAAATACTTTTTTAGTGGCTGCTCTAAGGGCATTGTGATGTTTTAATTATAAGTTTAGAACCGCTGATATATATGCAATCACTCCAGTTTATAACTAAAAACTAAGAACCTCCTTGCTGTGGTGGCAGTCAGTCCAGTGTATAGCCTAACACAGGGTTTCTAAAACTGTTTTTCGCGGAACCCTAGAGTCCCGCAAGCATGAATAAGTGTTCAACGAACTACTGGAATAATTCACAAATAAGCCACCAGGTGAATTCTTTGTGGCATTTTACGTCTGGAGAGACAATCTTTTCCCTTTGCAACTTCTTGTGTGACTAAAGAGGCCAGTCCTTGATAAACAACTGCGATCGCAGGTTGGGATATATAATCACCAGGCGCCGTTACATTTTCACCCTTCTTTCTGCTTCTGTTGTGTATGACATCTGCAATCCGTGACCCTTCCTTTAGCTCTCTCTCCATATAGATCTATCCAGTGCCACCTCTTCCCAGTTGCCAGTGCCGATTTTGAAGAGCTTCATGTCGCGTTTACATACATCCATATAACGTAAAAGTCCAGTGTATAGCCTAACACAGGTTTCTAAAACTGTTTTTCGCAGAACCCTAGTGTCCCGCAAGCCTGAATAGGTGTTCAACGAACTACTGGAATAATTCACAAATAAGCCACCAGGTGAATTAACTTCTCTAAAAAATAAGCCGTGTTCCGCTAAATACTCAGAATGTGCAAAGTGTTCCGTTAAGGCAGGGATTCTCAGCCTGAGGATCGCGACCTCCTTGGGGGTCGAATGACGATTTGTCAGGGGTCGCCTAAGACCATCGAAAATATGGATTGTTTTTGTCTATTCTTCTATTGATGTATGTGTGTGTGTGGAGGGGGTCGCGGCAGAGTGGGGGATTGTAAAAAGAGGTTGCCGGGCTTAAAATATTGAGAACCGCTGCGTTAAGGGAAAGGTTTTGGAACCACTGGCGCTAACCAATAGTTCAGAACCTCTGCTGTAAGTGCATTCACTCCAGTATAAAACTATGAGTTGAGAAGCTCTGCTGTAAGTAGAGTCATTCCAGCGTATAGGTTGAGAATCTCGTTTACAGGTGCAGTCAGCTAGCTAAGTGTCAATGTTTATGACAGTGACAACATTTCAAGATAAACTATCAAATGTTGTACAAAGTGGCCTGCAAGGGGAGATCAATAAAACGATATGTATTAAAGAGTTTGACGCAAGTTGTCTTTCCTTTCTGTGACCCATTACCCACCCCCCCCCCCCCCCTCACTCATTTTGAGTTACTCCCAATTTGTCCTGTACACTTCTGAGACTCGATGACAATGGATGTGTGTAGGTCAAGGTGAATTTTTCAGGATGTGTGTATGCAGGGCCGACGCGAGGGTTGTGGCCGCCTGCGTGCCAAGTTACAAAATGCCGCCCCCCCCCCCCCCATTTTTATTTTAGAAAAAAAATTCATTAAGACTGAGCTGGACACTGTACCTAAAGCGCTCTTTGATCTAAATCCATTTTTGTACCATTCCTTTTTCTTTTCCTATTCGCATCGTTGTCGTATCCCCATTCCCTCTAAGATGTTTTATTTTCCATTTTAACTTTGCATTTTTTTGTAAAGAATGTAATGAAAAAGATAAGAAACTTTGTTTTAATTATAACATTTTTTTTAGGTTTTATTTTTCCTTTTATATTTTTAACACTATGTATAGAATCCAAATTTAGGTAATGAAATTTCACTAAAATGAGTCAGTTTCACAAACCTATATATAACATGTCTCTGGTCATTTTTTTTCCGTAATAGTGTTGCCTACATAAATTGTAAGCGTTGTAAAAGTTTCTTCATGGAGATATAATCAAAGATGTGGCAGGTTTTCGCTCAAGTCGGCAAAGGGTTTGATTCCGGGCGCTAATCGTCTTCTGGCCTTTTTCTCTTAGTAAGAAGAGAGAATTTTTAAAAGGCTAATATTAATGTGTTTTCTTTCAGAACGCACTATTCATTCTAATAAAAAAAGTCGAGGGCCATATTAAATCTAATAATAAAGAGGCAGCCCTGGCCAATAGTATTATGAGAGGGACATTTTCATTAGGCCTACATATTGCGTCCGTACGTCTGTAATGGGCGTGAGCTTTTTAACAATATTCTTCGTGTTAAGTAAGACGTCTTAGCGCGGAGTTTTTTTTGTCACACAAAAGTCGTCACTATTATAAAGTGCAATAGGCGGAAGAAATTCGACTATTCTGAGACCAAAAAAAAATTCAGAAGAATCGCACTAGCGGAGATGTTTTAAAATGTTTTCTTGAGAACGTTTGGACCCATATTGTTGCACAAGCGCTTCGCATAAAGCGGTCTACATTTAAAACGATCTCATTAGAAGATAAAACGCCGTCTCCTACTTAAGAGATTTTAATTTCTGAACATGTAATTTTACTAATATTCAAATAAATTACACTCAAAATAAAACATGTTTTCGCCGCCCCCTCTCCTTGTTGTTAGATGGTCGTTGACTTGTCGCTACAAATAGTTCGTACAACTGAACCAATGAAGGCGTTTTATATTTTTACTAAATAAGCTTTAAATAACTTGAACAAACTTCTTATGTGAACAAAAAAACAATATAATTGTTATTACAATTTTCACAGATTTAATTTGAGATCTAATATTAATGAAATTTTCTGATATTTAAACGAAATCTAGCTCAGTACAAAATAACGTCTATACTCTTTCATGTCTCAAGATTGTCTGACGTTTTACATTTGCATTATGCTAATTTCATCATCTTAAATGCATAACCACCAATCAATCGCTTTACCTCTTCTTAACGCCGCTTAGAAAACACACACACTCTATATAACACCTCTTTTTGTCAGGAAGTTGCCCCCCCCCCCCCACACACACACAATTCGAGATACAATGTGACAATGTTTTAAAATTGACATTCTAACTACTAGATCTACATACAGGGCGGGCTATTCGACGCGAAACAAATACTACAAACCACCCGCGAAAACTCAAGGTCAGGAAAAAGTCGGCGCTCATGGAAAAACCCGTGGGAAACCCTCGCGAGCCGCTTTGTTTCTCTTCGTAAGTTTCCAAAATAACTTCTTATTGTGGAAATATCGTCTCTCCCCCCCCCCCCCCCCAGTTTTCCCTTACCTTCGGCCGCCTGCGTGCAATGCACACATTGCACAATAGGTAGCGGCGGCCCTGTGTGTATGCATGTTACTCTACCATAATGTGTGTATATTCATGAATTGATGTTTCTTTGGGTAGCGAACACGCTTTCAACAATGTGCAATGTTACCAGCTTTAAAGCTGATAGGTTAGTACCTGGATAATGACAATCTATGACCTCTCTATAAACCAAGTCTTAGTTTAAAACAAGCCGGTATAAATACTTTCCTAAAAGCAAAGATCATTTAAGGGTGAAAATCGTAAAACATATGTCATGTAACTAAATTCTGCATGATTTATTGCCATTGATCCAAATTTAGTTGATTACCGCTCATTAAAAATTAATTGCTTACTGTTTAATTGTTTCATATGTTGTTATCGATAATGAATAATTGTACAAAGTTTGATCTTGATCCGAGAATGGGAAGTGGGAGAAATGACGTCTACAAGATTTGTTACAAACTGGCAGTGTTGATATAAGCTTTGTAAAAAGCTGGCCACCTGTTCACGAAGATTAAACGTGCTTCGTACGGAACTCTGAAAAAAAAAATGTCAAGGTCAATGTCCCAGTTTATTGGAAAATTTCTCTATAAACTAAACAATGTCAAGGATGCTGAATTAAGGCTTCCCTGCTGTCAACTAAACTAGCAAGTCGTAGACCGGAGTTTGAGCCTGACCTATCGCTTTAGCAGGCCCGAAAACCGATCAGCAACGTCACAGCCTTTGGGCATTTTAGACCAATCGCTCTTTGCCACGTCACAGGTCTATACGATCATTGACATCGCCGTACCACTATCCCAAAATATAATGAAACTAAAATGGAAAAACAAAGAAAATATGGGAAACCACATTGTTATTCTCTAGCGAAGCTCGACCCTGGCAGTGCCAGAGAGTGAATATTAGTTCTTTTTTTCACATAATAATAATAGTAATAAGGCTTTTTTTTTAGTTTGAAGATTAATGATGAGTATAGTATTTCACTATGCTACGCAGCCCCAGCTGCGATCTACATATTTTGCCAACATATATATGATAATATAAAAAACACTCTACCGGGTGTATGATATCAAATATTGACATTTCAGCTTTGTTGTATATCACTAGTAGTCAGTTACTACTTTTATATATCCTTAATCCTTAGTATATCAAAATAATCTATTGTCTCCTTAAAAACTGAATCAATATTCACTTCAAGATCTCAAAAGGTAATATAGTTCTGAAATACTTAACCAAATCGATGGTCTTGGTTCGTCATTTATAATCCTAACTGGCACATTCTTCTTAACAATAATACTCTATATGCCAGATGTTTCAGCCGTAACAATGCCAAACACCTTTTATTAGTGCCGTGTAGTATGTCTCAGTTGACTTTAAGTTCTTGAACGTGTAAACAAGTAGATCTCGAGCTATGTCAACTCAATGAAGCATCAATAGATAGTGTCCTGAGCTTGTGTACATCAAAATTTAAGCCAAAAGAAATGTTTTAGCAATTATTTACTTGAAAAAAAAAGTTTTCAATATGAATAAAGTATTTAAATTATTATAACATCTTGATGACGTGCGATGGAATAAAAAGAAATAGTTTCTAGTAAAAGTTGAATCTATTTTTAGAGAGACACTATGAGAACATATTATAACATAATGAGAACTTAGCTGTCGCTTGTGTTAGAATGGCAATGTTTTTATCTATATTGTTTGGTCTGGGTTGTTTTATTCCTGTGATCGATTGTCTGGTAAGTAACTTTATTGATAGGGAATGATTCTGAAAAATTATTTAGTATTTTTAATTTGTTAAAAATGTGAACAAGATTCAGTATTAGACAGGAAAAAGACTCAAATACCTCTATTACTCTCTTTTTCTTTCTCTTTTTGTCTCTCTTATTTCTCTCATTTCTTTCTTTTCCTTTCTTATTTCTCTGTTCCTTTTTTTTCTCCCTTATTTCTCTCCTTTCTTTTCTCTCTTATTTCTCTCTTTTCCTTTCTTTTCTCTCTTATTTCTCTGCTTTCCTTTCTTTCTAGCTTTTATGTATCTTTTTTTTTCTCTTTCTCATTACTTTTCTCTTCAAGCTATAATATGAAAAAAAAAAAAGAGAAAAAGAAGATAAAGAAATATAGAGACGTGTGATGGCGGAAAACGTAAATAAGAGGAAAGACACAGTCTTGAAAAATAAATCATAAAAAATTTGATCTGCAAGCAGAAGGAATGTTAAATTTGAGTGTAATTCTTAGTTGAACGAAAGGTGATGCATGTCACGTCCCTAGTGACACCTCATTGTCCACAAAATGAGGACATTGTACGTATCTAAATCAGGTAAGCGTACCCACGCTTAAATGCCAGAAAGATGCCGATTAAAACTTAGCTCAAGACTACAGCAGGGAAACAAAATTAGCATAGCTTAAATTACAAAAACAGTTCCTAGTGACACCTCATTGTTCACAAAATGAGGACATTGTACCTATCTCAAATCAGGTCAGCGCACTCACGCTTTAATGCCAGAAAGACGCCGATTAAAGCTTAGTTCAAGGCTACAGCAGGGAAACATAATTAACCTACGATAAATTACAAAAACAATTAAAAGGAAAATTAAATGTAAACGGGTCAAGTAGTCAAGGATGGGTATTGAATTGTCACTGTTCTTTATCCTAAAGAAAGATATAAAAGGCGGAGTGTTAGCTTGAGACCGAGAGAGCGCTAGAAAGTTAGGCTTAGAAGTCGCTAAGTTTTAAAGTAAATATTTACTCATTTTATTGAACATTTTCACTGAATCCTGTATCTGTTTTATATATCTTTGTACGTACATTTATTGTTTCAAGTTCAAGTTTTAAATAATTAAAACTGAAGAAAACCTATCAGCACTTTGTTACTTCATTGATTATTAAAGTGTTTGAACTATAATCAAGGCACCTCCGAACCCACATATGTCACAAGTTTATAGCATCAAGAACTCCAAGTTAAATAAACACAATAAACACGTGACAATACATGCTTTTGAAAGTACATAGCAGTCAAACACCAATGTATACCGGATACACACACACACACACACAAAAGCTAGATATTTTAAGTATTTAGACTTGGCCGGGTGTGGAACTGCTGCTATAGGCTCTTTTTGGCACAGCATATTTGCTGTGTACCGTATGTTCACGCATATAACCCGCGGTTTATACCCATTTTTACGGCCGAATGGCTGCTCTGCGGGGTATACACAAGTGCGGGGTTTACAAAAATTTATTTTACTCATAAACATAGCGTAACGGAAATTATGGATATACCGGTGAGTCTTTAATACCTACTCTAGCTCGCTGTGCGGTTGTGAACTGTACATTGGATGCTTTAAGGATATCTCTTTATAAACCTATAGACAACAAATTTACCGATACCGGTGATGTCGAACGGTATGGACAATACACAAAAAAACAATGCTTGCAATACATCCGAAATTAATCGTAGGTGTCACTAATGTCTCACTAATGTCTCTGTTCTCGCTACAGTTAGAGAAACCATCGAAACTTGTATCGTATTCACCGTATAGATGTCTACGTATGGTTCGAGATGACCGCATCACTTTTATGAACCATGTGACCCGAGAAAGGATTTTATCCCGTGGCCAGGAGGAGGAATCGGCTCTTCCCCAACCCCTCTGTCTGGAGTCCCCCTGCGACAAGATGATTGTTTAATTACATCCGTCTGGTCGTAGGACACAGTCCCTTGAGCCAACGACATGGGTTCCCTCGTCCCTTGCGAGGCTGGAGGCCGAGCGAACAGGGGACCTCCATATGCCTATAATGTGCCACCGCACCCGTGGGGAGATCACCACCACCCGTATGGCCCCCGTTGGGGAATGAAGCAGTGGATTTCAAACTGGTTAGCAAGCCTTTTTCACATCCCTACCACCAGGTACACTTGATAGAGCATACAATGGTAGCTCGCTGGGAGCCCTGTTTGCTCACTTTCTTAGCCTTTCCGCTTCCCCGGGCGGACGTTTCCACGGAGATGCCCACGCTGAGGCGACGGGAGTATCATATTCACTGTCCTCTTTCAAAAACGCAGCAGCTGTTGGATACGACCATAGGCTTGTATTTCAGACGCGTCTTGCAGTAGCTCGCTTGCTGGAACAACTATAGCAACCTTTTAAATTGACGTTTTTTTTTTTTTTTGAAGGATTATTTCAGAAATATAATTTAATTTTCATGTTATATACTAATGACCTTTTCGATAACATTAAAATTTTAAATAAATATACTCTAAATTTCACTTTGTTAATGATGGAACTGGATAGGCTAAAAAAGATTCAAATAACAACTCTAGCAATAAAAAAAGATATTTAAAAAAGCCCACAAAAGAGGCCTAAAGCCCAAGGATTCCTATGATGAAAAAAGCTAAAATTGAATAGCTCAAATTCTGAGGTTTCCTATTTAAAAAAAACAACCAAAAAAAAAAAAAAAACATATTCCAACAAAAAAAGGAGACATTATTTGCAATTTTGATACCTTTGACAAAATTAATTTTTTTGAGTTCGGATGATAAATGTGAAACAATCCTTAAACTTGTGGAAAATTATTTGTTTTGCATTGATGCAATGATAAATTATTTTTTTCAGCCCGAGTTATCGGCCTTTAGTAAAGTCGTATTGCTAAGTGAGACGGTCAGAACCAATGCAGTACTGAGTATCATTGACTGTATAGACACAGCCAACCTCTCAGTGACCAGTCAGGTCATCTCAGTTGACCCCATGTCACCCTGCGGCAATTGCTTTAACATATTCCAACACAATACAGGTAACGAGGGCTGTCTGCCATTTTAAAAAAAAAGGAGATAGGGGGTAAAAAAAATGTACAAATACAGGGGGTGGCTAGAGTTAAACCATGGGTGTATATTGATGACTAGAGCGCCTGGCTTCCGAACCGAATGGTCTCGGGTTTGAATCTGGATGAGGACTGGGATTTTTAATTTTCTGATTTTTAGGACACCCAACTCTAATAAATGCCTAACTTTAGTTGGGGAAAATAAAGACGGCTGCTGGTTGTACTGGCCACTGGACACCCTGCTCGTTAACCGTTGGCCATAGAAACAGATGACCTTTACATCATCTGCCCTATAGATCGTAGGTCTAAAAGGGGAGCTTTCCTTTTTATATTATTGAACTCATCTCTACATTAAGATAAGATAAGATAATTGGTCCAAACAAATTGAAATTGAGTTGACTACCATGGTTTACTTAAGCTTTAACTAAAATGAAATAGATGCACATAAAGAAATATGTTGTCCTGTTTGAAGGTTTTCAACTTGAATACCGCGCTGGTATTGACACGCTGAGTCATTCGGCGGCCCCTTCCTACCTGATGAGCGTCTCCTTCAGCAACACAGTGGACACGCCCCTGGTAGAAGTCATGGAAGTGAGAATAGTGCCCAACTCTCCCCCTTACTTCAACGCCTCTGGTCGAAATGGTAAGACCAAATCAAGATAGAAATGCCTTTTTTTTTTAAATTGGAGATTTTTCGATAGAGTACGGTGGGGAAAAAGCCCCCCTTTGAGCTTCTATGGCCTGTTAAAGCTAGGTTTAATAGTAGACAAGTAGGCAAGCTTACTTTTATTTTGGTGTATCCGGTGTACGGAATAAAGGACGTGCTGATAAAGCTATACCCTATGTATAACTTTAACAAATTTATATGATAAATTGTTAGCCCCCTTTTTAATACATTGGAATCTAAATTTGTAAACTTTTCCGTTAGTAGCTTTTGCTTCAGCATTGAAGCTCAAGTCTGGGTTAACGTGAAAAAGTCCAACAGTATACGTAAATATACAATCTGCTGAATTATTATAAACATATGATATCATTGTACAACAGAGGCGTCGCTAAGGGTGGGTATTATCTGCAGCGATTGGCTTATGATGTTACATTCCCTCCCCCTCAATAATCTTTTGCCGAAAAAAATATGCTCATTGCAATTGTTGGTTTATTTCAGTTGTTAAGACAAAATCTAAATAGCTATCGACGTACATTCATTGATTGGACAACAATTATACAAAGCTTAATTACACGACAATTGTACACAACTTATTTACACAATTAATGTTCGCCGATTGTTTTGTTGTTTCTGATGCTTGAATACCTTGATGTAGTCCGCACATTTCGCACCTACCTAGCCACGCCTCTGTTTTATTATTGATGAAGTGTCAGGGTTCTTTTTTTTGTTTCTGTGTGCAGTGTCTCTGAGCGTGAGTTCTTCTACGCCAGCTGGCTCCGTCCTGTACTCTGTCCAAGCAGTGGACGACGAAGGAGAAGACATCATCTATAGCATGAGCGTCATTCCAGCGACGTCATCTAACCACTACCAGATTGACAAGTGTAGTGTTTAAGATTACTTTTTTTTTTTAAATTACAGAGCTTATATTAACTCTCCCTTTCTCTCTGGTAAAAAGTTTGTTCAAGTTATTTCCCATGCACCCAATCTCGGATCAAGCTAAAATTTTGCACATATTAATAATTGTTAATCTGGAACAGTGATGCCCGAAATCCGGCCCGCGGGCCAGATCCGGCCCGCCGAAAGGTCAGGTATAAAGTGTTTAAAAAATATAAATTTTGAAAAATGTATCTTTACCTACGTTAGGGTCCTCACTTTTGCTCTGATAAATTGGTACCACGAGCTTTAACATTTGTGCCTTTATGAAAAGGAAATTAAGAATCTACCAGAACTATTGAACGGATCTTTATTGTGGAACATGGTAAAAAGCCAACAAACTTTTTTTTATAAAGAAAGTTTGGCTGTTTCAATAAACAACAAATAGCAACAGCAACAAAAAACAATTATGACGTGGAGGATCCATGGGAATAAAAAGAGACAAGAACATGAATTAATGGCGAGGCTAACAACTAAGCTGCTCACAATTGAAGTAGAGAACTAAAGCCATTGTCAGACACGTAGAACACAATAGATTAAGGTTAAACTTCAACTAGACCAAATTATTGAATGTAATTACTAGATCCATGAGTTTTTAAAGAAATAGTTTTAGGTCAATTTCAAGTTGTTTTTTAACCTTTTTTTTTGGTCATGTGGCCCGCGACACGAGTGTCTGAAATTCAAATGGCCCTCGGGTAGAATTAGGTTGGGCATCACTGGTCTACAATCTCTTGATCTACTACACATTTATTTGCACGGCTGATCCCTACTGATTGATACAGTTACACTTACTAGAAGCTTTGTTGTTTTTTTTAATAAGTATTTTTTTTTTATATTTAACTTAATTTTTTATTTTTTGTGGTGAGTGGGGGGGGGGGGGGGGAGAGAAATAGGAGGGTGCCACATAAAACTGTATGTATGACTTCAGCACCCAGCATAAAATGTAAGACATCAGGAATGAAGTGAGACTCTGTGTAAAAATTTTAATTAGGTCACCTGCGTCACGACATTTACATCATGATTTACATAAATGTGTAACAGTTCAATACAAATATGTAGGTCGCGATAGGGTCTGCGTAGTGATGTGAAACACTGCACTCAACCTTAATCTTTGAAATCTTAGACATTGCCTTTATATAAAGCTTTACTATAAATACCCTTAGCATATTTATATACATACATATACATTGAGAGAGAGAGAGAGAGACAGAGAGAGAGAGTGACTTGTGTAATTAATGTAAGAAAAAGAGACTGTAATGAATACCGCTACTTCTATAGTCACCAGACCTTATGTATAAATCGTATAATCGGTCTATTTACATTAAATACTTTTCTATAATCTCCACAAGTTCTAGCTCTCTATTGACATCTTCTAGACGTTTAAGTCTTTTGTTTACAAAAAATATTGTGATGTTCTTACAGATACTGGGAAAATTACCACAAAGGTCGACCTACGATCAGAGTGTAGAGGGGACGTCACCTTGATGGTAACTATCAGCGATGGTCACTCAAGTGTTGGACCATTAGTAATAAGTGTCCTTGTTACTGGTTGGTAAATGTCTAAATTCTTCTAGACTAAGTCTGTTGACCTTTTGTTAATTGTTATTACAGTCAGAGGCTGTTTTAGTTTCTGTTTATTGAGATGGATAAAAGTAACTTTGATTGAGAGCTAATGAGAGAGAGAGAGAGAGAGAGAGAGAGAGAGAGAGAGAGAGAGAGAGAGAGATGGAAATGAAGTGTTAATACTGTTAGTATTAAGTTTCTTGAAATTATTTCAAGTTCTACAATTAAAAATATAATACACCCATGTCGGTATAGGAGGCGCGGTGGCTGAGTAGTTAATCTTTTGGCTTCCGAACCTTGGGTCCTGGCTTCAAATCTCGGTGATTAAATTTGAATATTGAAATTCGAAATTTTTAGGGAACACCTAAGTCAGGGGCGGACTGGCTATATGGGCATTCGGGCAAATGCCCGGTGGGCCGGTGCCGAGATGGCTGGTAGGACCACAGTACTCTTTTTTTTTTTCGAAATCACGTCTGTATTTTATAAGATAAGGGCTGCAAGGATGTCTGTATGGCACGAATTACTTTGTTAAAGGTTTTATATCTTACAAAAGGGCATAGCAACAGATGCATTATCAAACTAGACATAATGGTAACTTTTGAGAATTGGATGTCCATCGTATAATGTACAATTAAGGGGCCGGATGAAATAGAAATGCCTGGGCCGAGTTTGACACCCAGTTCGCCCCTGTCCCTGAGTCCACCCAACTCTTCTGATTAACACATGAAATGTGTAGGACGTAATTATCCTCTATTTTGCAGTAGCGTCTGTAATGTATAAGATAAGACAAGAAAAGGCGGTTGGTCGTTGTGCTGGCCACATGACACCATGCTCGTCAATCGTTGGCCAGAGAAACAGATGACCTTAATATCATCTGGTCCTGATTGCAAGGTCTGAAAAGGAGAACTACATCTGTTTAGTAGTACTAATAATCTGTTGCTACAATCCAACGACCGACCACAAAAATATGATTAACAAATTAGTGAAGTCTTAACACACATGTAGAAAAAAAATCATTAACCAACATTATGTAACTATTAAACTATTTAAACCTTTTGTTTTACAGATCCCAATGTCCCTCCATTAGCCTCCAACCTAGACGTCATAGTTCAAATCCCAGAAACCTCCACAGGAGTCATTTATGAAATTTTATTTGCTGACGGAAACGGGGACGCCGTGATGTTATCGTGGAGCTCGTCAGGGGCGGCACAGTTCGAACTAAACGGTGGGTCAGCATTTCGATAAGGCGTTTTAGTAAAGTATTTGAATCTTTCTTACGAAAATTATTGAAGAATTTCAAACTTCGAGGAAAATCCATAAAAACACATTTTTCTGTTGTTTTTTTTTGTGTGTATCCGGCGTACAAATTTATACAAATGTTCTTTCTCCCCTAGTACTGTTAGGGCATGGAGTGGGTTGCCTCTCAATGCCTGGCATTTGATCTTTCATATCAAATCTCCTTTATTTCTACCTGCTAGTTGCCAACTACTTATTAAATTAGTTTTAAGTTATAGACATAAACTCCGATGCTCCCCTCCACTGTGTAAATATTTTGTGCTATAAATAGAATCGTTTGGAAAATGTAAGTCTTGTGATATATTTATTTGTTCAGGCTGTCTTGAGGTCAACTCTAGATGACTTGAATTTCAATTTAATTACTCTGCAAGCGTTTGAGTTTTATTGTTCGGGTGTATTCAGTGGAGTTATCAACAATACAGACTAAACAAGACGATGGATGTAACGAGTCAAGAGATGTGGTCAACACTGATGGACAGTTCATACTAGAGTTATTCTAAGAAAAGGCCACAGTAAAAGTCTCTGTCAACTAAACACGTCTTTATCCTAGAGGATTATATCGCTAACTGATTTTCCGGTCTCTAAAACAAAATATCCCAAACGTCACTAGTCCCGTTCAATATACGTCTTCTATGGTGCGTCGTTAAATAACTTATACTATAAACTAGGTGTCTAACAGTCTGCAGTGCTACAAACTGATCACAAATTATTATACACTTTTTTTATATTTTGTACACCGGATACACCAAAATCTAGTTATTTAATCTTGTTTTCGCCATGCATGCAAATAAAAAAGTAGGGAAATCCAAAGATTAAAAGGAGAGGCTCGTACCGCTCAGGTGGGAGATGAATGGAAAAGTTCTCCTTTACCTATTCCTTAGTCTGTTAAGGCACCACACATGATTAGTCACCGTCTTTCTCCATTCCTCTCTGTCTTTTGTCTAGAATAGAACCTCTTTCAGTGGCAGGCCCGCCCATTTTTAGGTTGTCTTCTCATCGCTTTCTGTCTGCCTCTTCTTTTTTTTCTGGTGTTGTTTCCTGAAGGAAGGTATTGGCGAGCCCTGAAGTCCTTGTAATATGACCATAGAGTTTTAGTTTCCGCCTTTTTTTTTTTTTTTTGCAATAGTTAGCAGGTCATCGTAGGGTCCAATCGCTGTAGTAACCTCTAATCACTTGGTTTGCGACGTGGTCTTTTAAAGGAAGAAGTTAATGAGAGATGACAGATGACATTCAACAATATGCAAGAGAGGGAGGCGAGGTGGCTGAGTGATAAAGCGCTTGACTTCCCAACCGGGGGGTCCCGGGATCGAATCCCGGTGAAGACTCGTACTTTTTAATTTCGGTATCTTTAGGGTTCCTCTGAGTTCACCCATCTTTAATGGGTACCGGAGGCTAGTTTGGAAACGTAAATGCGATTGGTCGTTGACACATTCGTGGGTCATGGTAACAGATGACCTTTATATCATCTGCCCCTATAGATCGTAAGGTCTGAAAGGGGAAATTATTTTTTTTTTACTTTCTATGTAATGAAGTTACATAGCAACAATGTAGCGTTGGTGTGTAGCACAGAAAACTAAACAATGTCAAACCAAGGTTTTAGCTATGAATGTAACATTTTGTGCCATTTTCAGCTACTGCTTTCAACATTTTAGCGAGTGGTCAACTGGACTATGAAGTGGTCAGTCATAGAGTAATAGATTTCATTATTCAGCTGACCGATGGCTATTGCGTGTCTCCTGTCTACACCCTTAGACTTCAGGTCAGTAATGTTAATAACCACGAATCTATATACGTTTAGGTGGCGCGGTGGCTGAGCGGTAAAGTGCTTGGCTTCTGAACCGGGGATCCCTGGTTCAAATCCTGGTGAAGACTGGGATCTTTGGGCGCCTCTGAGTCAACGCAACTCCAATGATACCTGACATTAGTTGGGGGAAAAAGGCGGTTGGTCGTTGCGCTGGCCACATGACACCATCGTTGACCGTAGGCCACAGAAACAGATGACCTTTACATCATCTGCCCTATAGACCACAAGGTCTGAAAGGGAAACTTTACACTATATACATTTGCAGGATGGCTGCCTAGCTGTGTGTGTGTGATTGCAGTCACATCTGTCTCAGGTTCTAATCCTGGCCTGGGATTATGTGCCATGATGAATTTATCTTCAATACACGTAAATGAAAAAAATAAGATGTCAAAGAAATGTCTTCATTAGCTCTCCATTGAGCATTGCCTAAAACGTTTAAACTGTATTTATTTTCTATTACCAATCACCACATAGGTAACAGACGTCAATGAAGCCCCCGTGATAACACCTACAGAAGTGCACCTCCAGCTGTGTGAAGGCAAAGTATGACAGTTTCTTTAAGTCAGCGCCATATTCAGACTTCAGAAGGCCCTAAGTTATTTTAAGAATTGGGGCCCTTTATAAGTCAGGATATTATATGTCAGTGCTTATTATTTCTTGGCAGCCCTAAGCCCCTCAACCTGTGTTTCCCAAACTTTTCCGTAACGGAACACTTCACACATTCTGAGTAATTAGCGGAACGCTTAGCTTATTTTTATAGAGATTATTTCACGTGTTAGCTATCTCAGTAGTTCGTGGAACAATTATTCAGACCTCGCGGAACACAGAGACACCCTGCCCTAAACTTTAGCTTATGTTGACTATAGGAGAATTCGGCCATTTTTACTTCTTGTTTCTCTAGTGCTTTAATGGGGCACTTTGCACATTCGGAGAATTTAGCGCAACACTTTAATCATTTTTTGACATACATTGTATCAACTAACTCTGTTTTCTGTCTGTCTCTTTGACTGTCTGGTAAAGAGTATGTCCACGCTATTTCCCCTACATCCCATCTCGGATCAAATTGAAATTGAGTTGAATTGAATTATTAATTGAATGTATTTCATCTTAAGTCTACAAATATTTACATCTAATAATATAAAGCAAAAAGTAACGCGTATGTATGTATGTATGTATGTATGTATGTATGTATGTATGTATGTATGTATGTATGTATGTATGTATGTATGTATGTATGTATGTATGTATGTATGTATGTATGTATGTATGTATGTATGTATGCATGTATGTATGATGTATGTATGTATGTATTGTTAGACACCTAGTTTATAGTATAAGTTATTTAACGACGCACCATAGAAGACGTATATTGAACGGGACTAGTGACGTTTGGGATATTTTGTTTTAGAGACCGGAAAATCAGTTAGCGATATAATCCTCTAGGATAAAGACGTGTTTTGTTTACAGAGACTTTTACTGTGGCCTTTTATTAGAACAAATATAGTATGAACTGTCCATCAGTGTTGACCACATCTCTTGACTCGTTACATCCATCGACTTGTTTATTCTGTATTGTTGACCAACTACATTGAATACACCCGAACAATAAAACTCAAACGCTTGCAGAGTAATTAATCGAAATTCAAGTCATCTAGAGTTGACCTCAAGACAGCCTGAACAAGTACATCATAGTATGTATGTATGTGTATGTATGTATGTATGTATGTATGTATGTATGTATGTATGTACATACTTTCGCTTTGGTGGTGGAGGAGCTGGCCATTTTTCGCATTGTACATTTCTCTTCCAGAGCTGAGGCCCATGTAGTATATTGTACTACAATAATTTCGTGTTGACAACAATTTATGCATATTAGATAAAACTAGTTTTTAATGATGCATAAAGGAATATACAAACATACAATTAACAGATTTTTTAGTCTGCACCAATAATCTGCTCCTTTTAAAAAGTACATATCACTATTATTATATTATTAAGGTTAATCACTTTTCAATTGTTTATGATTTAATACTTGTGAATTATTAGAACTTACAAATAAAAACCTATTAAAAAATATAAAAAAAGCCCTCAAAAGAGGCAAGATAAAGCCCAAAAAAAGAGGCCTAAGGATTCCTATGATGATAAAGCTAAAATTGAATAGCACAAATTCTGAGGTTTCCTTTTAAAAAAAAAGAAAAAAAAAGTGCATATCACTAAATTTGTTGAATCATGATAGGTAGAGTTCAATCTAGGATTAGGGATTACAGATGATCATTCTGATCAACACCTATGGTCCATCTCCAATGCGACTCAAGATGAAAGTGGACACTTCGGCATTGACCAAGACACAGGGCTGCTCAGGACGCTGTTGGACTATGATGTGGACTCTGGACAGATGGTGTCTGATCGGACAATCGTCGTACAGGTGTGTTTAACGATTATAACCATATTTCACTTATGCAAACAGCAGCCTAAATAGTATTAATTAATGTTTGTTTTATATTTGCTGATACTGGTTTTTAGCTCTTAACAGGTAGTATGATGAGACCCGATGTAATGCCTATTCAATTGTAATTGTAAAACTAGAACTAAACTGAAATACATTTCTTTTAGGACAAACCTACATATAACTTTTATTTATAAATGTGCACATATTCAAATTAATAAACCTATAAGCAGAAACACAATTAAAAGGATAATTTAAACATCGTACAATAATAACATGATGTAGGCGCGATTCCAATCATTAAGGATGAGTGCAGTGTTTCACAAGACTGTGCAAATCCAGTTGTGACCTTCATATTTTTTCAGCACCTCTTGCAGACAAAGCCGTTGTCCACTTGTCTTTAACAAGGTCTTGTCTTTGGGTTTGACATGTTTGTCCCGCGGCCTATATGACAGCACTCGAACTGTCTTTTTCAGAGGCCATCTAAGCAAGTGGAGGCGCTGTGGCTGAGCGGTATAGCGCGTGGCTTCTGAAACGAGGTCCCGGGTTCGGGATCTTTGGGCGCCTCTGAGTCCACCCAGCTCTAATGGGTACCTAACATTAGTTGGGGAAAAGTAAAGGCGGCTGGTCGTTTTAGGCCACAGAATCACTTGACCTTTACATCATCTGCCCTATAGATCACGAGGTCTGAAAGGGGAACTTTACATTTTTACTTTATCTAAGCAAGTGAACGGCGAAATGGTAACCTAGTTGATCTTTATAGCGCTTAAGGAAAAAAAAAAAGGGCGGAAGTACCTCTGTTATGCAGTACTCTTTTAAGCTCGCCAAAGAAGATCGCCTTTGGCATGCTGTAGTCTCCCTAGACAATTCGTTCTAGCACTTTCCTGCGACGTTGTAACCTATGGGAAAAAATACATGATTTATGTAAAGAGTTCTTGACCATTTTTATCCCATAAAAACTATGAATAAGAAGAATACTCCCAAGAGACATCGCAGTGCTGGTAATGTCTCACATATGTACACTCGGAGGCATGGTGGCCGAGTGGTAAAGCGCTTAGCATCCGTACAGAGGTGTCTCTGGTTCGAATCCATGCGCCCAGCTTAGATGGACATCGGAAAATAGTTGGGGAACAGAAAAGGCGATCAGTCGCTGTGTTAGCCACCAAAAACCTTCTTTAACCGTTGGTCATATCAACATGTGACCTTCACATCATGGATCCAAAGATCGCAAAATTGAAAAGGAGGCTGGAGGCTCTTGCCTTTTATATTGAAAGGAAATATTTACAGAAACATAACTCTGACCGATGGTCGTTCAAATGAAAATATTTATTCTTTTTCAATTTTAACTAATATAAGTCAAATAGTTTTATTTAACAAGCGTAAGAAATATTTATAGAGTAATAGTCGACCCAGGGCGTAGCATACGCCGATATTTTACAGGGCCGGCCATAGGCCCCTATGTGACCGCAGTGTGCCCCGCACTTTCAAAGGACCCGCGCTAATTCTAGGTGTAAATTAGTAAATTAAACCATTTCATAACTTATAACAGATTTCTCGCGGCCGCCTAATTTACCAGGAGCTCCTTGAAATATCATGAAATTGCAAAATATACGAAAAAGTCATGGAAATCTCCGGAAATTATTAAAAATCTTTTGAAAACTCATACAAATCTCATGAAATATATAGACAAAATTGTCATTTTGGGGTGACATTCAATATGGTACTGTTCTCTGAAGGAATATTTTTGACGTTACAGTTTTAGTTTGCGTTTTTGACAGTAGTTAGCAGGTCATCGTAGGGGCTGTTGATACTTCTTGTGCTGCGGTGAAACAGTTGACATACGCATTCTCGATACACTCTTAATGGGAGCATCATATTCACGAGCTCACACACCTCATTACAAACATTAAGTGATAACAATAATTCACATGCAATGATGGTTATATTATAGGCAACAATTGTCAATGGATACTAATTGTCATTACGAAAATTCGGAGTTTCATTTCCTCTAATGGCCAACCGCTGATCTTCTCCAGACTAGGATGTAATGATTATTCAACTCTGAAGGAACTCTCCTTAAATCAAACAAAATTAAAATATAAAAATATTGAACTAAAAAATGTATCAAAGGTAGAAGGCTTCTCATCTACAACATATCTCTCAATAGTGTAGAAGTTATTTCCCTATTCAATATCATATACTACAATTATTTTTAAAAAATGGATCAATGTTTTGCTATGTACAATAAATTATTCTTTACAGTTTGAACTTGATCGAAAATGGGTGTGGTAGAAATAAAGTGCTCAATTATCTAAGTGGACGAAACCATAAAGATTAGCCGTATTTTTTAATACTACAGGATTGATTTCCATTGTTGGTATCAAATTATATAATGAATTTTTAGTAATTAATTGACTAATCGGTCAATTTTTTAAATTGATTCGTGCCTTGTTTATGCCAAAGAATAATTATGCAAAGTTTCAACTTGATCCGAAAAAAGGTGTGGAAGAAATAACGTGTGCAAACTTTTTATCTGACAGACAGATAGACAGACAGAAAGAGTGAATTGATATAAACTTTGTAATAATAATTTCTTGTAATCCTCCCTCAAAGGTGAAAGACAAAGGTGGGCTAACAGCGACAGCAATCGTCAACGTCACCTTCTTGGACTGCAATGACAACGCCCCTATATTTGAAAGTCCGTTCTACGCAGCTGCAGCTACAGAATGTACCCCTCCAGGTAAAGCAAGATTACATGTGTTTAGTGCTTAGGACATTCGCAGTTAGTGTTTTCACAGTATGTAGTACTATACCCCTCAGAGGTCATGAAGAGCTAAAAATCTTAGAGGTCATGTAGAGCTATGAATCTTAGAGGTCATGTAGGACTATAAATCTCAGAGGTAATGTAGAGCTATAAATCTCAGAGGTAATGTAGAGCTATAAATCTTAGAGGTCATGTAGAGCTATAAATCTTAGAGGTCATGTAGAGCTATAAATATTAGAGGTCATGAAGAGCTATAAATCTTAGAGGTCATGTAGAACTATAAATCTCAGAGGTCATGAAAAACTATAAACCTCAGAGGTCATGAAAAAATATAAATCTCAGATGTCATCTAGAACTATAAATACAAGAGGTCATGTAGAACTCTAAATCTCAGAGGTCTGGTAGAACTCTAAATCTCAGAGGTCATCTGGAACTCTAAATCTCAGAGGTCATCTAGAACTCTAAATCTCAGAGGTCATGTAGAGCCCCAACGTTTAAGTACAATTAACTACAAAATCCAACATGTTGGCATGCTATTCTAGTTAAACCTGTTACAATATTTTACGCCTTCAAGCTATTCATTTTATGAGAACGCGCGAAAACTCTGTAATGACTTAGCGCTTCTATATTTATATTCCGATACATTTAAATACAAGAATAAAATTAAAAAATAAGCTTTCTTTTTAATTTACAAGAGTTTTAATTCTCACATTATAAAAATATTGTATGGCATTGTGTATGATATTGAATGCATTAGAATGTATTTTGATCTGTGGCAAAGTTAAAAGACCAATAATTAATAGGGCGTTCACTTTCTCTCGTATTCTAGGTTCTAATGTGGTCACCGTGCACGCATACGACAATGATACGTCACGCCAACAAAACAACGTGATACACTACAGGTAATCTAGTCATGTGACAGCGGTTACAGTATATAAATATAAATAAATTCCACATGGTTAGCGTAGCCCGCGGCCGCTCGTAGTGGGTTCAGTACTGGAGCGTGTCTGGAGTGACGGCCCTTACACGGTAATGTAGCGGCTACAGTATTGGAATATGAAGAAACCCGGAACTTGAGTCTCTCTTCAATAAATGAAAGTGGTATTCTCTTGTCTTATTTACCAGCGGAACGGGAGGTTCAGTATACGTCAACGCCAGTGGACACGTCATTGTGGCCCAACCGATGCCTGCTGGAACTGTGGTCACCTTCCTAGTCTACGCCTATGACAAAGGTCAAACTCCAGGGCCACGGAAGAGCATTTATCCAACATTAGTTTCGGTTAGATTTACAGTAAGTTTTGATTCTTTAGAATTTGTCCCGCCTCTTTATAATCCATCCATCCATCCATCCATCCATCCAATCCATCCATCCATCCATCCATCCATCCAATCCATCCATCCATCCAATCCATCCATCCATCCATCCATCCAATCCATCCATTCATCCATCCATTCATTCATTCATCCATCCATCTATCCATCCATCCATCTATCTATCTATCCATCCATCCATCCATCCATCCGTCCATCCCTTTATTTATCCATTTTCAAATGAAGTCTAACACAATCTGGCGTAGTTTGCATTGAATTAATGAACCAAATAATTAGGGTAATAATAAGGCTTGTCTTCAGTCTGAAGATTACAAGTGCAATATATCACCTGTATACGCAGCCCCAGATGCGACCTACATAATTTGCCACAAACATTGTCCGCTGGAGGTCGATTAAGGTAAAATTGTAATAATAGTGCATTAATTGTTTCTCCAGCCATGTCCACCAATTAGAACGACCACAACAACCACAACACAACTGCCGATTATCACAACAGCAGCACTGACCACAGAGGTTGTACCTAAGAAGGTAAGGATAGATTTCTACTGCATTCTGACCTGTAGTTGTAGTCTCAAATCCACATCTTTCTATCTATCTATCTATCTATCTATCTATCTATCTATCTATCTATCTATCTATCTATCTGTCTGTCTGTCTGTCTGTCTGTATGTATGTCTATCTGTCTGTCCGTCCGTCCGTCCGTCCGTCCGTCTATCTATCTATCTATCTATCTATCTATCTATCTATCTATCTATCTATCTATCTATCTATCTATCATTCTCTCTTAAGCAGTGTTTCACAAACTGTGTTCCGCAGAACCCTATCAGTGTTCCACAAGGTGTTCCACAGTTTTTTTGCATAGGTGTCCCACGAACTACTGGAATAATTAACTAGTAGGCCACCACTCGAATTAATCTCTCTAAAAAATAAGTGTTCCGCTAATTACTCAGAATGTGCGAAGTTTTTGTTGAGGAAAACGTTTGTGAAACATTGATCTAAAGTATCGAAGTAAAGTTAACTATTACATTCACACTCTTAGATCTAGTTAATACATTAGAGTATCTTGCTGTATGTATCCATGTTTCAGAATGACAACACTGCATGGATAGTTCTAGCAGCTCTGCTGGGAACTTTCTTCCTGGGGCTGTTGGGCTACATGCTCTGGCGTTACGGGGGCCGCTGTCTCAGGGCGTTCAGTGAAGTCAGCTGTGACAGCTCCTGGTGTAATCCAAAACTCAAAACAAGGTCAGCCTACACAGAAAAAAAAAAAGTAGCAAATATTGGAAAATACTTTAAGAATAAACAAAACGTAAATAAGGGAAAAGTATGTACATTTAAAGCTATATATTGTTGTAACTCCGCACACTGATGGTGCGCATCAGAGCACCATTCAACACAACTAGTAGAAGACGTTTAGACCCGGAAGAAGAACTGTTGTGAATCCGGATAAAAGTCATGGGAGTCTGAACAGTCTGGTACTGAGTGCTGTCCTGTGTGATACTGGGGAACTGTGTGGGAGACCTGGAGCGACACTGGGAAGTGTGTCGGTGGTCTGTTCTGTGTTCTGATATGAAGTAGGACTCTTAGAACTTAAGACATATTACTCCCTGTGAATTTATAGCAGAAGTCCAAGTCTAACTAGTAACTATTACTATTTGTTGATGCTTATAATAAATAAATACATCGTTTACAGTTTCCGACCTGTCTTTCGTTGAGTGCCTGCCTTAGACTTAAAACAATACATTAATACTGTAAGATTTATTTCCCTTAATAAATATGAAACTCGATTAATTAATCACCACTAACTAACTATTTGGTTAGGGTTATATTTTTTTTATGATTGTTACTTTTGCAATGTTTGAACTTGCTCTTAGAATGGGAAGCGGTAGAAAAAAAACTTGTCAAAAATTGTACCAGACAGACAGACAGTTGACATAAGCTTAAAGTTTCGGATTGAGAAGTATTGAGGATGGGGCTAATAGGGCTGAATTAATGACACTGGGGGTGAATGGACAGTATTTTGCTATAAAGGGAGGGAATTATCGTAAAGAAGAAAGTATTGTAGTTTAAACATCAAGGGACAGAAGTCTTGCGCAATATAATCTTCTTTAGATAAAGAATACATAGGTGATCGAGGATTTCATATGGTTTTAATATCAAATAAAAACTGTAAATGTAGCTTTCTGGAATTCTGATTGACGAGTCTCAAGACAACTTCGAATTTAAGCTATTTAAACATTGTCCGCATTTCTGAGTTAACACGGCTCCAATAAGTACCTTACATTACATTAATAAAAGTAAGGGCTGTTGTACTGGCTACATAATCCTAAACTGCACTATAGGCCACAAAAACAGATGAACTTAACTTTACAGCATCTGCCCCTGTAAGTCGCAAGGTCTGACTTTACTTTCTCTAGCATTGCCTTTACGTGTACAAAGTTGACATGTTTTTTATTTTGTTTTTTTTTGGTCTTATATAGGGTTGTGAAGATCAAGCCACAGACTCCAGCATTTGTTGAATCTATGTAAGCTTTCAATCGTACCATTAGTTACATCCAAATCTTGGCACAGCAAACACTAAAGATTAGAGAAGAATATTTCTACATCTTATTTCACGTCTGTTTTTTCTCTCTATTCTATTGTCCTTCCGCAGGTTTTGTTTCTACACTTCTTTTACTTTTACTTTCTCTCTCTCTTTCTATATTTTTTCTCTTTCTTTCTCCTTTTCTCGTACCACCTCTCTTTCCCTCTCAGCCTCTTTCTTTCTTTTTCTATCATTCCATTTCTCTTCCTCTCTATCTCTTTTTTGCTCCATCTTTCTCTCCATTTCCCTTTTTCTCCATCTCTCCATCTCTCTTTCTCTCCATCTCTATTTCTCTGTATCTCTCTTTCTCTTTATCTCTCTTTCTCTCCATCTCTCTTTCTCTTTATCTCTCTTTCTCTCCATCTCTCTTTCTCTGTATCTCTCTTTCATCTTTTTCGTGCACTTTTACTATTTGTATTCATGACTTCTATTTATATGGACACATGAAAACAAAAGAAAGTGATGACACATTGACACGACTTTGAACAAATCGTGTATAAACTATTTCCCAGATATGATGAGATCCAAGAACCGGCTGAACCACCTGGACCAGGGTTTCTATTTGGCTTCTGGAAAGAACGTAATGATTTGATTAACTATTCATTTCAATTTTAATTATTTTTTAGCCTACGTTGAATTGTGATTAAAACATAAAAACTCGAACAAAAGCAATGATTGAAATTTTTATATATGTGAAAATATTACTGTCAAAAATTGATTATAATTTGATATTCTAGTTTGCTTATCGGTCTTTATTGATGCCGGGGTTATGATTGCGAGTTCATTAAGATCTATAAAGATTGAGGATTTCATAAAAATTTTGGCAGAAGCGGAGGCGGTCTTTGATGTGCGCGGGGGCCCTGGGCGAGTGTCACGAATATTTGTACAATTTTCTGACCAAGACTACTCGTCATGGAAGGCCACAAACTCAGCCGACGTAGATACGAGCTATTGGTCTCCACTGCCCACATGTTGCGACGTCATAGGTCAGTGTTGAAGCCTTCCGTAACGAATGATCAGGGTATGACGTTAAAAAAATATTCTATTGATCCCCCCCCCCCCCCAAAAAAAAATGAGGGGCTCAAAAAATTACCCTTCTCGCCATCAACTTAGGCAGCCTCTGGGGGTGTTGGCAGGTTTAAATGTATCATTTATCAGCATTTTTTTTTCTCTATTTGTTCTCATTTCCTGCTTGTCTTAGGTTACCCAAACGACGACTTCAAATATCAACCAGACAGAAAGCGACTTCCTACTCCCGGCGATATGGAAGAACACTATCCGCACACCATCGACCCCGTAGAGGAGCCCGCCAACGTACAGGATCCGGAAGTCGTCGGAAAGCACAAAAGACTTTGTCTGGTCATGTAATTGCACTGACATCGATGACGTCATCATTACCACTACATTCAGTTTTCAGCGATATGTTTTAGTGTAGTCTGTTAGCTATAAATCATTTTGAATATACTAATAAATGAAATATATATATATAGCGATTGTTTGTAGGTTTGTAAATGGTCCTCTTAATAATATCTCTCGAAGGAAAGAGAACATGATGAATAAATATAGGTCTACCAATCTAATATATAAAATTGAATGTAAGGTATACCGTATATCTATGCATGTATCATGTATGTATGCATGTATATATGTATGTATGCAGGGGCGGGCTGGCTATATGGGCATTCGGGCAAATGCCCGGTGGGCCGGTACCCAAATGGGCCGGTAGGGCCCCCGAAAGTACCGCATGGATGCCACAATGACAATGTAGGTTTAGGGCCTAAACACTGAGCAATTAAAAAGCAGCATAAGGCCCATGTTTCTTTTAAAGATATAGAGTTCGCTGTATTCATGAGCACAGTTATCGATACATTATCAAACGTACCATAATGATTTTGAGGTCAGTTGGTTATAATTAGATGCCCATCATATGATATACAATTTATGGGCTGGATTGTAGGCCTATGGAAATGCCCGGGCCTATACTGACACCCAGTCCGTACCTGTATGTATGAATGTATGTATATATGTATGTATGTATGTCCGCATAGAAATTAAAACCGTTTGACCAATCGTGTAAACTTATCATAAAAATTCCTTAGATCATGGCTGAGACCGTAGTGTATGTTTAATGTCTCTTCCACAACCGCGTCCCTTAAAGAAATTAAATTATCCCTGTTTATAATCACAAGAAATTTCCATAAGGATCAATGAAGCAGTCTTAGTCTAAGTCTTAAAGAACGAAAATTAACGAATCGGGTAAACTCATTTGCACAGTCTGTATACATCACTCTCGATGTCGGCCATTGGGCAAACCACGCGGGACATAACACACTCTATCCATCCTGTAAAACAATATGATAAGACAGGCTACATGAGGCTCTGTATGGGGGTAATTAAATATACTAGCAAACAATAATTAATAAACTTCTTGAGCCCTTCAATTCACTCTTATAATAGTAGGTCTAAATCTATTCTTATAGTATCTAGACTCTAGATCTAGAAGTAAATATATGTAGGCCTACAAGCAAAAGTTTTTATTTAAAAAAATGGATTTAGGTCGATTAGATATATTGATAGCTCCATTCAAACTATTTGTATATTCAGGCATGCGCTTTCTATTAACATTATCAACTCTTGTTTTCTGTCTGTCTCTTTGACTGTGTGGTAAAGAGTATGTAGGCCTACACGTTATTTCCCCCCACACCCAATCTCGGATCAAGTTGACATTGAGCACAAATATTTCTTTAAATGCATATCATCTAAAGTCTGCAAATATCTACATTTACAATAATAGTGCCAACAATGCCAAGTTTACATTATATCTGATGTAGAATATAAGGATAAAAAGAGACAAGATTAGTTTTTAATGTATACAATACTACAACAATCTCGTGTTGACAACAATTTATTCATATTTGTTAAAACTAGTTTATAATGATGCATAAAGTAATATAAAAACAATAAAATAATTGCATTTTGTACGGACGCATTATAATTGGCCATATTTTAATTATACCTACCACTAAATTTAATGAATCAACGATCGAATTAAATTCAGGATTAAGGATGATTACGATGATTATTCTGATTAACATTTATGGTCCATCTCCAATGTTACTCAAGGCGGAAGTGGACATTTTGGCTTTGGCTTTTGGTGAGATTCATAACAAACAAATATTCATATTTAACTAGAGTAACACCTTTAGTAAAATCACTAAATTTAGAAAACCTTCAGGACAGAAGACTCAAAAGTAAAGTAGCAGTTATACATAAAGCACTGAACCATAACCTTCAAATACAAAAACAAAATTTAATAAAATACTCAGAAAGACACAAAGATAAAGACACATTCCTCGTTCCATATGCTAGGACAAATTTGTATAATTACTCCTTCTTCCCTAGCGCTATTATAGCATGGAATGGGTTGCCTGAGCTAGACAGGAAAACCAGTGACTCGGCAGAATTTAGGTCAGCGGTTAATATGCATGACTAAATGCATGACGCGTAGGACGTAATCATCTTCTTTTTGAAGTAACATCTGTATCATATAGGATAGAAAGAAGATAAGACCAAGACACAGGGCTACTTGGGATGCTTGTGGACTTTGGACAGATGGTGTCTGATTGGATTATCTTTGTACATGTGTGATGAACAATTAGAATGTATTTCACTTCACTACAGCCTAATTATTATTAATGTTTGTTTTGTAGTTGTTGATACTGTTTTGAAGCTCTTAGCAGGTAGTGCGATTAGACCGACGTAGGAGTATTTAATTTTTAAAAAATCTAAATGTTCAGGGCTATGTCTTCCCAGTGGTCAACATCTCTCTTGACGTATTCCGGTTTAGGGCTATGCTTTTCCAGTGATCAACATATATCTTGACGTATTCCAGTTCAGAGCTATGTCTTCCCAGTGGTCAACATCTCTCTTGATGTATTCCGGTTCAGAGCTATGTCTTCCCAGTGGTCAACATCTCTCTTGATGTATTCCGGTTCAGGGCTATGTCTTCCCAGTGGTCAACATCGCTCTTGATGTATTCCGGTTCAGGGCTATGTCTTCCCAGTGGTCAACATCTCTCTTGACGTATTCCGGTTCAGGGCTATGTCTTCCCAGTGGTCAACATCTCTCTTGACGTATTCCGGTTCAGAGCTATGTCTTCCCAGTGGTCAACATCTCTCTTGACGTATTCCGGTTCAGAGCTATGTCTTCACAGTGTTCAACATCTCTCTTGACGTATTCTGGTTCAGGGCTATATCTTCCCAGTGGTCACCATCATTAAAATATTTCTGGATAATTAACCACTGTAGAATATCGAGGGACTGGAACGAAGCTAATGTCACGCCACTGGAGGCGACGACAGCCCAATATCTTCTGTTGTGATGGAACGTCCTGTAATTTACAAGCAAGAAGAAGGAGTCCCTAAGATCGCCTTAATAATTACAGGGCCTGCCTTAACATTTGTGGTGCCCTAAGCGAAACGGATTGCGCGGGGACCAGTCTGGGTAGGGATAAGGATATTAAGTGAACATTAAGATTTTATATTAGAAAAGTAATTCGTCTTTGCGTTTTATACATTCTTTACTAAGTCTCATGTGCTGCCTGCGACGCATAATGGGCATCTCTTGGAGGGACCATGTCTCTAATCAGGAAGTTTTGAGATTGACCAATATGAACAGCATGTATGCTCTCCTGACACAAAGAAGATTACGCTGGCTCGGACATGTCACCCGCATGCCAGATGATAGAATACCGAAAGATATCTTATATGCTGAGCTTGTGGAAGGAGACAGACCCAAGGGCCGCCCAAGACTAACATATAGAGATGTCTGCGGGCGGGACATGAGAGCCAAAGGCATCAGCGAAAGTATGTGGGAAAACATAGCCAAAGACCGGAGTGCATGGAGACAGACTGTGCGTGCTGGGACAACCCTTGCTGAGAACAAAAGAATTGAAGCGGCTTTAATCAAGAGGGAAAAAAAGAAAGCTGCCCTTTCCACTAGCCCTGAATCAGAGGCATACACATGTATGAATTGTGGTAAAGTCTGTCGTTCTAGAATAGGCTTGATTAGCCACACCAGATTCTGCCCCGTCTCAAGATTAAGCCAAAACCAGTGACTCATTTGGGCGCATCCATTGCCTTTCGAGACAAAAGGAGCCATATATATATTACTAAGTATAAAATGATGATCAAATTAACTTAACGAGCGTGTAGCGAAGTCATACAGTAAAAGAAAAACAAAAGTTTCCCCTTTCAGACCTCGTGGTCTATAGGGCAGATGATGTAAAGGTCATCTAATTTTGTGGCCCACGGTTTACAAGGGTGTCATGTTGCCAGCACAACGACCAACCGCTTTTACTTTTCCCCAACTAATGTCAGGTACCCATTAGAGCTGGGTGGACTCAGAGGAGCCCAAAGATCCTGAAATTAAAAATCTCAGTCTTCACCAGGATTCGAACACGGGACCCCCGGTTCAGAAGTCAAGCGATTTACCGCTCAGCCACCGCGCCTCCTGAAGTTGTACAGTATTTCACCAATATTCTAGATCGCGATCAAAAGCAAGACTTGTCAATGGTTCGTGAATTGTTAACCTAAAGCAATTGAATGACACCCTAATATGACTTTTTTTTTCCTTATTTTCCAGGAGATTTTTACGTGTTTTCTAGAGAATTTAATAATTTCAGGAGATTTCCATTAGGCCATGCAAAAATCAGGAAACCTGCTATAAATTATAATCGTTTATTGTAATAATTTACACCTAGAATTAGCGCAGAGGTTGTGCCGATGCAGGACCTACTGCTGCCGCCCAGGTTGCTGTGTCCTGAAGCCAGGACTGCATAACTAAGTACCTAAATACAGTGGCGGCAGTTCCTCGTGATGCCCCCCCCCCCACCTTTTTTTTTTCCTATTTAAAAAGAAACGAAATAAAAGAAAGACAAACTTTTTGTATTTGAACTAAAATGTATTTCGCTAATTTGCATAAGAAAAAAATTATCAATTTAACAACAAGATACTTACAAAAAAATCTTAGGTGATTTCTTGCTGACTAAATTGAAATATATTTTTTCCTAACAATTGCCAAATTAGTGAGTTGCAAATGTTTTCATTGTTGATTGCCATTAATTAACAATCTATTTGAGTCTGCAAAAACTTTGCTCGCACAGAACCAGACTTACCACAATTGTCAGAAAAAATGAAAATAAAGACAATATTTAGAACTGGATCATCTAGCCGACATCTTTTTTTCAAGTAAAACTTAAGATCTCAAGCAATTCCATTTTTCAGACGTTCAAAGGCTTCTGAAGACACTTCTACAAACCGTTGAAATCTCTTTCGCTCCAGATGGAATTCGTTTTTGTCAATAACGTCATGAGCACTGTCGAGATTGAACTCAATCTGATGATTCAATAGTTGGGATGGCGACAAATATTCATATTTACCTAACACATCATGATATTGTTCATATCAGGTTATTTTTACTTTAACTATCCAGTCCAAGGAAGAATAAATTTCCATGCGTTGCTCTTTCTTGTGCGTCAATACAGAATCACCCAGTCTGAGCAAATGCATCCTGTAGGCCAGCGGTTCTCAGCCTTTTAAGCTCGGCGACCCCCTTTCTACAATCTCACTCTTCGGCGACCCCCATCCACACAGCAATAGAAGAATAAACAAAAACAATCCATATTTTCGATGGTCTTAGGCGACCCCTCTCAAATCGTCAATCGACCCCTAAAGGGGTCGCGACCCACAGGTTGACAACACCTGCTGTAAGGTAACACTGGCATCAACGATGTTCTCCCTACTAAAAGTGAAGAATTTAACAAATCTTTTCCATTTAAGTGCGAAGACAATCTCTTGTTTTTTGAGGGTAGGTGAAAAAATGAAGACTTACTTAACAATACGCGCCTGCTTCAGACCTAGAAAAAAGTTTTCATCTGTTCTAGTCAATGTCTCTGTCAACATTTTTGGTCTGGAAGTTGCTAGTTCGGAGCACCATGTTCTCTCATGAATGGGTCGTACTTGGATAGTCGTTTCACAAACCCTCAAGAACTGACCAAATTATTATCTTTTTAATTCTTCTTGAACTTGTTCGCGACGCCCAGTAAGCGCCAGACTCTGCTATTTTAGAGTCTAAGGCATATAATTTATAAGTTCTAGGTCTAGATGAAACCAGCGTATTGAACAATGGAGCAACCAAAATCTGAACCAAAAAAAAAAGTGGGCGTGTAAAAATGCGTTGCCTTCAGAGATCTAGTACACTTGATTTAACCTGGTAGACAGCAGCTTACGTTTCATTGCCGCAAGACTATAGGAGACTAATAAAAGTAGCAAAGTAAATTATTTTCTAGTCAACATTTCAAATTCGGTCGTTTATATTTGTTGATGTATGTACAATGCGTTTATTTTATCGAGAAAATGTATCCATAGTTTGTTGCCCGTACCCACTTGATACCCCGAGCGGCCCGCACCACTAGCACATGGCTAGCTACGCCACTGCATAAATAGCACTCCGTAAGGCTGCGCAGAACGACCGAGAATGTTTCCCATCTGACTTAGCTAATTCCAAGACTGAACTGTTCAATAGCAGTAACAAAATAAATACATAAATTAATTAATTAAACCACATGCTTCATTATTAGGCTCGAAACATTTTGAGTCCAACGTTGTAGACCAGTATTTTCCCAAACTGTGCTCCGCTGAACCCTACGTGTGTTCCGCGAGACTGAAGAATTGTTCCACAAACTACTGGAATAATTAACTAGTAGACCGCTACATAAATTAAATTAAAAATAAATTTTTAGGTAACACTGCTGTAAACCGTCGCACTGAGACCATTCGTTTAGGATTGGTCTCGGTCAAACCCATAGTCTTACACTTCAGTCAATTTTTGGAAGAGTTATGATACTTTGATCTTGATCTCCAGGTGAAATATTTGGATTTCAAGCTCCTGGTCAAGGTATATAGTCTGACCTACTTTTACTCAATGCAGACGTGTTTTTATTTCATTCATTGTGCACACACATTTCTTTTTATATGATGACATATTTGGATAATTTCATTCGCTTAAGACCTCGGATTTCGGGGAAATTTGGATTATTAGAATAACATGGGGTTATAAAACCAGTCTTGAATTATTTACTTTGCAAGGTAAGGCTCTTTTTTTTTACTAGTAAAAATAGAAAAGTTCAATTCATTCTAGATCCATATCCTGATGGTATTAACACGGCAAGCAAGGTGTATGGATGGCTGATGCTATATCTAGATCTATATCTTGATAGTATTAACACGGCTACCAAGGTGTATGGATGGCTAATGCTATATCTAAAACTATATCTTGATAGTATTAACACGGCTACAAAGGTGTATGAATGGCTAATGCTATATCTAGATCTATATCTTGATAGTATTAACAAAGCTACCAAGGTGTATGGATGGCTGATGCTATATCTAAATCTATATCTTTATAGTATTAACACAGCTACCAATGTGTATGGATGGCTGATGCTATATCTAAATCTATATCTTTATAGTATTAACACAGCTACCAATGTGTATGGATGGCTGATGCTATATCTAAATCTATATCTTTATAGTATTAACACAGCTACCAATGTGTATGGATGGCTGATGCTATATCTAAATCTATATCTTTATAGTATTAACACAGCTACCAAGATGTATGGATGGCTAATGCTATATCTATATCTTGATAGTATTAACACGGCAAGCAAGGTGTATGGATGGCTAATGCTATATCTAGATCTATATCTTGATAGTATTAACACGGCTACAAAGGTGTATGGATGGCTAATGCTATATCTATATCTATTTCTTGATAGTATTAACATAGCTACCAAGATGTATGGATGGCTAATGCTATATCTATATCTATATCTTGATAGTATTAACACAGCTACAAAGATGTATGGATGGCTAATGCTATATCTATATCTTGATAGTATTAAAACAGCTACCAAGATGTGTGGATGGCTAATGCTATATCTAGATCTATATTTTGATAGTATTAACACAGCTACAAAGATGTATGGATGGCTAATGCTATATCTATATCTATATCTTGATAGTATTAACACAGCTACCAAGATGTATGGATGGCTAATGCTATATCTAGATCTATATTTTGATAGTATTAACACAGCTACCAAGATGTATGGATGGCTAATGCTATATCTATATCTTGATAGTATTAACACAGCTACCAAGGTGTGTGGATGGCTAATGCTATATCTAGATCTATATTTTGATAGTATTAACACAGCTACCAAGATGTATGGATGTCTAATGCTATATCTAGATCTATATCTTGATAGTACTAACATGCTACAAAGGTATATGGATGGCTAATTCTATATCTAGATCTATATATTGATAGTATTAACACAGTTACCAAGGTGTATGGATGGCTAATGCTATATCTATATCTTGATAGAATTAACACAGCTACCAAGATATATGGATGGCTAATGCTATATCTATATCTATTTCTTGATAGTATTAACATAGCTACCAAGATGTATGGATGGCTAATGCTATATCTATATCTTGATAGTATTAACACAGCTACAAAGATGTATGGATGGCTGATGCTATATCTATATCTTTATAGTATTAACACAGCTACCAATGTGTATGGATGGCTGATGCTATATCTAAATCTATATCTTTATAGTATTAGCACAGCTACCAATGTGTATGGATGGCTAATGCTATATCTAAATCTATATCTTGATAGTATTAAAACGGCTACCAAGGTGTATGGATGGCTGATGCTATATCTAAATCTATATCTTTATAGTATTAACACAGTTACCAAGGTGTATGGATGGCTAATGCTATATCTATATCTTGATAGTATTAACACGGCAAGCAAGGTGTATTGATGGCTAATGCTATATCTAGATCTATATCTTGATAGAATTAACACAGCTATCAAGATATATGGATGGCTAATTCTATATCTAGATCTATATATTGATAGTATTAAAACAGCTACCAAGATGTGTGGATGGCTAATGCTATATCTAGATCTATATTTTGATAGTATTAACACAGCTACAAAGATGTATGGATGGCTAATGCTATATCTATATCTATATCTTGATAGTATTAACACAGCTACCAAGATGTGTGGATGGCTAATGCTATATCTAGATCTATATCTTGATAGTATTAACACAGCTACCAAGGTGTGTGGATGGCTAATGCTATATCTAGATCTATATTTTGATAGTATTAACACAGCTACCAAGATGTATGGATGTCTAATGCTATATCTAGATCTATATCTCATTAGTACTAACATGCTATAAAGGTATATGGATGGCTAATTCTATATCTAGATCTATATATTGATAGTATTAACACAGTTACCAAGGTGTATGGATGGCTAATGCTATATCTATATCTTGATAGTATTAACACGGCAAGCAAGGTGTATGGAAGGCTAATGCTATATCTAGATCTATTTCTTGATAGTATTAACACAGCTACCAAGATGTATGGATGGCTAATGCTATATCTATATCTATATCTTGATAGTATTAACACAGCTACCAAGATGTGTGGATGGCTAATGCTATATCTAAATCTAAATCTTTATAGTATTAACACGGCTACCAAGGTGTATGGATGGCTAATGCTATATCTATATCTATATCTTGATAGTATTAACACGGCTACCAAGGTGTATGGGTGGCTAATGCTATATCTATATCTTTATAGTATTAACACAGCTACCAAGGTGTATGGGTGGCTAATGCTATATCTATATCTTGATAGTATTAACACGGCTCCCAAGGTGTATGGATGGCTAATGCTATATCTAAATCTATATCTTTTTAGTATTAACACAGCTACCAAGGTGTATGGATGACTAATGCTATATCTAAATCTATATCTTGATAGTATTAACACGGCTACCAAGGTGTATGGATGGCTGATGCTATATCTAAATCTATATCTTTATAGTATTAACACAGCTACCAAAGTGTATGGATGGCTAATGCTATATCTATATCTTGATAGTATTAACACGGCAAGCAAGGTGTATGTATGGCTAATGCTATATCTAGATCTATATCTTGATAGAATTAACACAGCTACCAAGATATATGGATGGCTAATGCTATATCTATTTCTTGATAGTATTAACACAGCTACCAAGGTGTATGGATGGCTAATGCTATATCTATATCTTGATAGTATTAACACAGCTACCAAGATGTGTGGATGGCTAATGCTATATCTAGATCTATATTTTGATAGTATTAACACAGCTACCAAGATGTAAGGATGGCTAATGCTATATCTATATCTTGATAGTATTAACACGGCTACCAAGATGTATGGATGGCTGATACTATATCTAGATCTATATCTTGATAGTATTAACACGGCTACCAATGTGTATGGGTGGCTAATGCTATATCTTGCCATGCTAATTTCAATCTCTGTCGTAGATGTTGAAAGTGAAGAAAGTTTGACTTTTTTGTTCTCCTCATCGACGATTCCAACGTTGATTCGACCCCATTAAACTAAATTGATTTTTGGATTTATAATCTTGAATTTGTCTTTTGTAAAAAGAGCATGCTTTTTCCCCTACAATTTAATACCAAAATAGAACATTTTCTGATAACAAACAAAAACGTTATTGAAGTTGAATCATAACAGGAAAGTGGAATACAAATGAGCAAAACAAATGATATTAACGAAACGAGGAAATAATTACGGAGAGAAAGAGTTAATCATGACTTTAGAAGTTTTCATATGAAGTTGTAAAAGAGCTTCCTCGACCCTGTGGATAATCAGGCGCGTTTCTCAAGCAACCGTTACACCAATGTTATGCTCTGCACGATTAGCAATCGGAAAATGGCGGGGGGTTCCCGATGTGCTCGGCCTACAGCCAGGGAGCCATGTATGTTACCATGTTTACCCGTGCATCAAACGCCGTGGCATAACGTTACATTACAGAATAATATATATTGTTTTGGTTTTATGTTTTTGAATGTTCCATCTGATTTAAAGATGATTATATCCTAGCTCAAAACCCCCTAGAGACGGAGGGCAGGATTAGAACCCTAGGCCCACGAGACTACAGTCCGGAGCGCATACAACCAGGTGGTGAAGATCTACGCTCGTCTTGACAGTAATTAAAAGCAGTTTCTTTTATAATTAGTAACATACCATCGTGTTATATCCCTTGTTATTAAAGGCAGTATTGTCACTACGGAACAACCAATCAAAATAGATCGAATGTTACACAAAGAAAATGTAAGAATTTTTTTTAAACGGTATTGCCTTACTTTATAATGGCTTCAGCTGGAATGGAGAAAAATCAATGCATCATTTATAACGAGCTGGTTGAATCTATAAAGCCGTACAAACTGAAACGTCCTTTTGATATGAGATATACAAGCTTTGACGACATCGACAACCAGTACTTTAGACGTAAACTTAGTGAACGAAATCAGACTTGGTCCAGTAGACAAATAGCATAAGAAAAACTTAGCAGCCGCTGCCGCTGAAGCTTCGTTAGAATCTACAAGAGCTATGAAAAGTCACGCAAATACAGAGGAGTTAATGCTGCAAGTGTTACATTATTCAGGTTACTACCAATGTGGGAAGCGTGCTCGAGAGGCCAAGTGCGCTTGAATTTGGCTTGGCTTGGCTGCCTAGAAGGGGATCGAGGTTCGACTCTCGGGCAGAGTTGTTTTTACTGAGCGCCCAAAGGCAGCAACCAACTCCTAAATACCCACCCCCTCTCACTGGTCCACGAATGAGATTGGACCAAAAGCGCTCTGAGCATGCTATAAGCATGAAAGTAGCACTATGTAAAAGCTATAATAATAATAATGTCACCTTCTTCAGAGGTTTTGTTACTATTTCAGAAAGATATTTGAGCTAATCATAGATATTGGCCAAGATATTTGGTATGAGAAATATATCTACCAACAAAACGACAACTAAGATTGAGTTTGAACATAATTTAATTTAATAACTACATTCATTTACTCTACCAGTGGACGCAAACTGCGGCTCTCGAGCCTCATGTGGCTTTTTGGGCTCCTTAACTCTTCCTCAAAAAGTTTATTGCAGTCACGGAATATTATTTATTCACTTTCCTTGTAAAAGGAAAGTAAATATTTTATTTTCCAAATAACTACCGACGAAAAAGAGATGCATTTTCAGAAAGATGGATAGTCTCTTACAAAAGTGCCTATCATTATCTCTGTCGAATAACTGTGAGCCGAAATACTTTCAATAGTTTTTTTTTTTAATTTATTGTTTTCCCAGTATTCAGTCGGTAGCAGGACCGGAGGGGGGGGGGGGGGGGGGCGGAAAGACGATACGGACAAGTGTATCCCATGTGTGATTGATTAGTTCCACTAAAGGGAATTTCCATTCTTCTTCTTCTTCCTCTTCCTCGTTCTCATTGTTCTGTTGGAGAGTTCAGATGAGTAGACCAATACATGAGATGAAATGCGCAGTGGTTTCCAAATCAGGGAGCTCTCCATATAGTTTTCTTTCTATTGGGGGTGTTTTGGGGCCAGTGTCGTGTACGGGCCTCTTATGGTAAAGAGAGCAGTTTTGGAGGACGTGGTCGGCATTCTCTGATGATACTCCACATGGGCAGATTTCACTGGTTCCAATTTTTGAGCTTCCGGTGCATGTGTTGTCGCATTCTGTTGTGTCCGGTCCTGAGTCGAAAGATTAGACGTTGGTCTTGTCGGGATAGCTTATAGTAAGCGTCATCTTTCTTGTGATTTGGATGAGAGCTCGTTCATTTCTCATTTATTTTATTTAAAATTTCCACTCAAAGGACAAACGCGTGGGAGAGGATACAGAAAATGTTGTAGATAAGTGATTGGAAAAACAAGAAACTGAAAAAATTGTCTCGATTCCAACAGACGAACAAGCATGGCGTGTAAGAAATGGATTTCCCGCCACAATTTGAAAGATACTTATCGTTGCTTTCTGTTCACTGTGTGGAGCTATAGAAAGATTTATGGATCCCAATATTTTATTTCATGTTGGATATTCTTATCTAAACTATATTATCTTACCTTATATAATACAGACGTTGCTTCAAAAAAGAAGATGATTACGTCCTACGCGTCATGCATTCAGTCATGCATATTTACCAATGACTTAAATTCTGCCAAATCACTGGTTTTCCTGGCTGGCTCAGGCCACCCATTCCATGCTCTAATAGCACTAGGGAAGAAGGAGTATTTGTACAAATTTGTCCTAGCATATGGGACGAGGAATGTGTCTTTATCTTTGTGTCTTTCAGTTTAAACTAGCTAAATCGCCATCACCTATCCCTTAGTCTGTAGGACTGTTGGGGTACCTTACAAAATGTGTTAACCGTCTTTCTCCATTCCTCTCTTTCTTTTGCCTTGGATAGAACATCTTTCAAAGGCAGGCCCGTCCATTCTAATGTGGTCTTTTAGCTAAATAATAAATTACTATGAAAAAGAGATATTTTTTTCCTTGATAGAATTAAATTGATTCGAAAACATCTAGTGCCATTTTTTTCCCAAAGATTTTCCATAGCTATTGAAATATTGTCAAGAAACTAATTATGACTTTGACACTGTCCAGTATGTCCGAAACTCCGAAGTCTTTAGAAACAGTAAAGCGATGTCAGTGACGGTTAATCTTCGTTAAAAAAAAACAACCGAATACCTCGTTATCAGAAATACATTTTCGCCCTTTAATACTGGCAGCTTTGAAATGCAGTTGGTGGATTTAAAAAAAAAAGAATTATGGATCTCAAAATTGGGAGTCCCTGTGCTGATTTAGTGTGCAATAGGATGAATATCTATATATTGTTACGACTTTCTCTATCAGGCCTACTGTAAACACTGCTAAACAACACAACACATCTAATACAATACTTGACAACAAGTGCCTCAAGTAACAATATGGCGGTTTATTTACAAATTACATCAACAGCCAATTCGACACAATAGGCTACACTAACTTCAAATGCTTTGTTACACAACAGAATTGCCTAACTTAACATTACAGGTCAATCTAGCTCGTACAGCTACATTTTCGAGGACTCATAAGGTACAATACAGTCCTTCTCTTGCTGTCCTGGACTCGACTGTCCTTTCTTTACACACTGAGTCTCTCAACCGTAAAGGCTATCTGTCACATGACCACAGCACAGGTCATACTTGCGTGCACTAGCAATACTGCCCTTTGTTCAACAGCCCTTGACCTGTGTGATAGGCCTGCGTCTTCGGTGTCAGTAGGCCGCACATACATTAACCCTTTCAGTCCGCCACTGGAGTAACTACATTGCCCCTTTCTTAGATTTGTCCGTCCGGGACAAAATCTACCTCACGACATGGGCTGTGGAGGTTTATCGACGCAGGTGGAGGGTCTATCAGTGGGCCGGGCAGTGGGCTAATACTGCCATCTCGATGGAGCCATCTGCGTTGCAACCTGTGAATGTCGCTTTCTCCTGCACCAGTTGGTCTTCCTTTGGTTGAGAGGACGTCGAGTACGTTGCCTGGTCTTTGTGTCAGTCGCCGCCGATCGCAGCCTCGTGGCAAGTAGCAGAACACTTGATGTCATGGCAGTTGCTCTTACACTTTGCTCCAGCAGGCTTTCTCGATGTACCGTAGGCCACCAGGAGCAGGGCCGGTGTTAACGATTGCGGGGCCCAATGCGAAACTGATTGCGCGGGGCCTAGTCTAGGTGGAAAAAAGGATAATATGTGAAAATTAAGATTTTGTATTAGAAAAAAAAATTCGACTTTGAATTGTATTTATTCTTTTCTATGAACGAAATTGCGATCAAATTAACTTTAATTTACGAACCTTGCAATTATGGCATATTTATATGCCAGTGACTATAAAAGTAAATAAAGAATTGTAACTTCCGATTAAGGTGAACATTCACCCGATTATTACATTTTATTACATGAAAGCTGACAATGCCTTTTTTCTTTTATCGCGCGTAGGATTGGCGTTTTCCGCAATGAATGACACCCACAAATGACAATTTTGACTTATTTTTCAGGAGATTTTTATGAGTTTTCATGAGATTTTACTAAATTCCGGAGATTTCCATGACTTCTTCGTATATATTCTGCAATGTAATAATTACACCTAGAATTAGCGTGGTGCCTATGAAAGCGCGGGGCCCACTGCGACCGCATAGATTGAATTGGCCTAAGACCGGCCCTGACCAGGAGGTCAGATTGTCAAACACGGCGTAATCTTCACGCGTGTCTGATAGACATGTCTGTGGGGCACGTGGACAACGCCATATGTGCACAAGTCCATCTGCTGCACCACCATCAGCGCTTCTCTTGCTGATACTGGTATCAAGACAAACGTCGGTTTGGTCAATACTTTGTTGGTAAGTCTTAGGGCGCTCGCACTCTCCCTGCGAGGCTGGCCTGTCAGCACACAGTTCTTACAGGAGAAAGCGACATGCACAGGCTACATTGCAGTTGGCTCCATCGAGATGGCAGTATAACCGATAACGCGATAACTCAGAAAGCGAACTTAACCTCGCTAGGCGGTGTGGTCGATTCCAGGGTCACAGGTTCGAGCCTTGGTCGGCGCAGTCCCTTATTTTCGTCGCATTTAATACACTACTTTCTCTCATTTAAAAACTTAGTCCCTGGTGGCTGCTGTTCATTTATGTTTAATATGTATGTATCATCATTTGTTTCAGCACCTAGCTTCACTTCTATATTTACTTTTAATTCAAACTATAACCTGGGTATGTTCGAAATAAAACAAATGTAACCCTTTGAATAACCTTCAGTTCTGTGAATTTTTAAAATTTGGCTCTTTTGTATGACGAGTTTGCCGACCACTGTACTATACCATCTACATCAGATCAAAGTATGGACAGCTTGCCAGATCCGGCCCTCAAAGTGGTTCCATACGGCCCTCCAAAACGTGGGCACAAAACGTATTATTATTATTATTATTAATATTATTATTATTTGGTTGGGCATCATTGATCTACATTATCCTTATAATAAAGACTCTGCCTAAAAATTAAACAAATAGTGAATTACCTAAATAGTGATTATTAAAAACTATTATATTAATAAGAGAAATTCGCGTCAGATTAGTTGGGACACCGTATCCTTCTTCTAATTAAAAAATAAATATTCTGAATTTTTAAAAAAAGTTAATTAAGATTATATAATTAGTGAATAAAATGTTTCACACATTCTTCATCGGCGCTGAAAAGAAAAGGATTACGATGTGAAGATCGTATGTTGTACTGCTATCCCAGCAGCCAATGCATCTGCATTTCCTCTGAGCCTCCGCTAAATTAATAGCTACTCCATTGTTCTCTATCCCAACAGTTCAACATCAATTCTCCTTTTGTTTTTCGATGTTTGTGACTTGGCTGCATTTATGCAATGTATTAGCGGTATGGATGTCCTTATCAAACTATGTACTGGAGTTACTATAAATCACAGATATCGTTCTTTGCTAAAAAATAACCAAAGTTTAAAAAAAATGGCTGCCCAATTAGATCTCTCCCGCCGAGCATAAAAGGTTGAGAACCGCTGATTTAAATAAACACTGCAGTTATAGAGAAGACTAAAGAAGGTATTACCTTATAAAAATACAGGTGTTACTTTAAAAAAAAAAAGATGATTACTTCCTACACATGTCCCTAGGTCAATCTAGTCATGCATGTTTATCAATAACCTAAACTCTGCCAAGTCATCGGTTTTCCTTGCTGACTTAATCCATAATTATCACTAAATGACCAGCTTTTAGTTGACAATTTTCCTATTTACTGAGATCTAGAAATCCCCGAGCCGTTCAGTGCATAGTTGTCGCCACAAAGATTATTCCTCGACGGTATATACTCGTCACATTCCAAGCAATATTCTCCGCTTGTAGTGCCTTTAGCTTTAACTAACAGAGTGCGCTCTGGTTCCCATGTTTGACACCCCCAGTAAAGACAGAATTAGATCTAGATCTAGCTATCAAGTTTAATTTTAATTTGTTATTATTTTGATCCCGATGCAACACAGAGACAAATAAAATAGACTAGCCATATATTACCCGCGGGTCTTAATTTGCGTATCACCAGGGGAGGAATGAGTATCAAAGTCGGCACGGGCATTTCTATACAATCCGACCCACACATTCTATGTCATAAGATGGGCGCATCTCTACTCAAGAGTATTGTGTAAAGTTTAATTGTGTATCGAAAGTAGTTATAGCTATATGAATAATTTAGTAGAAGATTTTGAACGGATCTAATTTAATAAGCTCAATTACTAAATGAATAAAGTATAATACTTGGAATGAGGAATCTCTTAATGTGAAAAAATTCCTGCTACCATATGCATGTACTTGACATTCACATTCAAGTCATCTGATTGTCCTCCATCAATAAATATATAGTTTATGATTTAGTTTCCCTCCTCGCCATTTTTTCAGACATATGGAACCTAATTTACAAATACAACTCTTCATCCATTATTCGTATCTTATCTTATCTTAAATAATACAGACGTTACTTCAAAAAAGAAGATGATTACGTCCTATGCGTCATGCATTCAGTCATGCATGTTAACCAATGACTTAAATTCTGCTAAGTCTCTGGTTTTCCTGGCTAACTCAGGCAACCCATTCCATGCTCTAATAGCACTAGGGAAGAAGGAGTATCTGTACAAATTTGTCCTAGCATATGGGACGAGGAATGTACCTTTATCTTTGTGTCTTTCTGAGTATTTTATTAAATTTTGTTTTGTATTTGAAGGTTATGGTTCATTGTTTTATGTATAATTGCTACTTCGCTTTTGAGTCTTCTGTCCTGAAGGCTTTCTAAATTTAGGGATTTTATTAAAGGTGTTACTCTAGTCAAATGTGAATATTCATTTGTTATGAATCTCACTGCTCTATTTTGTGTCTGTTCCAGTTTCTTAATGTTTTCTTGAGTTGAGGGGTCCCAAACGGAGGATGCATATTCTATTATTGGCCTAACCAAGGTTAAATAACATTTTAGTTCTATGTTCTTATTTGATTTATAGAAATTTCTTTTAATAAATCCTAATGCTTTGTTTGATTTTTTTTATAGTTTCATCAATATGTGGATTCCATGACAGTTTTTCATTTATTATAACACCTAGGTATTTTGCGTTTTTAGTCTGTGTTACTGGTTTGCCATGAAAAAGATAAGTGGAATTAATTTGTTTTAGTTTTTTTGTTACTCTTTACAACTGACATTTTTCTGGGTGGAAAGACATGCTCCAATTTGATTCCCATTTCTGTAATTCATCTAATTCTCTTTGTAAAATATCTGTGTCTTGTGTTGTTTTTATTGTTCTATATATTTTGCAAATTACTGCAAATAATCTGACTTTTGTTCCTGAAGTAATGCAATTTGGTAAATCATTTATGTAAATTAAAAATAGCAGTGGACCCAAGACTGTTAATTGAGGTACACCTGAGTTTACTGTTATCGGTGTTGATTTAGAGCCATTTATTATTACAGTTTGTTCTCTCCCTATCAGAAAATCTTTTATCCACTGATGCAGTGGACCATTAATGCCAAAATATTTTAATTTTTTAAGCAAACTATGGTGGTGAACTTTGTCAAAAGCCTTAGAAAAATCTAGTAAGATAGCATCTATTTGTTCACCCCTAAATGTAGGGGTCATTTAGTGAATAGGGTCATGAAGTGGCCATGTAGGGGTCATGTTTGGGGTCATGTAAGGGTCATGTAAACTAATCTCTACAAATATTTAAATAGCAAACCATTAGTTAATACCTCTCTTATGGCAATAGAATGATACAGCTTATGCATAGGTCAGGTATGTGCGATAGAGTTCGATCAATCCTTTTATCGATCTGATGACAGAAGGAAGTAGGGGTACTCTATTTATCCTCTTCGACAACTGCTGTCAAAACAAATGGACTTATCTACCTCCTAAGTGACTATGTTATCTGCCCCTGTTTGACAGTGTTATCTGCTCCTGCATAACAGTGTTATCTACCTTACTTGTTCGAAATTATGCACGCACTGTTTTTCATGTATAATGGATCAACATGGAATATACCCTAATAATTGTCACTATCAGTATGTGTATTTAAATGAAAAGTAAACGACTTGGCAGTAGGGGGCAGGACCCACGCCAGAAATATTTAGGCCCCTGAGCATTGGGTGTTTGAGGTTAACCTGCCTTTCCCTACATGCCTAAACCTTTAAATACGTATACAAGATGCACAACAAGCGTCAACCCCCCCCCCTCTTTATGTTTGCCTCTCCTCCTAGTGTAGTCCTGGTTCGGGACCGATAGTCATTAAAGGCCTGAACAATGGCATGCAAAATCGCAACTTTCGAAGACCAAAAGCTCGTTGACGTATCACAGTCATCACTACTTGGCGACAAGCTATTGGTCACCACTGACCCACGGTACGCTTCGCTGCAGGTCAGTGTTCAGGATCACTAAGACGATTGGTCTCGTTTGGTATAGGAGGAATTTCGGTGAGATTTCATTTATGTCATGTAGTTATTCATCTATGATCACACATGACGTCCTGTTTGTTCAACATAAGGGGGGAGGGTGTTAGTTTGCTCATTTCTATATACAAAGTTTATATTAATTCTCTCTGTCTGTCTGTCTGTCTGGGTGGATTCTTTAATACTTTTTTCACACAATTTCTGTTCTCGGACCAAATTTAAATTTTCCAGCTAGTTAATCAATATGTGGTAATAAAATAATTTTATTTTATATAGAAAAAGGAGAGATAAACTTGCAATATTGAGAGATGGCAGAATTTTTTTTAACGGTTCTTTCCCTTCACTTTAATATAAGCTTTATTCTTTTGTAAAGGTATTCTTGTAAATTTCGATTGTTATATTGATATGTTGACTTTACGATATCTACAATGTTTCAATTTCTACAATGTACTTCCATCTACTATTTGTGGCCCCCTTTTCACTTCCTCTGTGCGACACACTGCTATGGAATGCTGGGAGGGATCGTAGCTACACTGCACCTCACCCACATTGAATAGTGCCAGGCTTATCTTGAATGAGTGTATCTGTCTAGGTCTCACTGTAAAGTGTTCATTACTTACCCTAATATAAAATTTTCATGTTTATATCTAACTGAAAGACAAGTTGATTTCAGAGATTACTGGATAGAACGACAGTGTTTTATACACCATTCTTAGGATATATATGTTAGATCTATGTGAATTTGTGGTTTTATAATAATTAATTCGTTGTTTCAATGTTATGATGGAACTTCCAATACGTGTCTAGAAGTGGTGATAAAGTACATGAATAAAATAAAATCCTAATCTGAAATTTCTAGATCATTTGTTACCTTTTTTGTTTCGTATCTGCAATACTAGACCTATATTATATAACAGAATATCTTTGTGTTTTTTTTTTGCCAACAAACTGACTGCTAGGATATATGAGATAAGATTATTAGTCCAAAAAGTGGATATTATTTAAATCATTAAAGGCTTTTCGAATATATGGAAGAGGCAATCAATATGAACTAATTGTTTTAAAGGACGCTGGTTGATTTAATGGAATGCATGATCTGAAACCACAAACATATTCAACATTTTATTGTAGAATCAATTTATCACATACGAAATGTACTTTCATATCAATCAATATTTGGCTACAAAATACGTTAGTTTACAGATATGTTAAAAATATAGCTATTATATTTTTTATCCAGTAGAGTTATTCTAAAATAGTTTATTTCAAGAAAACAAAACTTTTATCAATTCTGTCTGTTTGTCTGTCTGTCAGATAAAAAGCACGTTAACTCTTTCACACCCATCCTCAGATCAATTTGAGACTTGACGCATTTATTTATAGAGCCTAACAAAACATGAGTCGATAAAAAATGACCAGTTAGCCAATAAATTACTACCACTAAATTATTTTGTTTGATATCAACAAGAAAATTCATACTTCAGGCTAATTATTTGAGGTATTGTCTCCATACATATTATGATATTTCTTCCACAACCTTTCTCGTAACAAGTGGAGACTTTACACTATTATTTAGTGTACCTAACAAAACATGAATCAATTTGAAAATTAACAAATTACTATATTAATTACATGGTTGGTAATTTTATTCTTTGATAAAATAAAAAAGGGAAATGATTAATATATTATTCAGAGGTATAGTTGTAAATATTTAGTACTTTCCCTTAGATAAACTTAGCTTTCTTTGAAAGTACTCTTTACATTTTGCTTTTTTTTTTTTTTTAGTTTCTTTATTTTTATCGTGACCGGTGGCCGAGAGATAAAGCTCGTGAGTGTGAATTGTATTGTTTTGATGATATCTAGGATTCTAAGTTCACTAAGTGCCAGAAACTCTTTGAAAGTTCGTGGTTCATTTTTGGGGATTTCTGTGAACTTCTGAAAAACGTATTCAATGTGGGCTTTAAGTCTGTGGCTTTGTGTTGGCTGCTCTCTCCATTGGTCGCTAGCCACAGTAAGTTCAACCTTTTGTTCGCTCATTCACAGCACAAAGATATAAAAAAAATTGATTTTCAAAATGCAAAACAATAACACAAAAAAACTACGTTCTAGCTTTATAAAGCTTGTATCAACTCAAAAGAGTGGATAAAATCAGACAGGAAATACGTAATAGAGACGCTCGAATGGGTAACAATAGAGACGCTTAGAGTAGAAGACTCCACGACCATTTTTCCCCCTGTAAATAAACATTTCAAAGGCTTACTAAAGCGTTATCCAAATCTGTAAATAGCGTCTCACTTATATTTATCTTATCTTATAAATTACAGACTTTAATTCAAGATGATTACGCCCTACGCGTGTTCCTAGGTCAATCTAGTCATGTTAACCGATGGCTTAAACTCTTCCAAGTCACTGGTTTTCCTGGCTGGCTCAGGCAACTCAATCCATGCTCAGATAGCACTCGGGAAGAAGGAGTATTTGTAAAAGTGCTTTAGTAAAGCTTTGGGACGTTTAATTACTACAGGAAAATGGTCGGCGAGTCTTCTACTCTAAGCGTCTCTGTTGTCACTCCTTCTAGCGATTCTAAACATGACGTAGTTTCTGTCTAATTCCATCTAGTCTTTTGGTCCCGAGATTACTGCACGAATAAACTATCAAATATGTTTGATAGTAAGTGTATGTGTTTTGAGTGGCTGGTAGTGCAGTGTGTGTGTGCCTGTGTATGAAATGACCAGTGGATCTTGAGTGTACATGGTTGAGTGAACAGGAGTGTGTCAAGACTGTGTGTAAAAGGGGGTCAGTTTAGAGAACAAGTGGCTGGAGTAAAGAACATAAATAGAGACTAATAAAATCATTGTGTTTATTGAAGCTCATGTTGTTTTAATGTGTCTTAACGATTTTAGATTTACTATCGACTAGCAAAATATCGCTTTTGATTTTTTTTCTCTATGAAGTCGAGATAGATTTAGAACTATATTTAAACGCCATTGACTATTACAGTAAATTAAGTATTGGAACTTAATGTTTTGGTCAAAATTCGCCTTAATAATTTTATAAAATGAAAGCTGACAATGTCTTTTTTTTTTTCATTTGCGAGTAGGATTGGCCTTTTCCATAATGAATGACACCTCAAAATTACAATTTTGTCTATTTTTCAGAACAAATTTTGAGTTTTCAAGATATTTTAATAATTTCAGATTTTGATGATTTTCTTACATTTTGCAATTTCCGGAGAGTTCCAGGAGCGCATAGGTTGCAGTGCCCTAAGGCCGGCCCTGTTTCTGCGGATTCACTACTATGGTGGTCTCGCGGACACTTGGGACCTGCGTGCCACAGTTTGAGGTTTGAGAACCATTGACCTAAACTGTGTAGTGAGTGCGGTTTATAAATGAGGGAAACATTTTTTCAGTTTCCATATCCTTGTAAGGAAAACAATCAAGGGACGTAACTTGCATCTAAAAAATAAAATTTAAGCGTGCTTACGGCAATTGAAATAAATAAGCTCTATATTTATATATTAATTATATTGTTAGTTAATGAAAAAATATGATTAAACTAAATTTTAAATCTGTTTTTTTTTATAGTCAAACACCAAGAAAAAAAAATTCAAGAAACAATAAAAGTTAAAATAAAACTGTTTTAGTCTATTCATAATTATCATTAACCAACAATAACTTTCGCCGACACTTTCACTATCACAAGTAGTTGAGTAACACAACATGTGCTAATCAATTTAAAAGTCTAATATTTCCATGGGAGGTGACAACTAATAAAAGGGCATGTCTTCAAATTCGAAGATTATTGAGGTGTGCAGTATTTCCCGTGGCGACGCAGACCCAGCTGTGACATACATATTAGGTCACAAACTGGGCAAGCATAACCAAGAAGTGACCAATAGAACACCCTACTACGGTCATGTATATCAGGGTGCACTACAGGTGGCCCTTCCATCCCTCTAGCTCCTGCTCCATAATGAGCATGCACTGAGAGGACTGATATAGTTTGTCCATCGTGGTTCGATGATGACCACTTTTGTCATCCTGGGGGCTGAGGGCTTTGAACTGGGGTTTTGTACCTCCTCATGTGGCTGGTGAGACCTAATGAGCCCGGAATGTTCGACTGCACACAGGGCAGGTTATTCCAGCTGGAGTTAGTGCCATTGGCCTGGCTTTTCTCCTCTGGCGCTTTTCTTCTTCCGGCGCTGTTCTCTTTTCCTCAGCAACCTGTGCGCCAGTTTTCACAGCGCGAAGCCCTGATACTCTGTCATGTGCTTCTGCCTCCCAGGTGGCTGGGTTTATGCTGAATGCTTTTAGAGAAGTTTTGAGAGTGTCCCTAAAGCGTTTTCTTTGTCCACCTTGCGAGCGCTTTCCTTCCCTTAATTGGCCATACAGGAGTCGTTTAGGGATGCGGCGGTCCTCCATTCCGCAGACGTGTTAATCCTACTGAGAAGACCACTTTACACATAAACATATTGTTTAGTAGGCCAGTGTAGATGATCGCTATCCTCCTAGCCTGTATAACTTGTCTTAATATATAGGTCGCAACTGGGCGTGCGTAGTGATGCGAAATACTGCATTCTTCCCTAGCCTTAATGGTAAGTATTGGTCTGGTTAAAATTTACATTAGGCTGTTTTGTGAAACTTTTAAAAGTGTACTGTATTAATGTATTAATGTTCCATATTTGTGAGACCGACACCTCTATCTGTACCTTTTACAAAGCTTATATCAACGCAACTTAATAAAATTTTTTGAAGTATTTTTTTTATATTTTGCTTGTTAAATACACACTTCCAATTATAGAATCAGAACACGTATACACTTCTAAATTGCAGAATACGAACACGCACACACTTACAAATATAATAACGGAGCTCGTATACACTTCTAAATATAGAAACAGAACAATTACAGATTTATTAAAAGAGTTTCAAAATGCTCGACCGCTGTTGCTAAAAGTAGAAAATATTTGCATTGACCATTGTGGAATACGGTGATTCACTGTGTGTTATTATATTTCAATAATTTATTTATAGTGAGAGAAACTGGTTTATATTAGGTGGTTAGGTGGTTGATTAATTAGGCATCTTAGGCTACTCTAGCAACGTCGTCGCAGCCTGTGGGCAGTGGAGACGTTACGACGTTACTTGCTACATCACCAGAAAATTCCTCAGTGGACACTGATAAAGGGAGAACAATGAATTTTGTTTCCTTTAACGACATTCGACCCTGGCAGTGCCAGAGGATGAATACTTGTTCGTTTCTAACTTAATAATAATAATAATAATAATAATTACAATACTGATGACTGTGATGATAAACCAGGTTATAAGCAAAACCTATTCCAGGAATTCAACAAAATACCTTCAAGGCCCTTGGCATTCCTAGGTACATTCTCGTTGCCTGTCAGAGGGCGGTACTGCTGTAGACCTGCCACATCACCAGAAAATTCCTCAGTGGAAACTGATAAAGGAACTACGATGAATTTTGTTTCCTTTTAACGAAACTCGACCCTGGCTTCGCCAGAGAATGAATACTCATTCTTTTATAATAATAATAACCTTGCTTAGTTGGTGTTTATATTTGTGTGTTGGTCAACACAGTTAATACATAAACAGCTATGTCCTAATGGTTTTTTTAAAAAATATCCATTGTCTTTGTCCAGCCTGAGATTACGGACTTCACAAAGGTGGTCACGGTCAAGGAGTGGACAACTGTCAACGAGGTCCTGTCAAAAATAGATTGTCACGACCCCGACGGAGACAAGACCACGTCCTCTGTCCTGTCCGTGAGTCCTAGTGGCCCTTGTAATCAGTGCTTCGAAGTTCTGAGCTCACCGCCAAGTAAGTGTTACTTTTGCTCCGTCAAGATTGAGCGCGCCCGCGCGCGCGCGTGTGTGTGTGTGTTTCAATAGGAAGCCTTAAGTCCATCAGCTATTACATTAGCATATTTTTTTTAAATTAAAAAACAAATAAATTACATTTATAGCTAACAAAAACAAAACAAAAACAAATAATTGTAATCAGTTTTCTTTTCAGTTTTCGACCAAGACAACTGTCATGGGTTTTGCGCCAGAAAAAAACAACAATCAACAGAAAAAAACATACAAAAATGGCAATGTCTTAGATTTCGAAGATTAAGAGTGCAGTGTTCATTAGCGACCAGCATATTTTCCCAACATCAAATACAGAATTGGTTTTAAGAATTCTTAATTAAAAAGTTGGTTTAGCAATTTGAAAAGATGTAATGGCATTGAAAATATTTAAAAAAAAAAATAAATTTTTCAATTTTAAATAATTAAATTTTGATGCATTTGAAAGTAGTGAGGAACCTAAGTGCTAATTATTGGACGTGGCAAAGTAATACTGTCACCCATTCTTACGATTGGATAACGTATTGTAATCACTGAAGGAAGGTAACTCAACGAGGCATAGTTGTTTATTTACATGAAGACATGACAAACACATAGGTTATCTGCCTTGAGCACAGCATCTTCATATTGGTTCTAGACTTGGGCGGAAATCGTTCTTTCTCTCTCTCTCTCTCTCTATTTAATGTCAACATCCTTCCTAGTCTAGTCACTAATAGTGCGCATCTTCTGCACTATCTTGGATGGCAGTCTGCATGGCAAGGTTATAACAGTATACATTATAAAATTTGCGATGAGATAGTCTGGGCTTTGATGGTTTCAATGTTTTAACCATATAATTCCGTTAGAGTTCTATTGGTTTACGATGGAATTGTGTGGCTAGATAAACAGTTTTTCGATTTTTCTTGTTGAGTTTAGGGGGTGCGATGGCTGAGTAGTTAAGCGATTCTCTTCCAAATCTGGGGTCCTGGGTTCGAATCTCGGAGAAAGCTGGGATATTTTAATTTTGGGATTTTGAGGGCGCCCCTGAGTCCACCCAACTCTAATGGGTACCGACTTTAGTTGGGGGGAACGTTAAGGCGGTTGGTCGTTGTGCTGGTAACATGACACCCAGCTCGTTAAGCGTTGGCCAGAAAAACAGATGAACTCAGAGGCTCCCAAAGATTTCGCAATTAAAATTTCCTTCTGTTGTCACCAGGATTCGATCCCGGGACCCCTGTTTGGAAGCTATGTGCTTTACAGCTCAGCCACCTCGTTTTCAGTTTTGTTTAGTAAGTTATTTAGTGCATTATCCCCCTCCTCCCCTCCCACTTTTGCAAGTTAAGTTATTGAGTAAAATGCGAAGTTCGATCGGATTAAGCCCGCTAGCAGCTATTTTCACGTTTGAATTTTTATAGCGCCGTCACGGTCTGACCTATGAAAAAACTGATGGTATCTCTGAATCCCTCGTCCTTTTGTCTATAAAAATAGATCAAATTTAATGTTTCACTAGGCTTGGTTAAAATTAAATATGAGGTCAAAAAGGTGTAGGGTGGGTATTGCCAAGCGTACTTTTCCTCGATCGGATTTCTCCCCTAGTTACTAAGCTCTATCGGGCTGATGGAAGGCTCGATCAGATCAAAGAAATATCTAAAACATGTTTTAATCTTTAATTTTCACTATGAAGTCATTTTCTTTTAACTACAGCGCAAGAACACCACTCATTGCCACCTTTCCCACGCTCCATAACTTCAAATAGTCTCAGACTTAAAATAGCCCTAAGCTTATGACCCATTTAATTCACTACCTGGTAGTAAAAAAGACTAATTCCACACCTCTTGAGTTTGACCTCTTCATGAACTTAGCCTTTACAAGGAAAAGGAAATAGTATGTGTCGGAAGTGAAGAAAAAAGGTGCATGCGCAGTAGCGATATAGTATTAATTTGGTAAACAGTGAAATAAAAAAAGTTTAACAATAAAAAGTGAACCGATCGAACCTCTATACAAATCGGGGCTGATCGAGCTTCGCACTTTACTATTTATGTTTATGAGAATCTTTACTAATTTATATGCTATTGTTTACAGATGAAGATATAAAACGCTTGTTTGTACTTCCATTTTGCTGTGTTTTCAGACGAGGTTCTTCAATACAGAGCTGGAGTGGGCACCCTTGATTTCCACGCGGCGCCCTCCTACCTTCTGACCATAGCCTGCAGTGACCTCAATAACGAAGTGGCGACAGAGGTCATAGAAGTCAGGGTCGTCCCCAACTCTCCCCCACATTTCGACCCTAACAAACTGAAAGGTCAGTATTTGATCTACTTATGCTTCTCTTAGCTCACTAAAACGCAAGAAGAGATTAAGCCAGTTTATCAAAATGTGTTCCTCGGAGCACAAATGTTCCCCCCAGGCCTGACTATGAGTTACACGAACAATTGAAGTTTTTTAACTAATAAACTGACAAGGGGGTTCACTCCCGAATAAATGCAGAAAAGAAAAAAAATAATTTTATGAATTCCTTGTAAGGAAAGCAAAGTTTATAACAACATCGCTATGTATTTTAAAATATCTAGATCTATAATATATATATATATATAAACGAAAATTCACATTTGACTAGAGTAACACCTTTAGTAAAATCACTAAACTTAGAAAGCATATAGGATAGAAGACTTAAAAGTAAAGTAGCAAATATACATCAAACACTAAACTATAATCTTCAAATACAAAATTTAATAAACTACTCAGAAAGACACAAAGATAGAGGCACATTCCTCATCCCATATGCTAGGACAAATGTGTACAAATGCTCCTTCTTCCCTAGTGCTATTAGAGCATGGAATCGGTTGCCTGAGCTAGCCAGGAAAAACCAGTGACTTGGCAGAATTTAAGTCATTGATTAATAGGCATGACTGAATGCATGACGCGTAGGACGTAATCCTCTTCTTATTTGAAGTAACGTCTGTATTATATAAGATGTGTACAAATGCTCCTTCTTCCCTAGCTCTCCACATAGTTTCCTTTCTATTGGGGGTGTTTTGGGGCCAATGTCTTATACGCGCATCTTATGGTAAAGAGAGCAGTTTTGGAGGACGTGGTCGGCTTTCTCTGGTGATACTCCACATGGGCAGATTTCACTGGTTCCAATTTTTGAGCTTCCGGTACATGTGTTTGAAAGAATCCCAATGTCAAGGACTTCGATCGTGTACGTACATGTGTCTACAACAGAAGACTATAGTCAACCTAACGATCGTTAACTTTGCACAATATCTGAACAATGTTAACCTTAAGTGTTGTGAAAACATGGAATTACCGTTTTGTCTTTTGTGTCTTTTTGGCAATGTAATCTTTTACAGAATAAAACAAAATATTTAAATATATTTAATAATGCCAATATGGTTATATTTTTCTTATTATTACTTATTATTGTTTAAAAAAATTTAAGTAATAATTTAACCTAAAAAAAAAATAAGCTAAGTGTGAGCACATTTACTTAATTGAAATTCAATTGTTATATTATGAAATGAAATTCTACGTAATGAAAAAGTAATTCAACTCCATTATTAACAATCATAAATATATAAGGGATTCGCGGTGGCTGAGCGATCAAGCGCTTGATTTCCGAACCAAGGGTCCCGGGTTCGAATCCTGGGGAAGACTGGGATTTTTAATTTTTGGGGATCTTTTGGCGCCTCAGAGTCTACACAGCTCTAATTGGTACCTGACGTTATATTTGGTGAAAACTAAAGGCGAATGGTCTTTGTGCTGACCACATGACGCAGATGACCTTTACATCATCAAGGTCTAAAAGGAGAACTTTACTTTACTTTGTAAATATGTAACAACAATTTTTGAGACTGTTTTGGTTACCATGGAAGCAGGATTCACATTAATGGTGGTGTTTTTTAAAAAATGTCTCTGGCAGTATCCATAGGAATTCCCTCGAGCACGCCCGCAGGGTCCACCATCTACCACGTGGACAGTCACGATGACGATGGGGACGATGTCAAGTACTCTCTCAAGGTCATCCCGACGTCATCCGCTTCCAACTACCAGATCGACCCTGGTAAGTCACACTTGGTGTACGACATGGTCGTAGCGTTTTTTTCAAAAACGGTTTCGGATGGTTCACATGATTCGGATGGTTCACATGTTTCGGATGTTTTACATGTTCTGGATACTTAACATGTTTCGGAAGCTCTACATGCTCCGGATATTTTACATGTTCCGCCTGTTTTACATGTTTTGGAGTTGAAGATAATCTAATTCCTAACCAAGCTTGTCAGAAGTAGACTTCTGCTAGATGCTGCAGCAAGTCACGTGTTTCTCCGGTGCCATCTTTCTATCTCTTGTCTTCTTACCTCTCTTTGTATTTTTCCGTTCACTCAACGCCCCTCCCCCTTCTTCTCCCTCTCTCCTCTTTTATACCTGCCTTTCCTCCTCTCTGCACTCTTTGAGTTTTTCAAAATCACATCCGCACTGAACAATAATAGACATTTCTTGTGTGAGTGTTTACCGTAAATCTTATGTCTGAATGGACCTCATTTACCAATCGTAAACAAACAACATTTAGCCACGTGATAAAACAATAAAAAAAAAACTGTCACGTGACAGCCAGTGTGTATTACGTAATTTGTATAGAAGAGATAGAGAAACAACGTGGCTAAATGTTGTTTGTTTGCGAATGGTGAAGGAGGTCCATTGAACCCCTTTTCTTTTATACGGGCGTTGTTTTTATGTCCAGTGACTGGGGAGATCAAGACCAAGGTGGACATGAGGACTGAGTGCAGGAACGATGTTACCTTTGAGGTCACCATGACCGATGGACACCACACAGTGGGGCCGCTGGTGATTGATGGGAAAATAAATAGTAGGTATAATTTTGGGTTTGACTGTGTGAATGATAGTGTCTTAATGTGCTCCATTGTGTGTATGGGTGTATGTGACTGTGTGCGTGTTTGAGTGTCTTGTGGGTGGCTGTGTGAATGACAGTGTCTTAATGTGCTCCAGTGTGTGTATGTGTGTATATGACTGTGTGTGTGTGTTTCTGTGTTTGTGTGTCCACGTGTGTGCCTCTCTGTAAATCCATGTGTCTATCTCTTGTGTATATGTGTGCATATGTGTCTGTTTATCCTTATGTGTGTGTGTCTCTTTATATCTATGTGTGTCTTTCTGTCTGCCTCTGTCTCTGTGTGTGTATGTGTGTGTCTCTCTCAGTGATTATTACATTTCTCTCTACTTGTTTTTCAGAATTAGTGAGTGTGTAGGTATTAATAGTTAATAATTAATAGTTTAAAAAAAAAAAGAATGTTTAGTTACAGCGCCTATCCTTTATGGGCTTATTATAAATCTAGAAATCTGATATCTCACAGCTGAATTCCTAATCATATTAACAATATACATTAAGAAGTAGAAACCAGCCAATGACTAATTAGTGAAATCTGTGGATCGAATTAGACAGCGATTGTTGATTTAAAAATAGAAGGGAAGGCACACAAAACCAATGAAGTTTATTCGTTAGTTGAGTGACTGACAAGACCAATATCTTGGATAATCAGAAAGGACAGAACGAAGAAGCCCTGATAAATAAAGTTTCTTAATTCAACAAGCTCACTTAATTCTAATTCTCACCTAATTCTAAATCTCACATAAATCTAACTCTCACCTAAATCTCACCCGAATCTCACTTAATTCTTATTCTCACCTAATTCTCACCTAATTCTAATTTACACCTAATTCTCATCTTATTCTCATCTCATTCTCACCTAATTCTAATTTACACCTAATTCTAATCTCATTCTCACCTAATTCTAATTTACACCCAATTCTCATCTCATTCTCACCTAATCATATTTCTGACCTTATTCTAATTCTGACCTTATTCTGATTCTCACCTAACTTTAATTCTCACCTAATTCTTTCAATAACACTATTGTATAAAAATATCCCAGATCCAAATGTAGCACCAACGGCCAGAAACTTGAACGCCATAGTCCAGATACCAGAAGATGGTCAGTGGACACCGTTCACAATGGACTTTCATGATGGTAATGGTGACCCCATCACATACACAGTTACAAGTACCAACCCAGCAGCACTGGCTCAGTTTAAAATTGACGGTTAGTGCCTCGTCTTCCATTTTTCCTCTCCAAAATCAAAACAAAAAAAAAACACTATGTGAAAAGAAAGTACAAAAATACACAAAGCGTTAACTTGCTGACCAGTCGAAATTTTTTTTTTTTCTATTGTGGGGACCACTTTCTTGTGGAGTCTCCTGGGCAATAGACCTGCCTGCCCTCTTTTAAATCCGGCCCTGTGCATATGTCATGTGATTTGGGGAGACAGTTGAGCTAAAATAATGCCATGAGAAAAGGATTCAATGATTTTCAGAATTTTGATAAATGTAACAGGGTAGCTATGAATCATAGGTCAAAGTTCACCTCTATAGAAGAAACTTAAATACTAAATATACCTTTATAGTAATTGAATTTTTTTTTTAAATTTTAGTCTGCACAATTAGTTTTGACCTGTTTGTGAACATTCTTTGTGACAGGATCCAACCCCAGAATTGATGTGGCATCTAAGCTGAACTATGAAGAGGCTTCTCGTAGAGAGACTGACCTGACCATACAAGCAACTGATGGTTTTTGTTCTTCACCTCCTTATCAATTGAAACTCAAGGTCAATGAAATAATTAATTCGTTTTCATTCATAAAAAAAACAACTCCAGAGTCACAAATTCTTCTCGCAGTATTGAAGTATTGCTTAATACTGTTTGTGTATGTTGATACAAGTCAAAATTTGGATCAGCTTACGTCTGCGTAGCGAAATATTTGCCTATGATGGTTGCCTATGATGGTAATCTATGATGGTAATCTATGATGAGGTGTTATGCTGATGTTAATTTGATTTTTTTTAAAATTTCTTTTCTGACCTTGAGGCCTGTAGTTCATCTGTTTCCTCAGCCCACGGTTAACGAGGGTGTCATGTGGCCATCACAACGGCAAATCACCTTTACTTTTTCCCAACTAATGTCAGCTGGGTTGACTAAGAGGCGACCTAAAAACAAAAATCCCAGTCTTCACCAGGATTCAAACCCTGGACCATGGTTTAGAAGCTTAGCATTTTACCACTCAGCCACAGCGGCTCAGTTATTTGGATAAACCTATAACTAATAGTTGACTTTCATAAAGCTAAGACCAAAGGTGATGAGATTTTAACAGACTCGAGTAAAATACCAGAAAGAGGGGTGTGGGAGAAATAACATGTTCAAACTTTTTTTACCAGACAGACCACAAACAGACAGACAGATAGATAGATAGATAGATAGGCAGATAGACAGACAGACAGAGTTGATATAAGCTTTGTAAAAATGTATACATTTTATGTTCACTACACCTTTGCATGTTCTCTTTCTCCAGGTGACTGACGTTAATGAACCACCCCAGATAACCCCTGCCCACTCTTCTATTGAAGTCTGCGAAGGACTGGTGAGTAGCTCTAGTCTAGAAAGTTCCATGGGTTGACTTGAAGTTTTAATATGTTTATAGAAGTCAAATAACGTGTTTAGATTATTAAGGATTGTCCAGTGATGTATTAGCGTGGTGGCCAAGTGGTCAAACGCTTGGCTTTCGAACCGAGGGATCTCGAGGTCAGTACCTAGTGAAGACTGGGTGTTACAATGTGCGATGTCCCACATTCCACCGTGTCCCCAGAGAGACTTGTTTAAAAGAAGAAATGGCAGAAATACACGAAATAAAACAACATGTAATAATCAGGTGAACGGAATGAACATATTAACCACGATATGACATAATGGAAAGCAGCCTAATAAACTCTTTCTCTCCTAATCGACGATACCATCGTTGATTTTGACCTTATTTAAATTAAATTAATGTTAACTTTTTAAACTTGACTTTGAATTATTCAAAAAAAGCATGCACTCCCCTTTAATTCTATACCAAATACAACATTTTCTGATAACAAACGACAAAGCTTTTGAAGCCCAATCATAACACGGTAGTGAAATAGAAATGAGCAAAATGAAGCATTCCTTCCGAAACGTGAAAAAATGATTACAGAGAAATAGAGTTAAAGTTGCACCTCTTCTCCAGTTTATCCCTCAGTGGTTCTCACCTCTGCAATTCATCCAACACAACCTTAGCATGAACCAAGACCGAACGTTAAAGTACGGCCTCAACTGCTCTCAACATTTACCTGCGGCAATACAATTTGTGGGGCAGTGGAGACCAATAGCTTGTTGCTTCGTCGTAGAGAGCGGTGACGTAGCAACGATCTATATGTCTACACTGGGCACTGCCCATAGGTTGAGACGTAGCAGGTCAGTGTTGAGGCCTGCAATCGCAATTCTTTTTTGACTGAGTTAAAGAAGAATGAATGAATTTCGTGTCTTTTGCCTTGTTATTTATCTGCAACGCAAGTGATCTGCTCGTTTAATATCATGAAAGAACAAGAACTATGTTCTAACCCACAGAATTCTTAGTGATCATTAGTCAACCTTTCATTCATTTAGGAAACATCTGGATGGTATACACTTATCCCACAACTTCGCTTCCATTATTATCAAATCAGATGGCCTTCTTGACGACCACCACCAGTCGAGATAACTGAAAGACAGTCCAGTGCACGACCAGGCAGTGGTTATCATCGGGTCATATTGCTTAACTACCGACCGCATTCACCTCCCCAATTAGCAGACTGGACGCCATTTATTAAAATCATTATTAGATTGACACAGAGATACGCGCGGTAGGTAATTATCTTCTGGTTTGAGTATGAGTTTTGAGTTTTGGGAAGTAACGTCTGTGATGTATAAGATAAGATAATGTCAAGTAAAAATAAGAGATAAGAGGACTCAGGTAGGTCCTTCAAAAAAACTCAAAGTTTGAAATCCCAGTATTTGAACTCCTTACCACTCCGTTTGGAAATAGAACGCCTTACCACTCATCCACCGCGTTTACAGAACAAAAAGGGGGATTGACCCGCATCTCACTCGCCGATGGGGCTGCTTTCTCCACATAAGACGTTAAGTGCTGTATTGACTTTATCAGCGCTGATCTAGTGTCTGGTAAATCGTATTTACATCTTGTAAACAAGCAAAATTAAGAAAATAAAATACTTTGCTTAAATATGATGGGTATCTAAGGGCAAGAACTCCACATTTTCAGTCGCATATATCAATACTGTGATATTTATTTCCCCTTTTCGATAACAAACAAAAGTAATGAATAAACACTGTTTAATTAGCTATTTGGTTTTTTATTTTTATTTTGGTTCATGTTTTGTAAGGGACACTGAGTAACTGTGCAAAGTTTCAACTTGATCCGAGAATGAGAAGTTACAGAAATAATGTGTACAAAGTTTGTACCAGACAGACACAGTGAGACAGAATGAGTTGGGTGTTTTAAATAAACGATAAACATTATAGCATCTGTATTTGAACAGAGAGAGATTGACCCTGGCTATCAAGTTACTGACGAGGACACCCAGGACGTACAGACATGGTCACTCAGGCCGGACATGTATAATGGTAACGGCTATTTCGGTATCGATCCTGATTCCGGACACCTGAAGACGCTAATTGACTACGATGTGGACCCCCCTGCCCTGATGCCACCTAACCAGATCTTTAAAGTCCAGGTCAGTAGTTCATTGTATGTTTAGAAAGAGGGCGCGTCTTTTTGTAACTGTTTCAATACGCCTAATAAGAACTATATTTCTTTTGTATACCTTTAAAAGAGTAGCCAGGAGATTGTTTTTCATGGCTATGTTTAATGACTAATATTATACTTATGTCTAAATACAGGTCTCAGATAAAGGAAAGCTTAACGCCACCGCTGATGTCAGCGTGACCTTTGTAGACTGCAACGACAACCCTCCCGTGTTTGTCAACCACTTTTACACCTATGCCACCACAGAGTGCACGGCTAAAGGTAAGCAACATATACGAGGGTATGCGCTGAATGAATCAGAGCTGGGAACAAACTGATTACCTTTCACCCGGAAGTTCAATGTTGACCCAGCATTCCAGGACGAGTTCCTGTCAAAAGACTCGGAAGTAGATGGCTAAGCATTTCATTGGGCGAAAAAGTAAAACTCGTCCATCGAATAAGTTGTAAATACCAGAGAATGCAGTCAAAGAAACTTTGTAACAACTAGAACAGTAGCTTATAGAAAAATGGCTTATAACTATCTTACAGAACAATGGTCTACAGAACAATGGCTTTTGGAACTATGGCTTATAGAGCAATGGCTTATAAAACAACTGCTAATAGAACAGTCGTCGTAGAAGGCCTTAACACTGACTTGCAACGTCGCAATATGTGGGCAGTTTAGACGAATAGCGTGTTGCCACGACGCAGGCATGTACGATGAGCTACTGGTCTGTATAGCCCACCGGTTGTGACGTCGCAGGTCAGTGGTTAAGAATTCTATGACGAATCTCGGTTCAGCAATCTTCTAGATTTTGTCTTTCATTCGTTCATTTTGCATGCACTTCAATTATATACTCTCGAAACCATTTTTGGATCCATTTGTGCTTTCACCTTGTTCTACACCAGCGGTTCTCAACCTTTTAAGTTCGGCGACCCTTTTTACAATCCCCCACTCTGCCACATACACAGCAATAGAAGAATAGACAAAACAATCCATTTTTCAATTGTCATTGGCGACCCCTGGCAAATCGTCAATCGACCCACAAGGGGGTCGCGACCCACAGGTTAAGAACCCCTGTTCTACACACTGTAGATTGATTATGTTAGCCAATAAAATGTTCTAATGAAGGTATTTATAATAATGTATTTGCTTTTTGTTTCCATGATAACAGGAACCAAACTGGGAACTATTCAGGCCACTGATAAAGATAGTGCACGAGAACAGAATAACGTGATCTACTATCAGTAAGCTCAAAATTGATATATATGATACATGATACATGATATATATGATACATGATACATGATATATATGATACATCATATATATGATACATGATACATGATATATAGGATACATGATATATAGGATATATATGAAACATGATATATCGGAAACATGATACATGATATATATGATATATATGATACATGATATATAGGATACATGATAGATATATATGTGATACATGATACATGATACACGACAAATGATATATATGATACATGATAGATCTATATGTGATACATAATACATGATACATGATATATATGATACATGATACATATGACACATCATACATAATATATATGATACATGATATATGTATATATACATGATACATGATATATATGATACATGATATATATGATACATGATACATGATATATATTCTATATTAGAGAATTGTAAAGCCAAAACAAGAGTTATATTAGAGTTGTTTAAACCGAGTTAACTGGTTCTTACAATGCTTATATTAAATCACTCTGTTTCTCTGTCTGTTTTGTAAAAAGTTTGTACACGCCATTTCTCCCACACCCATTTTCTGATCAAGCTGTAATTTAAACAATTATTTATTGTACCTAAAAATATGAATCAATAACCAATCTGTCATTTCATTAAAGGTAATTATTTATTTTGTTCGATATCAAATATGGGAAATATCTTCTACATTATTGAGAGACATAATTGTATTTATTTCCCTTAGATATGCTTTGTTGTTGTTTTTTTAAAGGATATTTTTGCATGTTTATATTTTTTTCTAATAGAGGGTCTGGTGGAAGTGTCAGCGTCGGAACCGGTGGGGAGGTCATCGTTCAAAATCCTGAACCAGCGGGCACGGTCATAACATTCAATGCCTATGCATATGACAGAGGACAGACTCCAGGGCCTCTTAAGAGTATCAACCCTACCGTCATTAGTGTAAGATTCACTGTAAGTTGATAGTTGAAAAAAACTAGTTATCGTAAACTAACTAACTATGGCCTCATTCAGTCACGAAGCGACTATGGATCATCTCATGGAAATGAGATGAATGCCTGGGCATTGCCTGTGGTCAGAACGATGTCGCCCACACATCAGTTCCCCCCTCTCTACGCAGCTGATGTATCCAAAGGAACATCAGTGCCAATACAGTTTGGGGTCAGCGGTGTCGCAGGTTCTACCAGGGTGTAGCTCCTGGTTTTTCCTCAGGGTATAGCTGCAAGGCAACAGAGGTATGAATTCAGAGTTTTCCTTCTCCTAGGTGGGTAGCCAGCCATGGATAACAAACCCCTCCTGCCCGAAGTTTATTGGTTAAGGTGCCAGTTACTCACCTTGGCCCCTTCTCCTGTTAGTGAGCACAGTTCCGTGGGACTTAATTTCTGAGCCACACGTGAAGGCCAGGAGTTGGACTGGTTGTCAGATGCTATTTGAGATGCATGCCATTAGGAAGCATTTTATAGGTAGTAGAGTGCTTACATGCATTACCAATTCCGGCAATGACAACCTTACGGAACCTAGTCATCACTATATAGTAAATATCTTCTGTACATAGGTAGAGACGCAACATTCTCCAAGTAGGTTTAAGTAGATTATGAAACAGAAGGTAGCTGCTGCTTAATGTAGTTTCGTAATTCAATTACTTAGTTTATTCTTCTTTCAAATGACTTATAAGATAAGATAAGATAATTTTAGTGGTTGGTTCAGACAAATGAAAATTCAGTTTAACTACAGTTTTCCACCTCAGCATTTCTACTATAACAATGACAAAATATAGATGCAAACACAAACAACATGGTCACCACACTAGAAATAACTTGTCGACATTTCACCAAAGGGAAGAAACAATGGTCTTCTTACATATGTAGTCTAACGAGCAGATCTAAATATTCGCGAATCCAGGTGAAAACTGGGTTTTATTTTGACAGAACCTGCTCTAATGGGCACCTAACATGAGTTGATAAAATGTAAAGACGGTTGGTCTTTGGGTTGGCCACAAAACACCCTCGGGATACAGAAACAGATGACCTTGACACCATCTACCTTATAAGTCGAAAGTTCTGAAAGAGGAACTTTATTTTTACATTTTTACATTCACTAAAACACCAAAACAGTTACTTCCTAAGTTTTTAAAACCAATGCAAATATGAGACAGTCATATGTGCTGAACATTTTCTGCAGCCATGTCCAACCACTACGACTAGGACTACCACGCCATTAACCAAAGCCCCCAATACAACCCATACTACAGCTGCCTCGACAACCACCAAGACCCAGAAGAAAGAGGTATTTTCTTTAACTTCTTACATCATTCAATTAGTATAGAAATATTCGTTAGAAATCGTCATTCTTTCATTCACTGTCTGCCACGTTACATCAGCTTCATTAAGCTGTCATCAATTAAAACTATTGTGCTGCTGGCATTTTATTTATCATGTTGTTACTGGTTAAACAGATATACTGTTAGCAGTTAAACTGATATTCTGTTAGTGGTTAAACAGATATGCTGTTAACAGTAAAACTGATATTCAATTAGTGGATAAACAGATATACTGTTAGCAGTAAACTGATATGCTGTTAAGCTGTTAAACTGAGAAGCTGTTAGCTGTTAACAGCATGTTAATAATATATCAGTTTAACAACTTATTAGCTTAGCATATCAGTTTAACAGCTTAACAGCTAAAAGCATATCATTGTTACAGCTAACAGCATATCGGTTGATACACTGTTAGCGGTTTGAGTATTATAATTATTATTAATTATGAGTATCTGATACAATCATTTTCATTTATATTGACATTTATAAAAATTTATAAAGAAAGGGAAAAATAGAGCAACATTTCACAAAACTCCTTTGCCCAAACCTTAAGAAATTCTTCTTCTTCAGCATATGACCAAGCTAAAATATCTTTAAGAGAGCCAAACAAAAATAAAATTTTTACGATTTAAAAAAGGTAATGAATAATTAGAGTGAAAATTAAATTCATCTTTTGAATGGATGGGACAAATTCTTGCAGGACTCCAACTTGCCTTGGATTATCCTCGCCAGCCTCCTAGGTGCTTTTATGTTGGGTTTGCTGACATTCATGCTGTGGAGGTACGGCGACCTGATTGTCAACTTCTTCAAGGGAGGATGCTGTGCCGCTAGAAACTGTTGGACTCGCGATAAACCAAGGTCAGTGAAGGCCACACATCTTCAGACTTATTCAATCTAGACTCGCCCATTGTCTCCCCATTGTCTTTTCATCTTATCATTCAGACCAGGGCCAGCCTTAGGCCGATTTTACTAACTGCTCCAAATTGGACCCCACCATTAAAATTTGACATATCACTATCAGTCAAAGCTCATGTCTTAGACTTTGAAAGCTGTAGGAAAGGGTAAAGATATCACACGATTGACGTAACTTTAACGCACTAACGCCTATTTCATTTCAGCTGCTTCCACTGCATGTTGTATAATAAATGTTATAAAATAAAACTTCTCTTATTCCTTCTTTACCATTGTCTTATCATTCAAACTACTTTCTCTTATATCTTTATCACAAACGATCTCATCGACAAGTCCACCTTCTCTTATCTTAAACTTATATACAGTTGTCCCAGTTTCTTATTATTGAGACATCACAGTCTTATTGCCTAGTTATATTGAGAATCATTTCTCTTATCTCATCTCATACTTATCATTCTCTTATTTTATCATTTGGACAACCTTCTCTTATAGAATTAAATTGCCATTGTGTTATTGCTGTATCATTCATAGACTCTCATTACGGATTATGGGTTTGTGCTAAACATAGCTAAAGTACATCATTTTTAATATGTCATCAGAGTTTAATGAAGCAGTTAAATTATGCTAACACTAGCTCGTTATATTACCTGCTTAATAGCTATTGTTACTAAAAATAGTGCATGTATTTTGTCCTAGCTCCAGGTATCTTTCAGCCTTTGTCAGAGTTTACATTTAATTTGTAAACTATCGCTCGTGATATTTATGTCAAGAATTTGTTTCATATAATGTATAGCAAGAACTTTATACACAATTGTCCTTCTTGTATTGTTTATTAATTTAGAAGCTCTCCAAATTGTCTATTGCTAGTTAGACGTGAATTTGATTTAGTTATTTCTTATTTGAGACTTATAACAAACACCTTGCGTTTGTTTTACATAGAGGTCGAACTTAAGTTCTTTTGAAGACCTTCTGACCATCAAATGTCTACAATCATACCGGTTCAGCATCTAGCACAGATAAAGACTTATAGGCATAAAACACACACACACACATACAAACACACACGCACGCACGCACACACGCACGCACGCACGCACACACGCACGCACGCACGCACGCACACAGCACAACACGTACACTATGAACACACAGAGACAAACACATAAAAATGAGCACAACTAAATCGTTTTATTGGGAGACATATTTTTAAAACAACATTTTTTTCAAACTAAAAAAAGAACATAGAATATAAATAAATATAAAAGAAATATAGATAATATATATATATAAATATTTATTCATACAAACATTAAATAACAACACTCAGCATAAATCTAACATAGTACAATAGCTTTATGGTCAGCACTTGGTTTAGCTTTATAGAGAGCAGGAATATACAGGAGCAATGGGTTAAAACAATGGGGATGAAAACAAGGGTTAATTTCGCGGTGATATTAATCAGATCAAAATTTGAAGCACTGAACTATATATGGATGTCCTTTAGTTTATCAACCTTTATCAACCTTTATCTGGACTTTTGTTTTGGGCAAAAATATTTTAGACCATTGTACCACTAGACCATGTTGAAATCTCATAGTTCCAGAGAAACATATTTTTGCCTCATAGTTCCAGTGGAACATGTTTAAGCCTCATAGTTCCAGTGGAACATGTTTAAGCCTCATAGTTCCAGTGGAACATGTTTAAGCCCCAAACTTCCTCTAGAAGTCAGATAGTACTGCTCAGATTGCTGGTATTTTGAACTTCGGGATTAATAATACTATCATAAGGTCTTCAACTAACTCTAATAGAAACCTCACATTAGCTAGTAGAAGTAAATCCTTTGTTCTAGCCACCCGGCACCCTCCTACGCCGTACACTATAAAAGAAGAGGCGTTTGGCACTATCTACATCATAGATCGAACGTTTCGAAAGGGAAACTTAATATATAATCCTCATTTACAGTTTAACTACTTTATCCTCTTAGCTGTCCAGTGGCGTAGCTTTTGATTAGAACTTTTGAAAAAGGGAAAGGGGGGGGGGAAGAAAAGCACTGCTGATCGGTTTCAATAAGACTAAATTAACTTCATATCACACCTGAACTCTTTTATGATAATGTACCCAGCAGTCTGTAAGCTCCATTGTTATCGAATGGCAGGAAGCAGGCAGGGAGGAAGTGACGTCATGGACACACTGAGTGAAATTATTACACACGAACACACACACACACACTTTTTGGTGAGCACGTCAGCTAGGATTTAAACCCACTACAAGCAGAACAAAGTTTGAACACTACATAAACCTTGCGTGCAGGGGCGGAAACATTCAGAAAAATCAGGAAAAAAAAAACAGTGTTGGGGTAGCATTTATTTACAGATTCATAAAATATCAGAAGGTAGAGAGGGGGGCATTGTTCATAAAATTAAGAAACATAATATTACACCTCAAAATATCATTATATATAATATGGCATATTGAATGAAAGTGAGAAAGAGGCACCTGTTGCACCCATTCCCGGATACGCCAATGTAAAGCAAATGACACTTTGAACATAACATTAAAAAGTATAAAACTTTACTTTTTATACAGTTCAAACATCATGGCTATACACATACACCACACATGAAACATGAAAAGTCCATTTAAAACAAAAAGCTTACTATACAGACAAATGGCATAGAACAAACTACAACATCTGTAAGATTTGTAATTTGTAAGATTTGACCTAGTTCATATCGTGACGAGTGGTCATTTTACTGACCCATAACGTTTTCAATGGTTAGGTTTTATTTATTATTTCTATATTGTGGCGAACTCCAATATGATTATGGGAACCTTTGCCTGTAGAATACTAGAGGGGTAGCTAGTCTATGGCTGCTAAATCTCAATTTTATTAAGCAATTTTTGAATTGAAATTTATATAAAGTTCACGCTATCTTAATCAAAGACTTATCCCATCTGTAGTAGGTAAAGACTAACCTTACTTTCATTACTCAGGAACTTATCCTACATAAATAACACATAGGCTATCCTAATTAAATTATTCAAAAATTATTGTTAGTAAATTTATTCAAACGCTAGCCTAGCTAAATTATGTCAAGACTTTCCCAATTAAATATTACAATGATTATTAGCATGGTTAGTGGGGAGCATACACCAGCCCCTAATGTCCAATTAAATACTTGAACTCAGATCTAATAATACTGTAATTCATACGTATTGAGAGTTCAATATTTTCTCAATTTAGTACCGAGCGGTAAAGTGTGTGTATAGGGGTGATAACCAAAAAAATAAAACAACATTGAATGTAAGGATGCTATTATTTTTGGGGGCTGTCTCTGTGTGGGCCAAGATGGTGGCGCTGTGATAACATTTGGTTTGTCACTAAACATGTCATCTTAGATGTCACTTAACGATGTCACCTGAAATGTCAGCTGAAGGGAGAAAGGTAATGCCCCTTGTTACATGTTACAATCGGTTATTGCGTTTATCTGTCATAAGTGGCGGCTTTTTTCTCCAAACAAATCAAAAGCAGCATAGACTGTTTCATAAGTACAAGATTTGAACATTTAAATTGGCGAATAGACATAAATAGAGACACTGTATTTTTGTAATGTCCAACGCTATAAAAGAAAGCGATGTAACATTAAAAATATATATATATAAAGTAATGAAAGAACAAAACATGTTACGAAACTAAATCACAATTAGTGAGTAATTGTTAATCACAGAATATTATACCCGTTTAAAAACAGAAATAATTAATTCAAGAGATTAATCTTAATGAAGAGGAGCAATCCCCCACAGTAAACACAAAAATCCACATACAAACTCATTCACTGGTACATTACATTGACTGCACATTTCGCCATAATCATTTCCTTTTTTTTTTTTACTTTCTTTGCTCTGTGTATTTTATTGCTCAAAGAACATATGCCGGATTTTTAGTAAACAAAGGGCACATTCCTGTGATTAACTTTGGTCAGAAATTCCACAAGACCTTACTGTGTGGTAAATCCCAAAATATATTAAACAAAATTTAAAAGACCAAATAAATTTGAAATATAAAAAATATATAAACATTATTGGGCTTCATATTAGATGAACTGTAAGTTTAAAATATTGTTAATCAATATAAACAAAACACACAAAGAATATTTTTGGTTTTGGTGTGCTTGCGTATGTGAGTCGTATGTGCGTCCGGGAAGGGGAGCCATGGGTGGCATTATCATCCAGTGTATAGATGAATTAATTTCATTTTTTTAAAAATAATAATAATAAATAAATGGAAACATTCCAAATCTGTCCATCACTTTGTTGTAAGCATAAAGACGTATATCCCTTATATTAAAGGCCAATTTAAAATTATGTAAATTGGGGTGGACCTTAAAATTTCAGTATTTCAAAAGTATTAGAACTTTTGAAGTGTATGCCTAATACAGGCGCATGCAATATACAATAATTATTTCAGAGAGGATTAGATTTAATATTGTTACAATTTCTGGTTGATTAAGAGAACGTCTACAGCAACCTAATTGTACTATGGTATCACAAAAAATATTCCCTATGTGTCTTTGTATTGACTAATTTGAAAAGAAATCAAACAAACTTATTACCATCTTACAATGATGTTTTGACTTTTCTTTTGTACTGAAGAGTGACGAAACCATTACTAAGGTAAATATAAACAATAAATAGTGGTTGTAACAAGAGTATCACACTAAAATGAATAATTATAGGCAACATAAATGGCAAAATCAGACTTACATAAACAAGCCCACATCTATAACTTACGACTGCGGTCAAATTGATGACATAATAAGCCTCATATTTTAAACAATAACTTATAAAAACAGGAGACAAGCTATATACATACATTTAAAATCTACATATTGTCAGGGGAGGCAGCCGAATTAGGAATACGTAAAATAATTAAATGAGTTATGACCCTTACATATGTATGCACATTTCTGCAGTAGTGATCTGCATTGAACGAAACTAGTAGTTTAATATTCTACAAGCCATTGAACTAATTCAATACACGAAAATAAAGCTCTAAAAAAAGGAAATAATCTTAAAGCACCGTAGCTGAACCACCATCACAGATAATAAATCCTATTTTTTTTTCCTCGTGAAATTTATTGATTAGTAAATGAACCACTATACACCTATAACGACAGTATACTGATGGCCTGGGCAAGCTACCCTGGTTTAACGTAGGGCCCGGCTGGAAACAACATGGCTAAAGGGGCGCAAAACCAAACTCCTTTGGGAACGCCCCCGTTGCAATGTGAAGGGGTGGTAAGAAAGCTCCCATGACGTGTCAAAAATCCAGGCGCCGTTCCTCAAGGGACTGTTTAATAAATGGCGAGTCCCGCTCGGCAAAGCTGTCAAGATATAGGAAAATGGCGTTGGTCGCCGGTATGCTTTGACCGACGAACTAGCCCGTGAGGTAGAAGTGACTTTGACAATTTAGACATTTGCTTCGACCCTCGCTAGGCAGAACTCTTAGTTCATTCATGCTGGTGAGAGAGAGAGCTTTTGCTTGCTTAGGTTTTCATGGCTTTGGCTTAACTCTTAAGACAGATCAAACTTGTCTAATGATGGATGCAATCTAGGTGAAGAGCCCTGTCCGTCTATTGCCCATGGCGCCTAAGTACTTGTAGTTAGGACAGGTCTATCTACTGGAATAGCGCATAGTTTTGTTTGCAAAGCCTTTATCAACTCTGTCTGTCTGTCTGTCTGTCTGGTAAAAAACTTATCCACGTTATTTCTTTCACAAACAATTTCAGATTAACCTGAAATTCTGCACAATTATTTCTCTAACCTGACAACACAAGAATCAATTTAAAAAAACAACAACAACAACATATAGTTCATTAACTATTGGTAATTAACTATTTTGTTTTGTTTCTTGAACAAGGGAAAGAAATTGTACTTAACAGATGTGGTGGTATAGGTTGAATTAGTCCCAACTGATGACTCTTGGATTCTGGGTGAACATTTTTTTTTATGCATTTTAAAAAAACGATCATGTAAACATTCACAAAGATATCCCCATCTTGCTGAACGCCTTTCCCAACTGGTCTAGTCAAGTGATAGGATCATAGCGCACGGAGAGGGGGGGGGGGGGTTATCAAGGTGAAGGCTTTCCGTGCTGCCTTTAGGTGCTTAGTAAACACAACTCTGTTCAAGTGGGGTTCGAGCCAGGTAGTATGTAGCCAAATTTTTTAGGTTCTCGGCCAGACATCCTTAGACAGAAACGTATTTTAGTAAGTGGACCAACGTGTATTTTCATGCAGTCTCGTACTTTTTTTTTTAATATTCCTATTCTAGCTTCATGGATGGAGCCTAAAACCTGCCTGGGTGGGTGGACATGGGTCTTGAAAACGGCTCTTAAGAATGACCTAGAGTTTTTGTACATCTTTGAGAAAACATTGATTAGCTAATGGTCACTCTGGGAAAGCTCTGGTTTGAACATTATAATTTTTGAAAATATAATCATCTTTAAATTAAATTAGGCTTACAATTTTTTTAAATAATTAGATGACTGTATTTTAAATCTTTTAAAATCTGGATCTATATCACAAAACTAGATTTCTCTATATTGTGAGTAGATTTATACATGGTTTAAGGCAGGGGTCGGCAACCTTTTGAGACGGAAGAGCGAAAAATTACAATTTACTTAATTTCAAAGTTTTTAAAGAGCCACAAAGTTTTTTCTTGCCAACTATAAATAGTACTCGGATAAATAAAGTTCTTTGATGACTAAAAACGAATCTATTTATTCATAAGAAAAAAAAATCTACTTCTTTATATATGACTAGCGTTTTTCACAACAAATTAGATAATATATATATATATATATATATATATATATATATATATATATATATATATATATATATATATATATATATATATATATATATATATGGGATTATTAGATAATTACTTATTATGAATGTAAATAATCTTGCTGGAGTAGGCAGTGAAACGTAAGACATGCGTGGAGACTCGCAGATTCTCATTTATTTTTTCCTGTCCTACTTCTGGCTCCATCAGTTGCTATTGAAACGAGTTTACTTAAATCGATCTTATTGTCTTTAAGACATTTTTGCACGGCATTCGCTAAATTATTTCCTCTAGTTTGTCACGAGAGGCGCTAGCAATCCTTGGGAAGAAGTATACCTGACAGAAAGCCAACTTCTGCCGTGTCTTTTATGTCGCAAGAGTTATCTATATCATTGATAAGGCAGAAGAAAGTTGAGTTCTTCCACCTGCAAATATGTTACATTTGAAGACATGGGGAGGGGTGCGGTGAAAAGCAAGTACAAGTTGCTGAGAGATTGAATCGGTGCCTAATTTTAGTAAATCGATTCAATTTATTTTCAATAAAATAAATAATATTAGAGTATGAAACTAAAGAGCCGCAGCTTAACATCCAAAGAGCCGCATGTGGCTCGCGAGCCGCAGGTTGCCGACCCCTGGTTTAAGGTCGCGTAATCAGGATTCTTTTTCAGGAGGGGGGAAGGGGACAAGGTAAAAACTTTCCGCTTTTTAAAAGGGTCTACAGCTTCATAAAAGAGGAATAGTATTTAAAAAAAAATCTTTACTTAGGATTTATACTGGTTTAAATTTAATATTTAACATATAATTACACTACCTAATATTATGTCCCATAATATGCTGGGCCGCAAAGCAATGAAAGTGTCCAAGTCTTCCGACAGAGGAAGATATTTTATTTAAATATTGACTTTAATCGGATGTTTGTAGCTACTCTTTTTTATTTTTATTTTTATAAAAAAATTTGGTACAATATAGTGGTATCTCTCAAGTAATTCAATCAAAATGCTAAATAATAACCTTTGAAACGTTATCGGAAAGGTAATTAAAATTTGCTGGACTGCAGTGTCTACACATCGTGTCAAACATCGTATATAATACAATACTGGTATAAGCGGTCAAAGTTGCCCCTGATTTTATCAAATTAAAAAGCTAGTGTGCCATTAATTAACTTCTCGATACAGTCAATAAATATCTCTGGATAAGACATTTACAGTATTAAATATAAGATAATATAATTTAAAAAAATCAATTCCTAATTTATATTCACATAAATTGGGATCGAGTGTGATTGGATCGAATCGGATAAACTCTGAACGGATTAAATTTCATGGACTTGGGTCCAATAAGATCGGATCAATCTAATCAAGATTTGTCGGATCTAAACTAATCGGATTGGAATGGATTCTTTCAGATCTAGATTTGATTCGTATTGGATAGGATCGAATCGGATTAGATCAGATGGGATCGTCAAAACAAAAAATTAGCCAGTATGGGTATCGAACCCACGACATCCGCGTTATGAACACGATACTCCACTTTTGGGACTTTCCAGTCTGCCACCACTTATCCTTTCAAACCTTCAAACTTTTTTTCTTCCACCAACCCATGAAGACAGTGGCTTCACTAGGTGGGTGCGAGGGGTGCGGCCGCACCGGATGACATCGAGCCTAGTAACGCCACTGCATGATGAAAGTGTATGGTAAAGGTAGAAATTGGCGAAACCACGGAAATATACTAATACTATACATATATACTTCTGAAAATACTTTTATGTGTAAATGTGGGAAGACTGCCAGGCCGGAAGTGAGATCATGACCATCTTTTTTTTTTGTTGTCCTTTTTACTTTTGGTTTTGTTGTGAAATGTTATTTGAATTTTAAATTATAGATCTTATTTAACAGTATAAATATACGACCCGAATGATGCTTAGAGCAGACACGAGATTACTAAATATGGAAATGAGAGCTCTTGTTTGTCTGAGTTTAGATTGTGAGAGATGATGTTTGTTGTCTGGGGTTCTCAAGAGTACTTCGCCAAGGGGCGATAACTGAATCAGACGTCTCTTGGTGCCAAGTTGTTATCTGTGTGTTGATGTGTTGATAGTCTGCTGCGGGGGAAAAAAAAAGTTTGTTATCGCCCAGGGTATTGTTATAGCTTTAAAATTCCCTCCCTTCTAGTCCATAATAAAAAATAAAAAAATAACATAACAAAACAACAGGAAGATGTTAGAACCCGAAGACAATGATAACAAGCAAAAGAAAAAAATATTTCTTTTTTAAAAACAAAGCTTCTCTAAGGGGAAGAACCACTAATTTCTGCCTTTCATCACAAGATGGCATGGTTTAGCTCCCTGTCCGTTTTACAATGTAAAATTAATTATTAACCACTTATTGATTTAATAATTGGTTAATTTTTTGATTGATTCGTGTATTACAATCGACTATGAATAATTATGTAAAATATTAAGTTGATCAGAGAATGGGAAGTGGGAGAAAGTTACAAAACGTAAACATGGTAATAAATCCTTATATAAGCTCCACATATCCCATGAAATAGCATTTATTTCCCTTATTTTAATTTTAAAATAAAATGAATAAATAATAATTAATTAACTAATTGGTCATTATTTGATCAATTCATGTTTTGTCTGGTACAATAAATAATTGTGCAAAGTTTAAAAGTGATCCAAGAATAGAAAATAGCATATAAAACATGTTCAAACAATTTACCAGACGGACAGACAGACAGAAAGACAGACAGAGTTGATTTAAGCTTTGTAAACGCATGATAATAGTTTGTAATAAAGACCAGTATTCGACCACAGGATCTGTATATTATCCATTTCTTTTGGCCGTCTGCGTACAGTGAATAATGAAGCAGTCCTGGCTTGTTTCAACTGGATAATTTTTGAGGAGATACGCTCTTTGACACATGCGTTGGAAATTCGTAGAGCCCGACCGAAGTAAAAGTCGTTGCAGTAGGTCTAACAGCAGACATATGACCTGGCAGTGAGCTCGTTGCCACGTCACAGGCCCGCAGTCTGGTATTTGTATAACGACTGGACGCCACTGATTTAGATTGCCCACTTTGGTATTGTGCTTCCTACGCCCTTATTATGGCCCTGGGTGTAATCACTGCTTCTCCCCCTGCGCGCCCTCCTACAAGCCCCTATCATATACCATGCACACTAGACCAATCATTAAACCTCTAGCTACATCAAATGCTGCAGATACTTTGTTCTGCATTTTTTTTTTATAAAAGAATTCACTTTTTTTTTGTAAAAGCGTTTGAAAAGTTGTTCACAATAAAAAAAAAAGGAAATTTAGGCATGATAAGACAACTTCGTCAAAAATTTTGTTCAGATAAAAAAGAAGCTGAAGGCTTGAAGCGAGACCTACCGTCGTAGAAGGCCTGAACACAAACCTGCAACATCGCAACATGTGGGCATTGGAGACCAATAGCTTGTTACCACATCACAAATCTGTGCAACGTGGCAACGAGCTCCACTGCCCACAAGGTTGCAACGTCACAGGTCAGTATTGAGGCCTACTTAGTGGTCTCGGTTGGACCAAGAACATGTTTATAGCGAGTAGTGTGATGACCTTTACATGGTGTCATGATAACTTTTACAGTGTGTCATGATGACCTTTACATGGTGTCACGATTTTACAGTGAGTCATGATGACCTTTAAATGGTGTCATGATGACCTTTAAAATTTGTCATGATGACTTTCACATTGTCTCATGATGATTTTTACATTGTGTCATGATGACCTTTATTATGCATGGTGTCATGATGACCTTTATTATACATGCTGTCATGATGACCTTTATTCTACAAACACATTGTCTTTTATTTGCCCGTGATCAAGTTTCACTAGTCGACTGTAAGCCACGTTGTGTTACTCAGCAAGCGACAGTCATCAAGTCAAACTCATCTTTGTAATGTTACACACTGCACATTTGTGTTGTGCAATCAGAGAGATGACTTTAAGCCATTTGAACATCCTGAAGATGTTGTCAATTAATAAGAATAATTGAGCCATCTCAGATTAATTTTCTGAATAAATTAAAACTCAGTTTTCATAATGGTAGGACTTAACGAAACATATCTGAGAATTATAATTTAATCCCATCTATAGTACTTAACTTTTCATAAATCCGTCTGTCCTTTATCCGAGTGACTTTAAAGTCTCGATTTTAAAATGCGTCACATCCGGTTTGAACACCACAAATATGAAAGACGGGAAGTATGTCTTTGCAGACTCTAGCCTCGTTTCCAAAGACTTATGAAATACGCACGCACACTAGAATCCCCAATAATCTCTGTGATTGCCGTATCATTACATTCCGTTTGAAGCGACACACAATATGAACATGTTTCTTTCTAGTTATAAAGAAAGGCGACGAACGAATATAACGTCTGATAGTTGACTTTTGGTTTCACATCCTATTTCAGTGCCGGAGCACGAACTTTATATTTATAGGAAGGCTTTCTTTTGGTCCGACTCATCCGCGCTCTGTTTATGGTTCGACGACGTGGAAGCGGCGGCTTCTGTTTTCTTGGCGAGTCTGGTGATGCACTGGAGGAAATGACGTCGAAAGAATGAGGAGCAGAGGAAGAAGACGTAGAATTTGAGGCTGTGCTGGACGTACATGAGGCCGGTGGCGATCATGATGAGGAGGTACATCTTAGCTTGAGACTCATCGTACTCCTCAATGAAGTCCTTCTCGTAGGAGACGTAAATGAACTGGATGACGGTGTAGGGGACGGTCATGAGGAGGAACAGGAGGGAGGTGCTCAGGAGCATTACGGTGTAGCTCGACTCCCTTTGCGCCTTCTCTTTAGCTTTCTGCGCCATCACCTCCGCGGGTTCTTCCGGTTCCTGCGTGACGGTGCTTCCGGCGATTTTTCGCGTTGAGCTGGTGTAGCAGAAGCTCGGGGAGTAAGCGGCGCCGTGGGCAGAGGCGCTCATCACGTCGACTTTGTGGTGGGGTCCCATAGCCTGCTTGGACAGCTCTCCCATAGATTTGGACATGGTGTGGCCTGCGCTCTGGCCGTCAGAAAGATATAAAATCGGATCGTATTTGTTGTGGCCCACGGGAGCGCTGTGCCTGGACAACCCACTCAGCGACTTGGACATGGTCTTATCTCCCTTGTGCTCGTGCTCGTGAAGTTTCATCAGCTTCTCTTTCATCTTGCGGTTCTCTCTGAAGGTGTTGAGCAGGAGGAGGATGATGATGAGGATGAGCATCAGGGGAAACCCGGTGTAGAATGTGGTGAAAACTACGGCCCAGGCTATACCAAAGTACGTCATCTTTATCGTGACGATGGCCGAGAAGCAGTAGATGAGGATGACTGTCAGCACTGCGTTAGCCTTGGCTCTAGGGAGTGTCAGGTACGTGGAGATCTGGGCAGGGTACCGCGTGGCGATCAGCCGCTCCACGGCGATGTACACCAGCACCCAGTTGGCGTAGATGCTGGTGTAGTAGACAAAGTTGAAGAAGGTCCGCCACCAGATGTTGACCCCTTTGGTCGTGTTGACCACCTCGTACCAGTCCAGCAGCCGAAGGAAGAGCTGCAGAAGGAGGGCAAGGAGGTCCATGATTGATAGAAGGCAGAAATGGAAGGTGGACACTGAACTGGGGAGGGTCAGCATGGTCAAGAAGATGAGTATGTTGCCGGGGAGACCAGCGATGAAGGTGAACCATACCATGGCCTTGTCCAGCGTGGCCGCCATTTCCTTCACATCTGCGGAGTCCGCTAGCAGAGTAGTGTTGTTCATGGCTTGATTCGACCTTGACCCACTCCACTTCACTTGCCTAGACAGCTGTTAATCTTTGTTAAGGGTGACAACTTTCTGTGGAAATACATTTTTTTTTAATCAAATTAATTATTTTATTTTTAAATAAACAAAAAAACATGAAACAAACATCTGAAATATAAAGTTGACAGTCATCAAAGTAAGGTCATTTATTTTATAACAGAAAAAAATTCATATTTGTAAAACACCGTAGAAGTAGTTATCTTCGTAAACTACATAAAGGTTTCTAACATTAAATTACGGTTCTACATCAATCATATATTTTATGTACTTCTATTACATCATTTAATATAAAAAAGTGAAGGATACACAAAAATAGTGAGATTTAATCTAAAGTTCATTTTCGGTGCGTGAAATGTTCATAAAAATGTCTCTTAATAATGAAAATCCATTAACTCTAGTTTGGCAGAGAAGAAATAAAAGGGGAGGTAATATAACGTAAGAAAACGTTAAAATGTCGATAAGTTGCGTAAAAATCGTGAGGAGGAAAAAAAAAGCAATATGTATGAGCTGTGTGGGTTAGTGGAATGAACGGCTTGGCTACCTGAGAGGGCAAAGTGTTCAAATCCCGAAATATAGACATTTTTAAATTCGACTTTGACTCAAGCTGTGTTATCGAGCGCTTAAAGTTGGCAAGGAAACGATTTTTGAGTTTCCATCTTCCTTCGCCTCTCATGTCCCCTCTGAAAGACACATAGATAAAGGCCCATTCCTCGTCCCATATGCTAGGACAAATGTGTACAAATGCGCCTTCTTCCCTAGTGCTATTAGAGCATGGCTGCCTGAGCTAGCCAGGAAAACCAGTGACTTGGCAGAATTTAAGTCATTGGTTAATATGCATGACTAAATGCATGACGCGTAGGACGTAATCATCTTCTTTTTTGAAGTAACGTCTATATTATATAAGATAAGATAACAAGAAGACAGAAGCGTACTTAACATGTTGAATGTTAGGAATATCAACTAGAAAAAAATATATAAAAGATAAAATTCTCTACGAAAATGGGGAAATGGGGGGGTAGGACGAGGTTCCCACCGACATATTAAAAACTCAACACCTCTGATAGCTTCAGGGTATACTTCCAACCAAACCAAAACAAGCCAAGTGACGTGATTTATTAAGAAAACGCTTTGGAGACGCTGGGTGATGTGCGCTATTGCCTCGCAGTGGTTTCTGACTTTGAACCCATACTCCCCGACCCGTTATCCTATTGAACGCTTTGGGCTGCATGTCACAAATAGGACCACTGTGCTGTTAAACGCTTTGGGCTTCATGTCACAAATAGGACCCACTGTGCCGATCACTTTTGTGAAAGGCGGGTCGAAATATTGTTTTGAAATAAGCGTGGAGGCACGCGTGTACTTTCAAATCTGAGCGTACAAATTGTTATGAGGGAATATTAACGTACGTAAGGAACATATGTAAGGAACATCTGTAAGGTACATGATGTGTGTGTGTGCGTGCCCTTTTGTGTAAAAGTGCATGTCTGTGTAGCCTGTCTTCACAAGAATGAAATAAGCTGCTCTAATAGCATTATTTTATATCGATTTGTATTGATTTCAAAAGATATCAAAATAGCAAGTGTATGGAAGATATAAACATACTTTGTAACGCAAGAACCAGCATCGGCACTACAAGTTGTTTTTTTTTAATTTTGAAGCAATACTTGTCAACATTATCATACAAATTGATTTCCCAAATCCAATCATGAAAGTGAAACCATTCGAATAAAATTGTATAATTCAAATGAAACAAGAAATTTAGTTATCAGTAAGCATCTATCAAAAATTATAATGAAACATGGATGGCTGCCTGGACGTGAGTTAAACTGTCGATTGGTCGTCTCGATGGTCCGGGGTTCAAACCTTGCCAGCTCCCATTCCCCGTCGTCCTGCGGGAGGTTTGGACTAGAAAGTAAACTATCTTCAACTCTGAAGGAACATCCGAAACATGTCAAACTTTGAACAAAGCCCCTTGACATACGTAATGACATAGAGCAGAACCGTCGACAGATTTTTGGTACATACTTCAAGCACGATTTATATAGTTTCATTATCGCCAGCAACTTAATAAAACAGTATTTCAAGTTTTTACTGCAAATGTGACGTTATTCCCACTATATGAAACAACAATGACACATTATTAAGTATACATTATGAAGGTGTCTTGTGGTAAGCACAACGACACAGCTTTACTCTTCCCAACTAATGCCAGGTTTGAGTTGTTTAGACTCGGAGTGCCATGAATATCCCGAAATAAAAAACACCCCAGTCTTTAGTGATGTTTGAACCCGGGACCCCAAGGTTCGGTAGCTTTAACACTCGGCCACCACGACCCTTTTCCATTCAGGTTTTCCTTATGATGTTCCTAGAGTCATTTAGCACTTGGAGTTTTCAATATATTCCAGATAAACTCACCCTGTTAGTACCTCATCTTTGACATGTTTTACATTGTCATTTCGACAGTAATTTACTATTAAGTTTAAAAAAAAACTATTGGGATTAATGATTAAAAATAAAAATGTATAATTAAAAATTTTCTCCTGTTATTTTTAGATTAATTAATTTTGTTTTATTTTAGTGTGGAGAAATTTGAGTCCCTTAACTTTGTTATACTAAATTTGTTTATTTAAAATGTTTTCTCTCCTTTCTGAACTGTATTCGGTAGAGGTGCGATTGTCACGTCAACTACAGTCATTTTTCCTTTATATTTGCCATATATGGTTTCAAAAAAGGTCTACAGTAATAATTAATGCGAAACATTTGAAAATACAGAGGAACTATTGAAAAATATTGATAACTATTGAAAAATATTGATAACTATTGAAAAATATTGATAACTATTGAAAAATATTGATAACTATTGAAAAATATTAATAACTCTTGAAAAATTTTGATAAATTGATAATATTAATAAATGATAAATATTAAAATAAATTGATAAATATTGATAAATTGATAAATGTTATAAACTGATAAAAATTAATAAATAGATAAATATTGATAATTTGATAAATATTGATAAACTGATTACAATTGATATATGGTGATAATAGTAGCGGCTTTATTTTCTTTTTTTTTTGTCAAGATCAAGGCGATTAAAATACACCGTTTTGGACAACGTAGAGCGGGGTTCTCAGCCTGTGGATCGCAACCCCCTTGGGTGTCGATTGACGATTTGCCAGGGGTCGCCTAAGACCATCGAAAATATGGATTGTTTTTGTCTATTATTCTTTTGGTGTGTCTGGGGGGGGGGGAGAGGTGGGCTCGTGGCCGAGTGGGGGAATTGTAAAAAGGGGTCGCCGAGCCTCAAAGGTTGAGAACCGCTGACGTAGAGGGACAGCTTAGAGTTTTGCTAGGTGTGGGGTACAATCGTATGCCAAAAGCAATCCTTTTTTTTTTCTCCCACCATTCCTTACGTTTTAAACCCTTTTAAGACCAGTGAAGGAGGCGCGGTGGCTGAGCGGTAAAGCGCTTGGCTTCCAAACCGAGAACCGGGGTTCGAATCCTGGTGAAGACTGGGATTTTTTAAAGGAGGAAATCCACTTCCATGGAGAGACGTGTAAGCAGAAAGAGAATCTAAATTGACCACCGTTGTCTGCGCTGGTCAACTCTGTATATCACTTGGGTTTGCGTAGTTGCGTGAAATACTGCACTCCTCTCATGACTCGACGACAAGACCTTCATTATAACTGACATATTTTTAAAATTCATAATCAATACCCGCGTGCCGTGATACAGACGAGTAAAAGAAGAAAAAAAATAACACACTCATCTTGTAGAAAAAACACAGCGTTGGAAACTCTGATACGCACGGACGAGCACAAGCAGTGATTCAGATCTCTTTTCAAAATGGCACCAAACGTTCACAATCGGAATTCTCCAAAACAGAGAAATAAAATTGTCTGTCCTCGGCAGACGTTGCAGTTCATTGATAGATCCATTTTACCCCTTTCTTTTTTTGGTATCATAACTGGACATACATGTGACTATATGTGTTATGTGTGTGTGGGAAAACAACAAAAGAGAGAGAGAGAGAGAGAGAGAGAGAGGGGAGAAATATTAGTGAGCTAATATGGACACGCGAGTTGTTGGTTTATTTTTATTTTTTTTTATTTCGTTCCGTTTCTTTCACCAATCATATCTGCCAGGCCTGGTATTGATTTGCTACTTCCCCCATTCCACCTCTCACATACAACCCCCCCCCCCCTTCCTCTTCTTTCTCGTCTGCTGTAAGTTGAATTACTGAAGGAATGACGGGATAGCAGGAAGACTGGGAAGAGTTTGGTTGTGGGTGTGGGGGGAGGGAGAATCCCTGTGTTTCTATATGCGTTAGAGGTGAAAGCTTAATCATTGCATCAGCCTTTTACTGGATTGAACAATAGGAAAAGAGAGAGAGAGAGAGAGAGCTACGGATAGACAGAGAAGAGAAGGAGATACAGAAGAAAAGGAAGGGGTAAATTGCATGTCAGCAGTTTAAGATGCATTGACTTATTGATGAACGAGCTGGAAATGATACCCTTAAACCCCACAACGATTTGCCTGTGTGTTTGACATTTCAGAACAATCTGTAACACCTCGTCTGTAGAATTAGTAAGTTCTCCTGTACAATCAACAACAGTTCCCCTGTACAATCAACGACAGTTCCCCTGTACAATCAACAACAGTTCCCCTGTACAATCAACAACAGTTCCCCTGTACAATCAAGAATAGTTCCCCTGTACAATCAACAATAGTTCCCCTGTACAATCAAAAACAGTTCCCCTGTGCATTCAACAACAGTTCCTCTCTGTAATCAACAACAGTTCCCCTGTACAATCATTAATCAGCAACAGGTTTCCTATATAATCAGCAATAGTTCCCCTGTACAAACAATAAAAGTTTTCCTGTACAATCAACAACAGTTCCCCTGTACATTCTACAACAGTTCCCCTGTACAATCATTAATCAGCAACAGGTTTCCTGTATAATCAGCAACAGTTCCCCTGTACAAACAACAACAGTTTCCTTGTATAATCAACTAGAGCTCTTGTATAATCATCAACAATTCCCCTGTACAATCAAGAGTAGTTCCCCTGTACAATCAAGAGTAGTTCCCCTGTATAATCAGTAACAGTTCCCCACGTTTATTTAAAAGCGTTGTTTGCTATAAACACTAAGAAGATGGTTGCTCATCTGAAAACTTTTGAATATTTCTAGACTGAATATTTTACAGACGCCATCTGAAACATATAGAAGATTTTCGAAAACAATGGCGCCCCCTAACGAGTTTCGGACCCGGAAGTTTCAGAAATTTATAATAATCGTCTCTACTTTTTACAGTTCCTCTACTCAACTCGCACGTTCGTGGAAACTAACAATTTCCTTCTGTGTGGATGGGCTTAAAAGCCTGGGCCCGGATCTTCAAAACAACTCTAACCATTTTTACTTGAAATTTAACAGTTGATGTGTATCATTGTCAAAAGAATTACTAGCTCGTTGGCCACGCTGGGGAAACTTGACCAGTTTGACCGTTACGATTTTTCGAAGCATAGAAATAAATAAATCTAAATTTGACTTGAAAACTAGAAAATATAGCATTGGTAAGAAAGATTTTAATTTTAAAACCCACTTCGAAATTTACGATAAATCCTCTCTTCAATATAAGACTATCCAAACATCAGTAATCAGATTCTATTAGCGTATCCAAAAGGGGTTTTGTGTTTAAAACCTCCCTTCACTGGGTTTATAGCTAAAAACCACCTCTTCAATATAAAAAAGCAAATTATACACTTTTAAGTTTAAACCCCCCATCAGCGGGGTTTGAAGCTAAAACAAATACCTCTTGAATATAAAAAAAGTTAATTACACACTCAAAATGTTATGAGCGTAGCCAAGCCAATGGAGGGAGGGGGGAGTTTAAACCCCCTCCTCCAGAGTGCTTTTTTCAAAAGTTTAAAACCCCTCCTAATGTTTTTGAGTTTCAATACCCCCATACAGAAAGTTTTGAGGTTGAAAACCTCTCCTTTCAATTTTATTCTAAAGAAAACTGCTGTCACCGAATTCTATAAGCGTAGTTAAGGGGGTTTGAGCTAAAAAAAAACAACTCCAAACATTTAGTTAGTTTAAAACTCCCAACAGATGATTTTGACGATAAAACTTCCCTTTTCAATATAAAATCTAAAGTAAACTACAATCTTTTAATTCCAAGAGCGTATTCAAGAGAGGTTACACATTTCTACCAGTGGCTGCGCTCCATTAATAAAGTGTTTTGAATAGTCATCTGCCGAAATTGAAAAAGACTAAATGTGGCTCAACAAAGATGGCTAAGACGGATTATAGAAAGTCAGTTATAGAGATCGGGTCTCAATCAAGGAAATCCTATGCCGAACTGGGAATCGACCCCTTAGTAAAGTTGTGACAGAGCGTCGCATGAGGTTTGAGGGACATGCTCTCCGCCAAAATGAATTACGCATAATAAGAGTTTGCGATAACATGGAGGCCATTACGAGGAAAGCGCAAACAGGAACATCCTAGAATAATGAGGCGCACACTTTCATGGGGGTCCTCAGAGCAGGTGGGAAGTGGCTTCAGACATTGACAGTGACAGATTTTTTTTGGAAGCAGCTTGCCGCCCAATGCGCCTAACGACGCGGGAGGATGTAAGTCAGTAAGAATAGCAAATAAGGTTTTTATAATAAGAAATAACACTTTTTAATAGCAGGATAATGCACTGTAGGTACCTCAGAATATGCATTTTGTTGGCTTTCAAAACTGGAAATAGTGCTTGACGGCGGGGCTTCCCCATGCACTAGGGGAGCTCACAGTGCTCCCCCAGACCACCTTACTGGCAATGTCAGGGAGACTACAATTTTTCCACTAACTCCAAGAAGAACCTATTTTAGTGTACAAAAAACGTCTTCCGAAGGAATGAAAAGTCAGAATTTAATAAAGTTATGTCTGGCTATCTATAATCTGGATTATTTTATAAGATATAGAGTTTTTAGAAACTATCGTGAATACGATTTAGTTTATTATCAGAACAAAGGAAGTGAATCCTTTTGGGACTATGTACTAGAAGTGGTATGTATGAAAAAAAAACAACATTGAACCAGTTAACCTATTCGCCAAATTCATCATCATGTATCACCATCCAGCTCCTTTTATCACCATTCATCATTATTCCCCACAATTCACCACCATCCATCATTATTCACAAGAATGAAATATCACACCATTCATCATTATTCACCACAATTCACCACCATCCATCATTACTTAACGCAATTCAGTGTTTTCATTAGCTGCCTCAGTCACATTGGAAGGAATCAGATCCATAATGCATTCATCATCATATATCACCATTCACCGCCATATTATGTGGGTGGGGGCTCTTAGTCTTTCTATAATGAAACGCCACACAGTATAAGCCTGAGGCGAACGGCAATGTTCGAATCTCATTGTGCGAGAAAATGCCTTATAATTTGTAAACATCTGTTTCTGTAGTTAGTAACTGAACTAAAGGCACATTCCTCGTCCCATATGCTAGGACAAATGTGTACAAATACTCCTTCTTCCCTAGTGCTATTAGAGCATGGAATGGGTTGCCTGAGCTAGCCAGAAAAAAACAGTGATTTGGCAGAATTTAGGTCATTGGTTAATATGCATGACTGAATGCATGACGCGTAGGACGTTATTTTCTTTTTCTTTATAGTAACGTCTGTATTATTTAAGATAAGATAATTAACTAATTTTACAAAGCTTATATCAAGTCACTCTGTCTGTCTGTCTGTCTGGTAAAAAGTTTCTCCCATACCGAATCTAGGATTAAGCTGAAATAATTTCCTTCACCTGACTACACACACACACAAAAACTATAAAAAAAACAACAAAAAAACAATTAAATAACTAACTAAAGGTAATTAATTATTTTGTTTTTTATGTCAAATAAGGGAAAGAAATAGTACTTGATTGAAGTGGTAATACAAGCGTAATTAGTCACCTTCATACGTCGCCGCCTTAAAGTTAGTTTGAAACTAACAATAGATAACTCTCTATTATATAAATGCTTTTAAAAAGTGATTACGGTATAGTCGTTACCATGTGTTCCCATCTTTCTCAACCCCCCCCCCCCCCCCCCACCCATTTTCCCAACTAGTCCAGGCAAGTGATAGGATCATAATGTATTGAGAAAGTTAAATAGCATTGAAATAAGCGCTCAACAAAAACAATTGATACAAATATTTCTAATCCACCTATTTATTGTTGATGGTCCAGACCCATAACCCTGTGGCAAACTCTGCCGCTCCAGAATAGTCTTGATCAGTCACTCCAGGTTCTGCCCCATCCCAAGACGTAACCAAAGCCAGTGACTCATCTGGGCGCATCCATTGTCTTCCGAGACAGAAGGAGCCATATGACGATCTATTACAAACTTAATTGAATAACTGATTCTTACTGATTGATACAACTACACTTTTATAAGCTTTGTTGTTTTTTTTTGTTGTTTTTTTTCAAAAGTACTTTTTATGTCATGCTTGTTTTATCCTTGAAATGTCGTCTGCTGACCAAGTCACACAGAGTAGGGCAAAGACATCTGGACACTATGAGTGGAAGAGTTTTCTGACTGCCATGTGGCTATTCTCTGTAGATATGTAGGACTCCGTCCAGCTCTCCTGTCCTGTGTTGATTTAATTATAAGATAACACATCCAGCAGACCAATGTTTTCACATTTATTTGTCATCATGATGTCAGGTGTCATTTAACACTCTCGCTTTCATTGATTACACATTTCTCTGTCTCTCTGTCTCCCGCTGTGTCTTTCTTGCTTTATCTTTCTCTCTATCTCTCTCTGTTTCTTTCCCTGTCTCTCTCTGTCTCTATGTCTCTTTCTTGCTTTTTCTTTCTCCCTATCTCTCTGTCTCTCTTTCTCCCTATCTCTTTGTCTCTCTCTCTCTGTCTCTATGTCTCTTTCATGCTTTCCCTTTTTTTCTCTCTGTCTCTCTCAATGTCTCTCTTTGTCTCTCTCTCTCTCTCTTTCTGTCTGTCTCTCTCTGTCTCTTTCACACTTTCTCTTTCTGTCTTTCTGTCTCTTTTTCTTTCTTATCTTTCTCTCTGTGTCTGTTGTATTTCTTTCTGTCGCTGTAATTCTGTGTCTCCTCGCCGCGTCTCTCTCTCTCTCTCTCTTAGAGAGTCTTTTCTTTCTGGGTCTGCATCAGTTACCCTTTGTGTCTAAATCTATCTTTTTTCTCTGTGTGTCTGTCTATTTCTTTCTGTCTCTCTGTCTGTCTCTGTCTCTCTCTCTCTCTCTCTCTCACATTTTGTTTATTTCCCTGTCCTTTCAATGTATATCTTTCGGTCTTTCAATACGTTTTACTCTGAGCCTTAATATCACCCTCCTCTCTCTCTTTCTCTGTCTAGTCTCTTTTTCTTTCTCTCTTTTCACTGTTTCAGCTCCAGTCATTCTCTAAGTCTCTTTCTCTTTTACTCTCCCCTTTCTCCCCTCCCCCTTATGATGACACAGAGCTACTGCAACAGATGTTAAAATCTTCAGATTTTTTTTTTGTATTATCCGTCTATTGTTGGTTGAGTTCAGACAGAAACGAATCAATACTCTAGCTATTTAGTCGATTCCTGGCAGTGGTTCTCATTATAGGCACAACAAAGTGTCCCCCGAAGAAGAACTTTTTCGTAAAACTCATTATCTAACATTTCAATTCGAGCTTGCAGTCAATTTATTTTTTCTAAATGGTTCGTTGACTTTTATGATATATAATTTACTAGCCGGATATGACCCGCGGCCTGCGGCCCTTTTTTTTTGATATTACTGATCTACTGGATTGAATTTATATCTACGTCAAGCATGGGGAATGTTTCGCATTTTTTAAATTTGCCACATGGGTTTACCCGTTCAGAAGACTTATTCATATCAATTATAAAATACTGTAAAAACGGGTTTACCCGATTTATTCCTAAGTTTCATTTCTCAATAGTGATACAATTAGGTAATTTTTGTCTATTTTTAGGGCCTTCTGGCTGTGGGAGGAACACTAACCATACACTACGGGCTTTGCTGTAATTTATAGAACATTTATGCCAAGTTTGATCAAGATTGGTTAAATGGTTTTGGATTTTTATTTGGGACATACATACATACATACGCCTAATTTTCAGCATTATGTATTAGATATTAGGGAAGTATTTCGATTTTAATTTGCTACTCAGTAACTCTACATATAATATACATTTTGACATGAGACTTATCAAGGTATTTGGAGTTAAGAGATATCGAACATAAAATAATATTTGCTTTGACCATTTGTTCAACCTTTTAGAAGTAGAATACATACAACACCAACACACCACAACATAGTAGAAGAAAGATCTTTTACAAGCCAGCACACGTAATAGGGGAAGATCTTTAACAAACCGGAACATGACATAGTGGAAGATGTTTTTCAATCCGGAATATGAAATAGAGGAAGATCTTTCACAATCCGGAACATGAAATAGAGGAAGATCTTTTTCAATCAGAAAACAAAAAAGTGAAAGATCTTTTACAGGCCGGGTGAGGATAGACTAACTGTATTTTACTTCACTTAAACCCCACCCAGAAAAATATGAGATTTGTTGACTTTGTTTTTACTAAGCTTATACCGGATCACTCTGTCTGTCTGTCTGTCTTGTAAAAAACTTTATCCCACACCCATTCTCTTATCAAGTTGAAATTTTACAAAATTATTTATTGCATCTAACAAAATCATGAATCAATACTAAAAATTAATCAATTAGTCAATTCAATACTGGTCATTACTTACTTTGTTTGATAGCAAAAAGGAAAATTAATCCTTCAGTATTAAACTAAATGGCAAAATGTGTGGGATTTTATCCCCTCAGATGATTGAACAGGTTATTTATTCCTATTCTTATTTTCAGATCCAGTTGAAACTTTAAACAATCATTTATTGTACCTAACAATACATGAATAAATTTTTTAAAAATTAACCAATTAGTCAATTAATTAATAGTAATTATTTATTTGGTTTGATATAGAAAATTAATTCTACCTGTTACTGAGATATATAGCTGTAAATAAGGAGTTTTTCCCATTAAAAAACTTTTATTTTTTATATTTAGCGGTGTTTTTTTTTTCTTTCGGACATTCCTCTTGCTTTGCAATTCAAACTCAGGACCATCGAAATGGCAGTTCGAAGCGCAAACTACACGACCAGGCAGCCACCTGTAAGAAGTAATTGTGCTTGGATTCGACCCCATAACCCTTGGTTCTTCCTTCAAGATACGTACATACTAAAATCACGAAAAAACTCACTAGTTAATCCATCAATATCTAAATGATCTTCGAAATACATTTGGAGACATGCATTAAACCTTGGGGGGAAAGGGGGGGGGGGGGTTTCTGTCATAACTAGAGCAAATGTTCGTCCACAAACTTCGTAGCATCAGGTTTTAAATTTATTTTTTTATTTACATTCTCTTTCTATGACATTTTCAAAAATCTAAGAAAAGATCAAAGGTCACCTCGCACGTCGCCTGCATCAATGCACCGGCCGCTTCTTTTAATCACCCGTTTAGCCGCGCGACCGTGAAACGCTTCTCTTCGCAACACGCACGGCCCCGGCGAACATTATTCATGAGCCCTTTGCAGTGTTTCCATTGGCTGCCTCAATCACGTGGGAAGGAAGTAGATCCATAATGTATAAACACACTGCCAATTAGCCGTCAGAGGAGCAGTTGATTGGGGGCGGTCGCGTATGTGTGTGTAGCTCGGGGGGGGGGGTTGAAAGAAGGGGTATTTCAGTGCAGCGTATCTCAGATTAAAATTTCTAACAAAAATATTAATATTGATTTTTTAAATTAAATTTCTTATGATATAATCTCATAGAATTTTGGGATTTTCTTAAGAATTTAAAGGTTTTGGTTAAGTTGTCTGGGGTCCAAATATTTCTGAAAAAAATAATTATCTATAGCATTTTGGAAACATGACTCTGATCTGACCAGGAGAAAAAATATCAACGTAGCTAGTTGGAAATATGTATCCTAAAGAAAGTTGGGAACATGTGTCCAAAACAAGTTGGGAACCTGTCTCTAAAATATTTTGGGAACATTTGTCCAAAATGAGTTGGGAGCGTGACATGTGTCCAAATCAAGTTGGGAAAATTCGTCCAAAATGAGTTGGTAGCTTGACATGTGTCCAAATCAAGTTGGGAAAATTTGTCCAAAACAAGTTGGGAACATTTGTCCAAACATTTTGGGAACATTTGTCCAAAGCAAGTTGGGAACATTTGTCCAAAATGAGTTGGGAGCGTGACACGTGTTTAAAACAAGTTAGGAACATGTCTCAAAAATGATTTGGGAACATGACACTCGCCTAAACAACATGTCCCTAGCCTAAACATGTCATGTGTCTCCTTCCTACGCATTCACAAAAAATAGACACTAAAAAGACACTATAAAGCAGGCATGTCAAACACGGCGTTCGGGGGCCGCATGCGGCCCGCAACCACTTTCCATGCGGCAGCTTGGCCATCTTAAAAATTATCAAAATAATGTAAAACTATTACGCTGGAAAAAAAGAGATGACAAACTACTTAAATTGAAAAATAGTATTTGTTAAACTGAACAACGAGAGTGAGCCTGCAGTGAAAGCAAACTACATTTTGTCAAATTTAAGTGCAAGCCTGAGCAAATCATTTAGTGAATGTGATTTATAAAGGACTGTGTCGTTAAAGCCGAAGTAATTTGTCCTCAAAGGTGAAAGTATTCAAAGAAATAGCTTTAACTAGGAACACTGTGGCAGATAGAATAAATGACATGTCAGTCAGCTTGCGTGAGCAATTAAAGAACAAAGTAGATTTTGAATTACTTTTATTGGCTCTCTATGAGTCAACTGATGTAACGTGTGTTGCACAGTTGGCTATATTCATAACGGCATGTGACAGGAATTTTAGATACACGAGGAGCTACTTGTTCTATGCATAACACCACAACCAGCGAGGATGTTTTTGAGACATAACATGTGATATTGCAGTACAATTTATCTTAGGTAAAGCTAGATAGTCTTACAACAGATGGCGTACCAACCATGAAATGAAATGGTTTTGATGCAAAGCTACTTGCAGAAATAAGAGAGACTGATGATAATTTTAATTGTGCTCGTTTTCAGTGCATCATTCACCAAGTAACATTCTGCTCACAGCAATTACAGTTTCATCATGTCATAAGACCGGTTTCAGTCGCTGTCAGTTTTATTCGTGCCCATGGTTTAAACTATCGCCAATTTAAAATGTTTCTGGATGACATCATGAATTTGATTGTGTTCCCTCCTACACAGAAGTCCGCTAGCTCTCATGTCATAAAGTATTGAAGAGATTTTGTGCACTGCTTCAGGAAATTATATTGTTTCTGAACATGAAAGGTGAACCTGTTGAACATTTTCAAACTGACGAATGGGTTCAGGATTTGGCATTTGCAGTTGATCTCACTGGTCACCTGCAAGACTTGAATTTGAAACTTCAAAGTAAAGACAAAATTGTCACAACAGTGACAACTAAACTTCAACATGACATTAATATACTTGTGTCCTAGAAAAGATGTCAAGCATCAGGACAAAGAAAATAATGCGTAATCATAGTAACTTTTGTCTACTACATAGTAATAAAAATTTAGCAAAGGGACTGGTATGCTATTAATCATTGTATTCCATTGCATTGTTTCTAATTTTCATAAAACTAGTAAGTTGTTTTGCAACAAAATTTTTGCTGCGACCCCTCAGGTCATAGTAAGTTTTTTATGTGGCCCATACACCTTAATGAGTTTGACATGCCTGCTATAAAGGCACATGAAGACACTAATATATAAAAAGATGTCCCAGTATGTCTAGGTTATAGACCGTATCTCTAGACAATTTAAATGGGCTATATAATCAGTCAGCCATCATTAAAAAAACACATGAACTATTCTGTTGTGTACTTTATCAGCTTCGAATGTTATCCCGTTCAATCTCAGAATGCTAGTTATAATTGAACCTCGAACTGTTCCCCAATATGGCAACCACATTTCCGTGCATTTCAAACCTACGCTCATTACTGCATACAGAAAATTATACATGTTCCGGTGGACCGGAAGCGAAGTTCATGAAACGGATTTTTTTTTTGTCCTCATGACGTCAATGCCAGCAACACGATACGTCTGCTAACGGTCAACGTCTTGTTCTAATTCAAGACGCCATATTCCTTTTAATCAGCAGACATCTGGAGACCGGGTCGAGGTTAATTATTAATCTGTTGGCTGCCTGGGTATTTACAAGATGTGCAGAATACGTGTTAACTGAGTTTAACTTTAAACCCGTGTCTTCTAACTATTATCTTTTTTTTTTTTGGGGGGGGGGGGGGGGGGGGGAGTCATGAGACAGAGAGAAAAGAAATCAGAAAAAATGCTTAGTAGGGGATTTCTTTTTTTCGCCCTTCAATTTTTGGAAAATTGGAGTCAATGCGTGGGGAGTAATTGCTTTTCTTTCTCAAAGAGATAATTATAAAGGAGCCCAATCTGTAATTACCGTTTTTAAGCCATCTTAGCTCTGGCATTGCTAAATGCTAGGATATCTGATTACAACACAGTGCTATTTTTTCAATCATGTCGGTTTTTCGAGTTTTTTTTTTCAGAATAAATTAAGCTCCCATCAGTCGTAGAAAGAATATGTTAAAAATTGAGAAAATGAATGAAAGTAAATGTAAGTACCAAAACAAAGATTTAACGCAAAATTTAAACACAAAATTTGAACACAAAATTTAAACACTGGAAATCAATACGTAAACACAATCATTAAACAGAAACTTGAACACCACACTAGAACTTCCAACACTAATGATGAAGCTGCTAGCGGTAATGTAAACATCATTTTTTTTTTTGCCCCCTCCCCCATCCCCCCATCCTAATTCTCTTCCTTTGTTCCTTGAGAATATTAGATCCTAAATGTGCCTAATGGAGAGGGATGCTTCAATTAGTATTTGTTTAGTTTAATTTAATTAGTTTATTTGTCTAGCAGCTAACTTCCTGGTCATCAAGAGACTCGAGTTGCACGTCAAGAAATAGCTCGCACTCTCTTAGCGCATTGATTTTCAAAAAGGCCATATTTAGAACAGGAAGCCGTGGAAAAAACACGGAACGAAATTAAGTCACAAATCAGTTAGCTACGGAACAATTAAAGTAATTTTGTTCCTCTTGTTACTAATGTACTACCTTTGAAACCGTCTTGTCAAGCCCAGTGATGATCTGTAATGGAATAATGGCGTAGCATTTTTTGGGGGGGGATAATATAATACAGTTGGACCCAGCCTATACCCCTAGGGCCATATCCAGCCTGTGATATCCAGCCTCCAAAAAGTCCTGCCCACACTACAAAGTGAAACCGCTGATCAGTTCAATGATTCGATGTAAAACGGTGATGAGGCCGGAAATGAAATAACTTTTGGCTGAAAAACATTGGAAATAACAAAAAAAAAAATAGAGAGAAAGTGATCAAAAGAGAAAGAAAGAGACAAAAAAGCAAGAGAACGAAAATAAGAGAGAGAAAGAGAGAGAGAGGGAAATAGAGAAAGAGAAAGAGAGAGAGAGAGAAAGAGAGAAAGTAAAATAGAGAGAGAGAAAGAGAGAGAAAGAGAGAGAAAGAGAGAGAAAGGGAGAGAGAATAAGAGAAAAATAGAGAAAGAGAAAGAAAAAAAATAGAAAGAGAAAAAGGAGAGAAAAAGATAAAGAGAGCTAAAAAAGATAACGATAGAGATAAAGAGAAATAAAGAGAGAGAGAAAAGAAGAAAGAGAGAGAAAGAGAGATATATCATTTATCCTTCAGAGGTAGCATATAATACAATCATCTTTCAACGGTAGCACATAACACAATCATCTTTCAACGGTAGCGCATAACACAATCATCTTTCAGAGGTAGAGCATAACACAATCATCTTTCAACGGTAGCACATAATACAATCATCTTTCAACGGTAGCACATAATACAATCATCTTTCAACGGTAGCACATAACACAATCATCTTTCAACGGTAGCGCATAACACAATCATCTTTCAACGGTAGCGCATAACACAATCATCTTTCAACGGTAGCACATAATACAATCATCTTTCAGAGGTAGAGCATAACACAATCATCTTTCAACGGTAGAACATAACACAATCATCTTTCAGAGGTAGCACATAACATAGTTATCTTTTAGAGGTAGCACAGATTCACAGGTAAGTCCTTCTACGAATCGAGAAGCAATCACAAAATCATAATAAAAATTTTAATAAAAAAAAAAAGATTTCCTATAATAACATCTTCCACTTACAAAAATATCAAGGTTTGTCAGTAAATTAAAACCGCACAAAAAAAAAAGTAATTTAAGTCTTTTTCTGGAGAAAGTCGATTCAGTAATCTAGCAGACGAATTCGAACTTAATATTGACACAATTTTTAGCGGCCCCCGAAAGGGGAAAAGACGCTATTAGTTTTGTGCGAAATGTCTGTCCGTCGGTCCGTCCGTCCCGTTTAGATCTCGTAAACTAGAAAAGATATTGAAAATCCGACATCACGATATTTTAGACCAATCAAAGTTCTGATGCAACGGCTACTTTTTTTTTTTCCTGAAAGCGAAAAATCCAATTTTTAAAACCAGTTATGCAAGCATTTTTTTAAATAGAAAAGCTAATTAGTATGCATTATAAGTTAGACCTAATTCAAAAAGAATAGTAATCTTATAAACTTCATTTTCTAGAACACTATTTTATGCATTAAATTCGAGAATTCAAAAGAAAGATTCCTCCTTTTCAAAACAATTACATTATGTTAAGACCAGGAGAGGCTCGGTAAAGCGCTTAGCTTCCGAACCGAGGGTCCCGGGTTCGAATCCTGGTGAAGACTGGGATTTTCAACTTCGGAATCCTTGGGCGCCTCTGAGTCTACCCAGCTCTAATGGGTACCTGACATTAGTTGAGGAAAAGTAAAGGCGGTTGGTCGTTGTGCTGGCTACATGATACCCTCGTTAACCGTAGGCCACAAAACAGATAAACTTTACATCATCTGCCCTATAGACCACAAGGTCTGAAAGGGGAACTAATTAGGCCAAGTTCACATTTAACTTTGCATTCACTTGCACCTGACCTTTGATCTGCAGCACCATTGGGGCACTACACAAGATCTGTCAACCTTCTTTCTCCATTCTTATCTCTCATTTGTCTTTGATATAATTTCATTTGGATGTTCTTTCTGAAAATATTGAAGCCTGCCTGGGTGGACCACTTTGGGGGCCGATTTTAAGTTTGTGTTTCCACACAAACTGTCTTTGTAACCTTGTTTATATTTATTTATGATGTCCTTTTTTAAGTTATAGCAAACAAGGCAATAAAAGCGGGTTGTCAAAGCCCTGAGCAATCACATTGTCAACTACATAGACCTTCTAAATGTAAAATATATACATGAAATTTGAAAGTATTCTTTCCTGATTCTAGATATATAATTTAAAGACATATAATTGTAAAGGAGACAGTACCATAGAGATTCATGTAATCGTCAGTTCAAAAAATACACTGTCGTAATTTAAAGAAAAAAAAACTGCTACTAAATTAGCCCGAACAAAAATTTCACCACCAAATGAGATAATAACCGACATAGGAGGGAAACACATCGCTAAAAGAAGAGAAACTTCATTGTAAATAAACATCGCCATGGGAAAGAAACATCGCCATAGTTAAGAAACACATCGCCATAGGAAATAAACACATCGTCATAGGAAAGAAACAACGCCTTAAGAAATAAACGCATCGCTGTAGGAAAGAAACATCGCCATAGAAAAGAAACATTGCCATATGAAAGAAACAGCCGTAGGAAAGAAATATCGCAATAGGAAAGCAACATTGCCATAGGAAATAAACATCGCCATAGGAAATAAACACATTGCCATAGGAAAGAAACATAGCTTTAAGAAATAAACACATCGCTGTAGGAAAGAAACACCTCTCCATTGGATATAAACATCACTATAGGATATAAGCATCGCTATACGATAGAAGCATCGCTATACGATATAAGCATCGCTATAGGAAAGAAACCCATAGCCATAGGAAATAAACAATGCTATAGCAGATAAACATCGCTGTAGGAAAGAAACATCGCCATAGATAAGAAACATCGCCAAAGATAAGAAACATCGCCATAAAAAAAGCACACCCTTCCATTTGAGAAACAATATCAATGACTAACTAGTATGTCTCGCTCCATTAAGCTACCAATAACATAGCTCTGAGAGTCGCGCACGTGTTTTCGTGTGATACACCCCATTCCCCAAGTATAAACTAACACCCTAATTAGCTATTTATTTTTTTCTCCGCTTGACCATCTGTCCCTCTCGAAAACACCCCCCCCCACCAACCCCTCTACCGACCAAATATCATCTCTCATAATTTTATGACGGCCAATATTCTCAATTCACCCCCCCCCCCCTCCCTCTCTTTGTAGACATTGTTATCGCGTTCATTAAATCACAACAAAAAGATCGATACCCCCCCCTCCTCCAAACCATATCCTCCCCGTCGCCTCACTGTCAAAGATGCTTAAGTCCCTTCCGATTATCCATTTCGCCCCTCCATCTTCCCATCACCACAGGCCAAGATTCGTGAGCACGCATTTTATCCCTGAACAACGAGAGACCGGAAACAGGGCTCGGGTTGTCCTCCTTAGGCAAGAGAGGGGGGTACGGAGGGGGGGGGGGAGATTCTACAGTCTATTGACCAGACATGGCGGCCAATCTATAATTGACGTTTAGGGAAATTTAAGTAGATCTGAGACTGATAATGTTCTCCACTTTAACCTTGACCTTCCAAATTTCTAGACTGTTTAGTGTGAACCTGCCACGGATACGCAAGGGACACAGCCCAATAGAGTTTTATCAACAGTTTAACTTTCTAAATCTAAGCTTCTCAAAATTTACATATGTGATTGTTCGTAAACACCATCGCATATCCGCGCGTCTGTAATAGGGGTATGCCGTTCCAGGGTGTGAGAACTTGTTTGATTGGAGGGGGAGGTACTAGAAAAAAAAATCATTTGGCATTTTCTCCCCAACTTAGAATTCAAAGCGGTTATTGACTTGCAAAAACATGACATGTATAAAGAATATGGTGTACAGTTTCAGAACATCAGGAGTATGGCGAAACATCTGAATCTGGCATAGCGACACAGCCTTCACCTCCTTTCCTTGATAACCTTTGAACCCTAGGGCTGCTAATTATGGTAGATGCTATATGTACTGTATAGTCAATGACATTACGATCTATGATGTAAAGGTCATTTGTTTCTGTGGCCCGCGGTTAACGAGGTTGTCACGTGGCCGGCGCAACCCCCAACCTCCTTTACCTTTACCCCATCTAATGTTAGGTACCCATTAGAGCTGGGTGGACTCAGAGGCGCTCTAACGATACCGAAATTAAAATCCCAGTCTTCAGCTTGTTTGAACCTGGTGCTCTCTAGTTCGAAAGCCAAGAGCTTTACCACTCAGCCACCTCTATTTCTATATATGTAAAAAAAAAAAAAAATAGGCGCCGGTACTCAGTGATTAGGTGCCGGTACTCAGTGATTAGGTGCCGTTACTCAGTGTTTAGGTGCCGTTACTCAGTGATTAGGTGCCGATACTCAGTGATGGATTGCCTAACTTTTAACTACTAATAAATTAATAATATACGTTAAAATACAAGAAAAGTAATACTTTTTTCCCACTCAAAAATGTGCGGTACGCCGTGCCTGTACGTACCATCATAAAAAAGTACTATATATACATATATATATATATATATATATATATATATATATATATATATATATATATATATATATATATATATATATATATATATATACGTGACGCTGTCCTTGACTGTTGTTAGTTTATACCATTGACCAATACGCAGACTCGTCGCTAGAATTGATGTCACCCGGTACTATTGCTGATAGGACGACCATTAAGAGAAACCAAATGGTAAGAAAGCTGTTTATCAATGGGGACAATTTAAAGACATTTTTTTTGTAGCAGGAGAAAGGACAATAGAATACATCCCCTATGCTAGGATAAAACGTGCGACCGGGGCAATTTACATTATTAGTGCCCCCCATTTTCGATAAACATCACATAGAAATATGAGCTTATAAATAAAAAGTATTTAATAATAATATGATACAAAATGATCTTAGAATATACCTAACTAAAATATCTACAATAATTTTTATTTTTTCGGCGCCTCTCTGCGTGTGGCCCGGGGGGCATCGTGACTCCCCTTGCCCTTCCCCCCCTCACTAAGCCTCTGTTTCAAATAAAAACTCTTTCATCCACATGTCAATGTCATAAGCTGAATCATCCTAATTGTCATAGCAGAGTTCAAATCTGATACTAAATCGAACAACTGGGTTAACACACGGATAAGTTCGGGTCATGATAAACTTTCATCTTTATTTGATAAGACTTATTTTTTCCTGCTATTTATTTTTTTTTAAAAATCTTATCACTCTGTCAATGTCTTCTGTCACACAACAAGATGCGCGAGTTTATCAGCTGGACGGGTTCGTCTGCTCAGGAAACACGGAAACCGTTTTAAAATTCGCGGTAAATTGAAATCCAATTGACCAGTATCTGAAAAATCACGCTACGAAACAATTTCCTATTTTTAAGTCTCAAGTCACTTGTAACAAAACTTTTTAACAACACATTCTGGCAAACCTTTCGAACAAACATTCTAGTACTCACTTAGTACTTAAAAATAATACGAAGAAGGACATGACAAAAATGTCTTCAACTCGCCACGAATGACTATAATGTATAGCAGCTAAAGGTTATACATCTTTTTTTTATGTTTCCTGTAAAGTGTTATGACGTCGCTATTGTTTCCTCACATTTAGAGAGAGATTTGCAGAGACCTCTACATTTAGAATGCTTAACGTATTCCTGGAAAAAAAAAAAACGTATGGAAATTCCAGACCAAGACAAATGACAAGAACAAATCTCTCTCTCTCCCGGTTTTCCAGAAACTTCTAGGAATAATTCCCAGAGATGACGTACGTACTTGACCATTCCGCCCTATTAGCATTGGACCAACGAATAAATCTCTGGGCAGTTCGCATCTGTCTACAGCATGGGTTCTACACCTGTGTGTCGCGACCCCCTTGGGGGTCGAATGACAATTTGCCAGGGGTCGCCTAAGACCATCGAAAATTGTCTACTCTTCTATTGCTGTGTGTATGTGTGTGTGTGGGGGGGGGTCGCGGCAGAGTGGTGGGTGTAAAAAGGGTGTCGCCGAGCATAAAAGGTTGAGAACCCCTGGTCTAAGGTCTTCCCTTCCCCGCAGCCTCGTTTTTTTTCATTTCACCATTACATCATTACAAGATTCGACCGGTCTAGTTCGTCTTTCACTAACAGCTTACAAGATATCAGAGGTACTGTGATAGTCTTTATGTCTAAGGGCTGATTGTATCTGTGTCGGTGTGTCCTGACACACTTTCACTGTGATTGAGAGTCTTGTGTTCTAACACACTTGCATTTCGATGAAAATTTCTGTGATTGTGTCTGTGTCGATGTGTCATGACACACTTTACACTCTGGCTGAGAGTATGTGGTTGTGCATGTGTCGTTGTGTTCTGACACACTTACACACTGGTTGACAGTCTGTGACTGTACATGTTTCGGTGTGACCTGACACACATACACTCTGGTTGTGAGGCTGTGACTGTATATGTGACGGTGTTTTCTGACACACACTCTGGTTGAGAGTCTGTGACTGTACATGTGTCGGTGTTTCCTGACACACTTACACTCTGGTTGTGAGACTGTGACTGTACATGTGACGGTATTTCCTGACACACACTCTGGTTGAGAGTCTGTGACTGTACATGTGTCGGTGTTTCCTGACACACTTACACTCTGGTTGTGAGGCTGTGACTGTACATGTGTCGGTGTTTCCTGACACTCTTACACTCTGGTTGTGAGTCTGTGACTGTACATGTGTCGGTGTTTCCTGACACTCTTACACTCTGGTTGTGAGTCTGTGACTGTACATGTGTCGGTGTTTCATGACACTCTTACACTCTGGTTGTGAGTCTGTGACTGTACATGTGTCGGTGTTTCCTGACACTCTTACACTCTGGTTGTGAGTCTGTGACTGTACATGTGTCGGTGTTTCCTGACACTCTTACACTCTGGTTGTGAGTCTGTGACTGTACATGTGTCGGTGTTTCCTGACACTCTTACACTCTGGTTGTGAGTCTGTGACTGTACATGTGTCGGTGTTTCCTGACGCACACTCTGGTTGTGAGTCTGTGACTGTACATGTGTCGGCGTTTCCTGACACACTTACACTCTAGTTGTGAGTCTGTGACTGTACATGTGTCGGTATTTCCTGACACACACTCTGGTTGTGAGTCTGTGGTTGTGTCTATGATATCACCTCTCTTTCAACTAACGTGTCTGTGCGTGTCTGCGTGCTTTTTTTTTATTGCTATCTATTAACTCTTTCTGCATGCAACCTTCCCACCCCTTTCTTTATCCCATTTGGCGTTATCATTTTTCGTGATAAAAAATACTGCAAACATTTTAGGAAGAAGATACAGGGTTATAGATATTCGGATAGTTTTATTTTATTTTAACAGCTGATTCTTTACTACGGTGTTTAATTTCGGCTATATGATTCTGCTTACATATGTGTACATATATAGATTCAATTTTAGGGAATGATTTTTTCCTTTTTTATTTTTTTTGTATTTTGCTTGTTTACCATTGTGGCCGCGGCGTGTGGCCAATATCCGATGTACTTGAAATTAAGTATTAATGCTACTTTTGCTGGCCATTTCGCGAAGTGCCAGGTAATCCCTGGCCAATATCCGATGTTCTGAAGCTGCTGAAGATTCCTGTACCTGGTCATCTCACGAACTAGCTGGCCAAACCGCCGGCCAGTTCGCACAATGGCCAGTCAATGTCAAGCAAAATGTAGAATGTGTGTATGGTAGAGTGTTAGTTCAGAGGCGTCGTTAGGGTTAGTGTCACCCCCATTTTTAAACACCGCTTACAGAAATAAACTTTCCCACACGTCAGTCGTTTGGTGTTGTTTTGAGCATAATACTAAGAAGAGAGGGTATGTTCCAGGGTCTGGTGATTACAGATGTCCAACCTGTGACCGCAGCAAGGTCTCAGGGATAGGCCTATTTTGTCACGTGAGACGTTGCCAAGGGAACATATCGTATCATGGGACGTAAGGCGCTACCGTATCTGTACCATTTTACGATTTTACGTCTCGAGAGACGATTTTGCTACAGTTTACTAAGAGCGTATTACCTACATTTAGTAATGGCACATATCAAAAGACCAATTGCAATGTGATGAAAATGTAAATAAGGGGAACTAACTCAAGAACAACGTAATACGAAATAGTGATGAAGCAAATACCTAGTCAGATTTCCAGTTAAAGAATTCCATATTAATAAAAAGTCCAGTCTTTAATGATATCTGGCCTGGTATCTTTACTCGTTAAGCCATGCTAGGTTATCGTTTGGTCCTAATTATTTAAAACATATACTTATTTTCGTTGAATATTTAAATTGGCATTATGTTGCCTTGGAATTGGGGTTGTCATTCCCCTCATGCTTAAGTTTATGATGTAACATTTAAAAACACATTTTCCTGCCTTCAATGTGGATGTCCCAGCAATTTGTACCCTAATAGTGTGATCATACCATTGATATTGATACCCAAGCACTTTGTACCCTAGTATTGTGATCCTGCCTTTAATGTGGATGTCCCAGCACTTTGTACCCTAGTAGTGTGATCCTGCCTTTAATGTGGATGTTCCAACACTTTCTTCCTTGGTATTGTGATCCTGTATTTATTGTGGATGTCCCAGCACTTTATACCCTAGTAGTGTGATCCTGCCTTTAATGTGGATGTCCCAGCACTTTGTACCCTAGTAGTGTGATCCTGCCTTGAACGTGGATGTCCCTGCACTTTGTACCCTAGTAGTGTGATCCAGCCTTTAATGTGGATGTCCCAGCACTTTGTACCCTAGAAGTGTGAACCTGCCTTTAATGTGGATGTTCCAACACTTTCTACCTTGGTATTGTGATCCTGCCTTTATTGTGGATGTCCTAGCACTTTATACCCTGGTAGTGTGATCCTGCCTTTAATGTGGATGTTACAGCACTTTGTACCCTATTAGCTTGATCCTGCCTTTAATGTGGATGTCCCAGCACTTTGCACCCTAGTAGTGTGATCCTGCCTTTAAGTGGATGTCCCAGAACTTTGTACCCTCTTGACGCCATGACACACAAGGGGCCAATAAAAACGTCGCTCGTGCTTTACGAACGTGGAGTTCCTCACAAAGAGGCCAAACGAAGTAGAGCCTCGCTTTCATTGCGGCTCGGTGAAGGGGGGAGAGAAATCAATCAACCTGTCAATAGCCGATCAAGTGAACAGACTAATAACTCCACGCTCGATTGCGTTTGTGATAGTCGTGGTCGTGTGTGCGTGTGTGTGATCGTTTGTCTGGCTTCTCGTTTCGTGAACCGATTGGTAGGTCAGAAAGTTAGAAGAGGTGGGGGTGGGTGGGTTAGGATGAATGTCCTATGAAGACATCGGTTAGGTCAGTGTTGAACTAGGTCGACATTTGCAGCATTCAGATAGCCCTGCGCTTAAGAAATGCTTTGAATTAATTTGGAAAGGAGATTCAGTCTTATGAGACTATCATTGTTTTGAAGTGTATACTAATTCCGAGGGCCTAAATTGGGGTTACACCGTTTTTTATGGTGTCGAGCTTTGGACTTTTTCGCTCCTCTGTCATTTCCTATGTATATATATTTCTTTTTCGTAACAGACACTTTATGTGACAGGACCGCCGCTCCATAACAAACGAATATTCACATTTGACTAGAGTATCATCTTTTGTAAAATCACTAAATTTAGAAAGCCTTCAGGACAGAAGATTCAAAAGTAGCAATTATACATCAAACACTGAACCATAATCTTCAAATACAAAAACAAAATTTAATAAAATACTCTGAAAGACACAAAGATAAAGGCACATTCCTCGTCCCATATGCTAGGACAAATTTGTACAAATACTCCTTCTTCCCTAGTGCTATTAGAGCATGGAATGGGTTGCCTGAGCTAGTCAGTGACTTGGCAGAATTTAGGTCATTGGTTTATATGCATGACTGAATGCATGACGCGTAGGACGTAATAATCTTCTTTTTTGAATTAACGTCTATATTATATAAGATAAGATAAGATAGGACTGAATTGTAGAGAACTGCCACGGAGAAAATAGTTAACTTATCCAACCTTCTTACTCTTTTTTGTGACTACAGAGCAGGAATATGTAAATAGTGACCATGAGTTTGGTATGACCGGAAGTAGGGCCCTAGGAGAGCTTGAGAGTTAGTATAACACACAAATACCATAGGTGTTACTGGATTAGTGGGATATAAATACCTCTTCTGGTATTGATGTAATGTTCTTCTTCTTATTAATTCAATACTTATATCTTCATGACTTTGTAGTGTATTAACCTTGCTGCGCACTTCAACCACAAGATATATACATTAGCACTAACTCAAGGCAAACTCAGCCATCAATAACATATTCGAATAAGTTCGCCAATATGTTTCAGAAACATTTACAATTCCAATATGAATACACAATTAATGATTATAAAACATTCTAAACCACAGACGTAACACGTCTGTCTATTCTCAGAACATGGCGTAGACGCTTTTTTATCATGCGGTTCCTTATCATCATGTGGTCTGTCCAATCACGTGACCAGTAACCCCTTTGATAAACCTTGTGAAGTCCCCTATTTCACATGAAACAATATATTTTACATTTCTCGTGATTCTCAACCAAACCATAGTGTTACAGTTAGTCAATATAGTTTCTAGTCAATTGTTGTAACAAGTCCCGTTCGTGGTCTGCTGGAAGTCATATAACTAATAAGTTACTTTTTAATGAGTTAATAAAATAAGTTTCGTGAAAGCAAGTAATGGACTTAATGATAAGACCATGTTACAAGTGAAGTTATATATGTTATATTAATATATAATGAAAGTTGGAGTTATTTTATGTAATAACATCCCATTATGTCACGTTTGCAAACAGTTCCTGGAACTGTTCTTTGTTCAGTCTCCGGACTACGTACGAAAGATATACCTACAAGTATCTTACATAATAAATGTCATGATAAACATCTTCTCATTTACAAACAACTCTTGACAATGTGTTAGGATAACTTAAATTTAGAGAGAGAGAGAGAGAGAGAGAGAGGAAGCTAGAGAGAAAGAGAGATAGAAAGGTAGAGATATAGAGCATGGGAGAGAGACAGAGAGGAATGTATAGAGGGAAAGAAGGTAGAGAGAAAGGAAGAGAGAGAGGCAGAGAAACGGAGAGGGAGAGAGAGAGAGAGAGAAATAATATATGTCTGAGAACACTTTGAAAGAAAAGAATATAATGTCTACCTCGAAGGTTATTTTATAAAGTGTACAGAATTTATTAAATATGTATTAGAGCACAATACGACTGAAGGAGGCCAAATAGAAAAGAACAAAGTACTTAGCTACTGAACAGCCTCCTTGACATACAGAGATACCAGTCAGTCTTACTTTGCCAGTACCCACAATCGAACAATAGTAGTCTAGCGTTTATACTTTAAAATGAAGTCGATTGATCAATACCATTATGCTATTGTTGATGTGCGAGTGTGAACATTTGCCATATTCCAAAACACCACCATTCAATAATCTTTAAAGGTCATCAAATATGATGTCGTTATGGTGTTGATGTTTGGGTATAAACGCCCAACGACCAAACATTAAAACAACCAGTAATAAACAGTTCTGCATCATAAAATAAAAAGAACCTGCATAAATCAATGACTGCTTTAAAAAAAAAAGAAACAAGAGTTAACACACCATCAAAGTATCGGTTTGAAAGCTTTGTTTACTGAACGCCACGCTGCACAATTTATGATGTCGCCATTTGTGAATAAAAAGTCTACATTGTATGCTACTGTCCTCCCCAAAGGCATTCTTTAGCTTTTTTGTTAAAGAGTTCTTATTCTATTGTATGCTAATCAGAGACATCATCAGGTGAAGGTTGAATTAATAAAACACTCTATAACCTATTGACTTCATTTTGGAGTTGCCAGCAAAAAACTAACCCCATTTGGGCAGCTGTTTGAGACAAACATCTATAAAAAAGCTAACAAGATCCTGGAAATAAAGAATCACCATTTTTGTCAGGATTTTGTGATTTTACCATCACAAAAGAGATACAAGACACCGATGGCAAAGACAAACAGACACAAACACTCTTTTGTTCCCCTGGCAATCAAATCATTAAATAGGAAATATCTGGTATAAACTTTGTCACATGTATATTATAAGTGAGTCTGGTGTGAATGTACACTTTGGTTTCTTATAGTTATATTGTTTTTTGTTTGGTGTAATGCACAAATTGTAAGACAAATTTCCATACTGAGAATAAAAATTATTATTATTTTTATTATATATAAAACAAGCAAAGTATTTTTTTAAAAATGCTTATCGAAGGGGAGCAACCACCAATGCACTACCATTTATCTCTATAATGCAGGAATAAGCTCCCTTTTCTATTTAAATCTAAATTAATTAACTACCGCTTATGATTAACTAATTGGTTTATCTATTTATTTATTCGTGTATTGTCTTTGAATATGAATAATTTAGCAAAATTCCAACTTGATCCAAGCGTTGGTATAAGAAAAATTATTTGTAAGAACATTGTAGCAGAAAGACAGAGTGAGTTGATAAAAGCTTTGTCTGTTAGCCGTTGAGGCACCAAGCAAGATTTATCGACCCTCCTTCTCCATTCCTCCCTGTCTTTTGCTCTGTTTAAAACCTATATCAATGGTAGGCCCGTCCATTCTTATATGTTGTCCTCCAATCGCTTTCTCTGTCAGCCTCTTCTTTTTCCTGGTACTGTTCCCTGGAAGAAGGTCTTTGCGAGCCCCGTGGATCTTGTAATATGTCCATATATTTCAAGCTTGCGTTTCTTTTACAATAGTTAGCAGGTTATCATGGGGTCCGATCGCTGCAGTAACTTTCATGCTTATAACATGCTTAGAGCGCTATCGTCCAATCTTATTTGTGGACCCGTTGGGGGGAGGGGGAAGTGTATCAGTGAGAAGGTTTTTCAGTGCAGTCGTCATAGGTAGTCAGGCCACGCCAAGCTAGAGCGTACTAAGCTTCTCGACCACGCTTCCCAGTATTGAGAGATGTGGCAGTAATTAAACATTATTTGTCCTTCCCATTAGCTTTGTATCTTTTTTTTTTTTTTTTAAAGATTTCTAAATATTATTACTTAGCCTGTTTTCTGTTGCACATATAGTTAAGTTTAACTTTTGTAACTCATGGCTTAGCTTCTTTTTTAAGTTAAACTGTTCACATGTGGCGAATCTCTTTAAGATTTTAAAACATGAACCTAGCATTCATCGTTGACAGAATGTCTTGGGCGAAATCGATACCCACACGCTTTTATCAAATCCAATAATTCAGAGAACGTAGGAAACGCCCATAACAAAAAAAAAAAATATATTCGAATTCGTCCACACTCAAGCAGACCTTCAATCGAATTTCGGGGTTACCGGAAGTCCATTACTAATGTAACAACGATTTTTTTTTCTATCCTTTTGATAAGTTCTGCAAGGCAGGCGTCTCGCAGTATTGACCAGGTCAGCTGAAAGGCTGATGCCCTAGACATATAGATGTGAAATTATCCCCCCCCCCCCTCCTTTTATTTTCTCTTTAAATTTCGGAGGATTTCTCGATTTCCATTGTGCCAGTCAGAATGGCAGATAACGCATTGTTATGGGTCTCAGTGCAGAAATGAACCCCCCCCCCCCCCCCCCCCCCCACAAAAAAAAAACAAAAAAAAAACACTAACATAAAACCCTTGGTGTACCATACAACACTAAACGACAGAAAATAAGAACTCAAATGTAGAAGCTATTGGTATAGGCGTTTCAGACCTTATGCTGTAGCTACACTATGCTAGCAATCTTGAGAGCGATTTTTTTGTTATCAAATGTCATAATGGGGGTCAGAATGACACAAAAGTTTCGCCTAGTTACTCAGTCTTTGGAAGAAATTTAATTTTAAGCTTGCTTGTTTGGTCAACTTAGGTCACCTTGCCCACGCGTTGGTCATCTTCCCAGGCTTTGGTCACTTTCTCCACGCTTCGGTCATTTTGTCCACGCTTCGGTCAACTTCTCACGCTTTGGTCATTTTATCTACACTTTGTCATTGTGTCCACTCTTTGGTCATCTGGACAATGCTTTGGTAACTTTGTCCACGCTTCGGTCATTTTGTCCACGCTTCGGTCATTTTGTCCACACTTAGGTTATCTTGTCCACGCTTTGATCATCTTGACCAAGCTTTGGTCATTTTTCTTTCACGTTTTGGCCATTTTGTCCTCAATAGTTGGATAGGTAATATCCAAAGTCTATCTAGACGATATAGTGCTATGGTGTAGTGAAGTGGATCTAGACTATAAATATTCTATTTTAACAAGTTAAATGTTTTCAAAATACTTTTTTTTTTGAAACCTCGCGTGTATTGAGTGAAATTGTATGTATTATTTTGAATCATATTATAATCATTTTTTAAAATTCAAAATTGAACCAAATGCAGGTAACACTGTATAGGTTTAGGGTCCGAAAAAGGATACACTGGCAAAATTAATCTTTTTTAAACTCTTTCTCTCCTAACTGACGATACCAGCGTTGATTCCACCAGAATGTGGTAAATAATTACGCAGAGAAAGAGTTAATTAATAAGAAAGGAAGAAAAAGAAAGTTGCTTAGCCTTAATTCGAACACAGCCTCAATGGTAAAGGGGCGACGTGTTAATCACTGTAGCTTCATATTTAACAAATTCTCACATTTGATTAGGTAACACATAACCAACACTCCAGAATGAGACAACACATGTTATCCGTAAGCTCAAAATTGGTAACAGTCAGATCTGCCCATGTGGAGTGTCGCCAGAGAATGCTGACCATATCCTTCAAAACTGCAAACTTTGCCAAGTGGCCCGAACAAGACACTGTCCCCAAAACTCCCCCAATAGAAAGAAAACTATGTGGAGAACTCCCTGATTTGGAAACCACTGCTCAGTTATGGTGTAGTCATAAAACACTGAACCATAATCTTCAAATACAAAATCTAATAAAATACTCAGTAAGACATAAAGATAAAGGCACATTCCTTGTTCCATATGTTAGGACAAATTAGTACAAATGCTCCTTCTTCACTGTGCTATTATAACATTGAATGGGTTGCCAGATTCAGCTAGATTCAGGATTGATTAACATGCATGATTAGATTGACCTAGAGACATCTTCTATTTTGAAGTAACGTCTGTATTTTATAAGGTATATATTCAAGTTCGCATAAAAATAAAAGGTTTTATTGGTCTGTTAGTTTAAAATTGTTAGTGAGAGACCTAGTTTTCTTCTAATTTGTCGGGGTGCGACTGTGCGTGATTATTGCTGACACGCATCGCAGGCTTCCGATTTAGCACAAAACTGTACATTTCCCGTATAAAACAGAAGTACGAATAATTGATTATCTAATTGGTTATTTTTATTTATCTATTCAAGTGTTGTCATCGACAATGAATATTTGTGCAAAGATTCAACTTGATCCGAGAATGGGAAGTGGGAAAAATGACGTTCATACGAGTTTTCCAGACAGACAGATAGACGGAATGACTTGATATAAGCTCGAAAAAAGAAAGTTTTTATGGTTTACCAAAAGAAAAGTTTCAGAAATTTTCTTTTTTAAATTGTTTTCCATGTTTCGGATGTTCCTTTCGTGTTGAAGATAATTTACTTCCTAGTCCAAGCCTCCCGTAGGACGACGGGGAAGTGGGCAGGGTTTGAACTCCGGACCATCGACATGAACGAACGACAGTCCAGCACGCAGCACGCACGACCATTCAGCCAGTTGCGAAGTTGTACTTAGTCACTTACTGAAACTTAGAGACTGTGTTATGATTACTTAATACAGTCAACCTAGTCACTTAGAGAGAGACTGTGTTTTGATTACTAAATACAGTCAACTTAGTCCCTTAGAGACTGTGTTATGATTACTAAATACAGTCAACCTAGTCACTTAGAGACTGTGTTATGATTACTAAATACAGTCAACTTAGTCCAATATAAAACATATCTAAACTTCATGATATCCAATACAGTCCTAAGACATATTCTTATCTTATATAATACAGATTTGATTTAAATGACTGTGAACCTAAATCTTTTTTAATATATGTCCAAACAAACAAACTTAGATTTACAGTCTAGTTCTTATCGAATCATGCATACCATATCTATAATAGAGAAATATATTCCTACTAGAATCATAGACTGTACAGGACCTTATTGTTGATAGCAGGTCATGACCTTTAGACTACAAGACATTTTATTCTGAGATAACCAACTGATATATAAATACATGTTAAGATATTTGTTCATTTGTTTATAATTAGGTGGGGAATAACTGACAAGATAAAATCGATAAGTCATAGCTGAAAATTCCCTCCCTGCCCCCCCCCTCCTCCCACCTCGCCCTCTACGGACGAAGAACTAGATACTCCTCTTCCTCCTTTTACTCAGCTGGGTTCAGCCCTCCCTCTATTCCCCCCTCTCTCTCTCTCTTTCAATTCTCTCTCTGACTGGAAACACAAGATGTCTGTCAACATAAACAGTGCAAATATTTGACAAGGTCCAATAAGTTAGCAGACCTCAGAGACAGTCTTTAGAGGAGGATAAAGACGCGGATCGTTTTGTAGGGATAGGCTAGGGATAGCCAGGAAATAGGGTCGTTATTGGTCGACAAATGTTGAGGTTTTTCAAAACTCGACCAGGTTCGTTTTGTTATAACAAACTCTAGGAAATAAATGAGAGATCGGTCGATAAATAGAACTAGGACAATGTGACCTCAATGGTAGAAAAACTAAGGTGTAGAAATAAAGAGTAATGAACCAATGGCGTACCTAGGGTGGTGAATGGGGTCCAAATTAGAAAATCCTCCCCGGGCCCCCACTTGAGGGGGGGGAGGAAATGAGTGTCCAAAATCTGTTTAAACATTACGCCATTATCTCATGTCAAATTGTATGAACTTTGAACTAGATTTTGATTTATTGGTGACCACGCCCCCATGAAGTTTTCGCTGAATTATGAGTAATTGGTAACCACACCCAACTGAAAGCTTGAACTGAATGCTGAATTATAGGTGACCATACCCACAGGAACTTTAAGCTAAAAGTAGAGTAAAAGATGACCACGCCCATCATGAACTTTGAGCTCAATGAACAGTTTCCTGCTAACGGACTTATGATAATTTTTTAACTACCGTAATAGAAAGTTCAAACTTACCAAAATCGATGCAATGTCTTTTTCTTCCTCGTTCTCGTTGTAATTGTTGATGGAATGTTACGCCCCTTTAATTGACTCACATAATATTGTAGATTATCCACCTCCCCCTTTTAGGTATATAGTATATAGTAGGAAGAGTTATGCCCATTCATAGGGGACACTATTCTATGAGCCACGATGACTGATTAAAGATGATTATTTGTTTATATTATGAAAGGGTTTTTATTTCATTTCAAGTATCTTATCTTAACAGTTATGTCGGGGCGTTCATGTGACTAGAGTGACTAGACCAAAACAAGAAACAAACTGCACTACTATATAACGACGTTTGGTATATGGAGAATATAGACAATGTTACTCTTACCAATAGAGTAATGCACAGGTAGTGGCGTAGCTAGGGTGGGGGAAGGAGGGGGAGAATTTGAAAGTCACCCCGGGCCCCCACTAGAAGGGGGGGGGGCCCAAATGAGTGCTTTTTACATTAAATATTAAATATTTTGTAAAATACAGGGGCCCCTTAAGAGGTCGAGCCCCCCAAATGTTGGAAAATTCCTAGCTACGCCCCTGGCACAAGGCTTTCCTGGTTTACTGATGGAACAAAAGAAATACATCGCGAAAAAGTTGATCTTTTAAGGGTAAATTATGAATGGACAAAATACCAGACTTGGCATATACTTAAATATCTGTTTTACTGCAAAATTGGTAGAGTGGTTAGCGCTCACGATCGTTAACGTGAATATATGAAGTTCAACTCCTGCAATCCCCTGGTCACTTAAGAGGATAACTCAATCTTTAAGCTGTAAATATCTAACGCGTAATGTTAGTTGAACAAGCAGGGTGCTATTTGCAATTAAGAAAATATGACATTGACACATTAAAAATAAAAATATGCTTCATAAATATTGGTCTTTGTGGTTATGAATGAGAATAACAATAAACGAAAAAAAATTATATAGTTTGTTCTCTCTCTCCCCTTTTTTTTTTTTTTTTTCTTTGCTTGCATAAATTTTATTATGCCTGTCTGTCTGTCTGTTTTTTTTAGACCATGTAATATATCTATGTTTCTATCTCTGTCTTTCATCCACTTTATTCTTTCGTGTCTTTTTTTTTAATGTGTGTAGTTCTTCCCCTCTCTCTCTCTCTTTCTGTCACTCTGACAATTTATTCTTGTTTTCTTTATTTCTGTTTCCTTGTCTCTCTCTATCTCTCTGTATATCTCTCTCTCTCTCTCTCTTTGTGTCTTGCTCTTTTCAAGTTTGTTTTAACTCAACAAAATAGAAAAGCGAAAAATTGAAGGGGACGTAACCTTACCATTCCCTGAAAATTATAAACATCTCTTCCAGGCTTCGAAATTCCCATTATTTTCAAAGAAAAATCTCACCATTAGTCTCCATGGTAACAAACAAACAAATAAAGATAGGCTTGTAAGAGGGAAAAAAATAATTCAGATTTAAAAAAAAAAAAAAAAAAATTCTTTTCCACTATATTTTAAAATCTAATCTTCAAATCCAGACATTTTTCAAAATAATTTCTTCTGTTTTTTTAAATATTACTTCCGTTGTTAATGCTTGATGGATTCAGAGTTTTTTATTTTTTTCTAAAGGCAAAACTAATCGATACACACTGGTCTTTGAGACATTGTTTTGATGTGTGCATACAGATGTAATGAGGTTCTATTGAGCTCATGTAATCTTAATGTTGGACCAGATTGGTGCTTTGTTCACTCCCAGCGGATGCTCGTGTGGATGTGTGTCTCTGGGTGTGTTTGTTAGATTAACATGTTGTGAAGACATGTGTGTGTGTGTGTCAGAGGAACGGCGCAGTGATCCTCGCCCCAGTAACGCAGGTACCTGCCATCCAATCATCTGGTAATTCAACGACTTAAGCTTTGAACCCATTGTTGAGGGCTGTATGCTTGTACCTTATTTAACCTTGGTTAGGCCAATAAGATAAGATAAGATAAGATAATTTTAATTATCCAATCAAATGGAAATTCAGTTTGACTACAATTGACAACATCGGCGTAACTACTGTACAAATAACAGTATAGATGAGAAATTCGAACAACATTCACACACGAAACACATTCACACTCACAACCAGCACTTTATGAATTAGACTTCTATGTACTTCACGATGACGACAGATGATCTTGTTACACTCTGACCGACAGTGGGATAAAGGAGTTTTTAAATCTTTCTGTTTTAGTCCTAATAGAAAGGAATCGAACACTTCGTTCAGATCTTATGTAACAGTGGTTTAATGGGTGCAGGTTGTCCTTAAGAATCGAGAGTGTTTTTGAAAGGCATCTTTCATGTAAAAGCTCTTCAAGAGATGGTAGCTGTATTCAAGTGATATGCGAATAGAATATGCATCCTCTTATTGTGACCCCTCGACTCAAGAAAACATAGATGTCTGCCTGGTCGTGCGGTTTGCGCGCTGGACTGTCATTTGGATTTATCAATGTCTCCGGGTTCAAAGTTCAAACTCTGCCCGCTTACATCCCCCGTCGTCCTGCGGGAGGTTTGGACTAGGAAGTGAACTATCTTCAACTCTGAAGGAACATCCGAAACATGTGAAACAAACAAACAAACATTAAGAAACTGGAACAGACTTTAAAAAAAAGATCAGTGCGATTCATAACAAACGAATACTCACATTTGACTAGAGTAACACCTTTAGTAAAACCGCTAAATTGTAGAGATTCTTCAGGATAGAAGAATTTAAAGTAGCAATTCTACATAAAAAATTAAACCATAATCTTCAAATACAATAACAAAACCTAATAAAAATACACAGAAAAACACCAAGATAAAGGCACATTGCTTGCTCCATTTATTAGAACAAATCAGTACTAATGCTTCATCTTCCCTAGTGCTTCTAGAGCATGGAATTGGTTTACTTAAGTCAGCCAGGAAAACCAATGACTTGGCCAGTTTTTTTCAAAAACCTTTGTAGACAGTTATTTAGAATTTTTTTTATATTTCAAATTCTCCGTCTACTCCAGAATCTTTGCCACGTTTGCCAATACAAAAAGGAGCAAAATATTACAAAATACTTTAAAAAAAACAAACAGCAAAACTATGCATATCTATTGGGAATAAATCCACAGTTACTTCTCTTTTTTTCAATAATATAGAATTTTTTCACTTTTTTTGATTTCGAACAAGATAATTAAAAATAATTCTGTCTGGCTTGTGTAAAAGAATTGATTACCAATAATTAATTGACTAATTGCTTAGTGCCCTAATCCAGGGGGTTCTCAAACTGTGGGTCGCGACCCCCTTGGGGGTCGATTGACCATTTGCCAAGGGTCGCCTAAGACCATCGAAAATATGGATTGTTATTGTCTACTCTTCTATTGCTGTATGTGTGTGTGTGGGTGGGTGGTGTCGCGGCAGAGGTGGGGATTGTTAAAAGGTGTCGCCGAACTTAAAAGGTTGTGAACCACTGCCCTAATCGATTCATGTTTTGAAAGGTACAGAGCATAATCGTTTAAAATTTTAACTTAATCAGAGAATAGGTGTGGGAGAAATGGCGTGTACAGCTTTTTATAAGAGGACAAAACCCTAGATATTTAGCCATATTTGTGAATACTGAATTTTCGTCTCAAAAAAAAAAATTGACTAATTGGCATTTTTAGTTTCTATTGATTCATATATTATCTTCGCCAATGAATAATTGTGCTAAATTTCAACTTGAACTTACAATGGGTGTGGGAGACATAACGTGTTGAAACTTTAACCAGAGACAGACAGAGTGAGTTAATATAAGTTTTTGATGCAGACGACATCATTATCAAAGTTAGGCCAATAATAGAATATGCATCCTCCGTTTGGGGCCCCTCAACTCAAGAAAACATTAAGAAACTGAAACAGACACAAACTAGAGCAGTGAGATTCATAACAAACGAATATTCACATTTGACTAGAGTAACACCTTAAGTAAAATAACTAAATTTAGAAAGCCTTTAGGATAGAAGACTCAAAAGTAAAGTAGCGATTATATATAAAACACTGAATCATAATCTTCAAATACAAAAACAAAATTTAATAAAATACTCAGAAAGACACAAAGATAAAGCCACATTCCTCATCCCATATGCTAGGACAAATTTGTACAAATACTCCTTCTTCCCTAGCGCTATTAGAGCATGAAATGGGTTGCCTGAGCTAGCCAGGAAAGCCAGTGACTTGGCAGAATTTAAGTCATTTTTAATATGCATGTAGGACGTAATCATCTTTTTTGAAGTAACGTCTGTATTATATAAGATAAGAATATAAGTGAAGCCATTTTGTATTAAAAGAGACACAAGAAGATTATTATAGAAGCCATTTTTATCAAACCCATTTCTAGACAATTATTTTTTTTAAAAAGTTTATTTCCAGTTAACGATTACCACAAGATTTTCTGTCAGGTTTTCCTAATTCAAGAAAAATACTTGGACAAATGCAAAATCCATTTCTCTTTTTTTTCCCCCTGACTTTTATTTCGCCATGATTTATTATATCACTTTTAAATGTAAAAATGAAATCAAAGTCAGCAGACACTTCTGTAGGCCCGTGTGACTGTGCCAATCTGACAGCCTCCTGGACAATGACACGAACTCCATTCAGATCATGGCCCATTATCTGTCGGAATGAGACGTTTCACACGACTGATCATTTGATACATCTCCATTTCTCTCGCAGCTCGGCTGATGTCTCGCGGGATTTAACGAAAACAAATGAAGAAAGAAAAAAAAACTATAAACATTAGGCCCCAAGGTCAAATACGATTTAAAAAAAAAAAAAAACATCTTCTTTTACAAAGCTTTTATCAACTTTGTCTGTCTGTCTGTCTGTCTGTTGGGCAAAAAAAGTTTTTTCACACGTTATTTCTCCCACACACAAATTCAGATTAAGCTGAAATTGGCATAATTATTTCTTTTACCAGACAACACACGAATCAACAAAAAGAATTAACCAATATGTTAATTACCTATTAGTAATTAATGATTTGGTTTGGTATCTTGAACAAGGAAAAGAAGTCGTACTTGACAGATGTGGCGGTATAAGTTGAATTACTTCCATTGAGGAATCTTGACCCTTGAATCTTGAATGAACTTTTTTTTTATGCATTTACAAAAACGATCATGTAAACATTCAGAAAGATACCCACTTCTCGCCTCCCCCTTTCAGACAAGGGATAGTATCATAGCTCATTAAGAAAGCTACAAGGTAAAAAAAATAAAAAATTGGTAAAAATATTTCTATGCACATGTCTATATGTCTAGGTTATTATACTTGATCCAAACTAATTGAAACAATTACTGTTTAATAAAAGTTTTTTTTTTTTTATGTTTTTCTTGTTAATGTTTTATCATTTTTTTTTTGCTTGGGGCTGGAGGGAATGTGTTTTTTTTTCGATCTTTCAAAAACGTAATTGACAAACTTTGTGGATATATTTCATGTTTCTGTTGTAGAAAATTCATTGCTTCAGTGAAAGGTCGAAACAATGGAAGTTTTCAGATCGAAGCTTAGCAGTGAATAAGAAAATAGGTCGCAGCACATGCGCACTGATATCTGAATTAAACTGTCAAGAAAGTAAACTCTTTTATTTTTGGTTTTAGATCTTGGAAGACAACGAACGACAGTCCAAAGCGCACACCACACGACCAGGCAGCCTTCCTTTCTTGTAAATAAAATAAAATCAAACATTTCAATTTCAAATTGATGCTCAGAACGAATTTTAAAAAAAAAATGTCAAATTCCGTATACTAAGACAAATTCGCACAAGTGCTCCTTCGTCCCTAGTGCCATAAGAGCAAGGAACGGGTTGCCTGCATCAGCCAGGAAAACCAACGACTTCGCATTGCAGAGTTTAAGTCATTGATTAACATGTATGACTAGATCGACACATGAAATGTGTAGGTCGTAATTATCTTCTTTGTAGAAGTAACGTCTCTAATATAAAATAAGTTTTAATAAAAAAAAAAAAAAGTAGTTCCACTAACAAGTAGTCCTTCAGCGGAAGGTGACAGTTACAGCACACCTGGTAAATAGACTGTGCAAATAAATCGATACAAGGTAAACCTAATAGCAGACGTCCTCATATCTATGGGCCATATTAGACACACGGGTCGCTTAGTGTAATATGCCCCCCCCCCCCCGAGGATGGACATAAGCCTGCATAGTGTCAGAGGCAGCTTTTAATTTCTGAGGGCGAGGGAGGGGGGGAATTTAAAACAAAATGCTGTTGGAGAAATTTTTTTCCTGCTGTGGTAAACACCTACATTAGTTTAGCTGATCTTTTTTTCTACTTTCTGTTGAAAATATTAAAAACAATGTTACAAAGACACAAACTCAAAATCAATCCCCGAAAAGCTCCACCTAGGCAGCTTAAAATCCAGGTTTCAATATTAGTCAAATAACATTTTTAAAAAATGGAGAAAAGGAGACTGAAAGTTCTTGTGTGGTGCCCCAGCGGTCCAGCAGACCAAAGGAGAGGTGAAAGTGAATGTGAAGCTAAATTTCAACCTGGCCTAACTGATGTCATATTATAATGACAATCTAATTGTTTTGTAAAAATTGACGAGATCTAAACGAGACGGACGGACAGACATTCCATACAAAACTAATAGCGTCTTTTCCCATTTCGGGGGGTCGCTAAAAAAAAAAAAAAAGAAAATCATTTTAAATCTTATATATGTATTAACAATAGATAAAGTTTAACGTCTGCAAGGCCCGCCCTTCCTTCCCTTCCGTCTTCCCCGCTTTATATATGTTTAATCAAGATTCCTATCAATGTTTACTTTTGTACTACTGTACCTAATGCTGTCACCTCTGTACTTCTGTAGGTGTTATCCTCTTATCTTGCATTATACAGACGTGACTTCCAATAAATAAGATAATTACGCCCTACGCGTCATGCATCTAGTCATGCATGCTAACCAATGACTTAAATTCTGACAAGTCACTGGTTTTTCCCGGTTCGCCCAGACGACCAATTCCATGCCCTAATAGCACTAGGGAAGAAGGAGAATTTGTACACATTTGTCAGATCAATGCTGTCCCTTCTGTTCTAATAAGTTAGAGTATACATGTTGTTGTTTTAAATTAATAGTGGCACAATGCTTTACATTTGATATTATAATTGTACATGTGTATTTGGAGGCGCGGTGGATGAGTGATAAAAGCGCTTGGGTTCCAAACATAGGGGTCAGGATTCGAATCCTACAGTAAACTGGAATTTTTAAATTCAGGATTATTAAAATACCTAATTCTAGTAGGAACTGACATTAGTTAAGGAATTGTAAAGTCGTAAATTAGTTGGTCATTGTGCTGGCCACGTGACACCCTCGTTGACCATGGGTCACTTTGCTTTTACATCATCTGCCTCATTGATCTCAAGGTCTGAAAGGTCAATTATGGATATACCGGGAGGTGTTTATACCTCCTATAGTTCGCTGTGTGGTTGTGAAATGAAAACTAGAATGTTGTATGAACATCTCATTCTGAATCTCAACCGACAGAGAATTTTTATTACACCAGTAATCAGTTGTGATAAGTAAGTAAGCATCTCAACAAATTAGTCGATACCGGTAATGTCAAGACCGAAATGCATGCAATACATTCGCAATCAATCGCCAGTCTCACTAGTGTCATTGTCCTCACTATAGTTAGTGAAACCATCGAAAATTGTATCATATTCATTGTCTTCTTCCAATAAGCGAAAAATGTTGACAGTAAAATATTCAGATGTGGATATATATAGTGCGGGTTGTATTATTGTTGTTTATTGGCATTATGTGCGGGGTATACGCGTGTGCAGGGTATACTCGTGTGTGGTTTATACGATTATGCGGGGTAAATGCGCAAAAATACCGTTATCAATATTCATATTTCGGCTTTGCAAAATACATCCATACATTTTATGTGATTCATTAGAGCTACAAGTAGGTCACAGGTAGGGCTGCGTAGCCAATGGGAAATACTGCATTCCTCATTAACCTTCGGACTTATAATTAAAGGTACAAAATAGGTTTTAAAACCCAAATTTTAATAACAAAACTCCTTCATCTTTGGGGCACCACACATTATCTGTCGACCGTCTTTCTCCACTCCTGTCTTTTGCCATGGATAGACTTCCTTTCCTTTTCTGTTGTCTTCCCATCGCTTTTTCTGTCTCTTTTTTTTCCTGGTACTGTTCCCCGAAGGAAGGTCTTTACGAGCTCTGAGGACCTTTTGATATAGCCACAAATTTTCAGTTTGCGGTTTTTTTTTTGGGCTGTGGTCAGTAGGTCAGCGCGAAGCGCAATAGCTGTTGTGATCCTACCGTTCTTTTGGACACATCAGATGTGTTGGAGAGGGGGGTCTGATATGTAGGCGGCATCGTTCTGACGATAAGTGATGCCCAGGCTTATCTCCCTGTAGTAGGTCAGCAACTGAAGGAGGCCAACGATATGTGTTTAACAAATACCTTTTGATCATAAAACACGACAAGCCTGTCGTCAGTTTGTTCACGTGATCACGCACTATCCTGATGTTGTGGATTCACAACTGTACTTTCTCGTACGCCCATTCACTAGTCACACTTGATCGCCCAAAGTCGGCCGGCCTCGGTTACTTGCCTAGGTCCAGTTAAGCACGGCCACCCCTACTCACGCCTTCATGTCTGTTCGGAAAGTATGAATTGGTCAGGTCGATCTTACTTCCCCCTTTGCCAGTGGCGTAGCTAGGAATTCGACATCATTTGGGGGCCTGAGGGGGCTTGACCTCTTCGGGGGCCTTGCATTTTGCGTAATATTTAATGTAAAAATCACTCATTCGGGGTCCCCTTCAAGTTGGGCCAGGTGGGACTTTCATATTCTCCCCCTGCTCCCCCCACCATAGCTACGCCTCTGCCCTTTGCCACGTGTACAATGTTTAATTAGCCAGTCTCGCTTTCAAATAAAAAACTTATGAACCAATGGTGTAAACGAAGAGTCTATTCATTTGGGGATAGGCGTAGCTAGGGATTTGGGGGCCCGTAGGGCTTGACCTCTTTTGGGGCTCCTGCATTTTGACATTCCATGTCATGACACGAGATAACGGCTTATTATTTAATATAAAATTTTCGGACACTTATTTGGGGCCCCCCTCTTGAGAGGGACTTGGGGGGGGGGGGGTTTCAAATTTGGATCCACCTCTAACCATCCTAGCTACGCCACCGTTTGGGGACCAATAGAAAACGATTGGGATTTCAAAGAAGGTTTTAACTGGCAGGTTTTCAGTGCGGCCATGTTAAGACGAATGTAAATAATCTTAAGCCATGACTACCAATAAATAAAACAATACAATTGGCCAGGTTTCTGTTTGCTCTCTGAAGTGTGCCAATATTGGTCTACTTAACAAACTCTGCTTGATATCTCTTTACACTGGTAGTTTATTCTCTACATAGCTCGACGTTCTTAAGCTCCTAACTCAATGAAAAGAGAATAACAGAGCCTAATAGCGAACAACTTTTATTTTGTTCTATCAGTTTCTAGTTTCCACTGTGACATCTCATCAATTGGTTCGATTTTTTGTTTGTTTACAAAGCTCATATCAACTCACTCTGTTCGTCTGTTTTTCTGTCTGTCTGTCTATATGTAAGTTTGTCTGATAAAAAGTTATTTCTGCCATACCCATTCTCGAATCAAGTTGAATCATTGCACAATTATTCATTGGCAAAGACAATACTCGAATCAATAAAATAATTGACCAATTTCTCAATTAATTTCTGATAATTTATTATTTTGTTTGATTTTTAAATATAGAAATTAATCCTTCAGTATTTAAAGATATGACTAAATATGTGAGTTTTTTTTCACTTTAGCCTTGTTTTTAACATTTTCAACCCAGTTGAAACCGTATTTATTTATTGTACCCAACAAAACATAAATCAAGTAAAATTAAATTATGGCTTTTATATAGCGCTACTTTCATGCTCAGAGCGCTTTGGTCCTAATTCATTTTGGACCAGTGGGGGGGGGGGGGGTATCTAGGAGAAGGTATTTCCGTACTGACTTTAGGAGCTCAGTAAACACAATTCTGCCCGAGTCGGGTGTCAAACCTCGAGCCCCCTTCATTGGTAGCCAAGCCAAGCCAAAGTTCAAGCGCACTTAGCCTTTGGACCACGCTTTCCACGATTAATAATTAACACATTAGTGAATTCATTATTGGTAATTACTTTAATACTAAAAGGGCAATAACATCTTCATTGTTGAGATATATATAGCTATAAATGAGGAGTTCTTCCCCTTATATAACCAGCCATCCCCCCCCTTTTTTTAAAGCTTATTTTTCTCTTCTACCATTCATCATGATCTGGAGCTGTGGCCGCCTCAAAGAGATTTTCAGATCCACAGTACGGACTCTCTCTTGATAAAGGATTAATTAAAGGATAATATTAGACATGGGTCAAGTAAGGCAATATTAGGCATGGGTTCGAGTCTTTGTTTCAAGGCACTTCGCCCACCCTTGACAATATCTTCTAAGACAAACTTACCTATTCCACAAGTGCTTCTACCTGATCTGATTTACGAGTGTCCGAATTTCTCCAGAAATGATAATTAATTTCACGTCATAGCTTCTTCTTCTTAAAACTGTCAGGTAGAGTTGAGCCTTGGGCTCTTGGAACTCTAGGCCAGCAAATTGAACAAGAGTTCCCTCTCACCGGCCTGTATGAAAACAGTGTACACTGTTTTGTCTGGCGGGTGGGTCAGACTCCCGGCAAGAGGCCGCGTATAGATCTACTAAGACCCCCCGCCATTTTTCTTTTCTATACCAGGCTAACCATGCGGGACACGCCATTTATTATGTAACGGCCCCTTGAGGAACGGCGCCTGGATTGTGACAAGGTTGTGGGAGCTTTTTTACAACTCCACACAGTGCAATGAGGATGCTCTCGCACCCCTTTAGGCACCCCCACGGGAGTCTTGTTTTGCTACCTTTTAGCCTAGTCGTTTCCTCCTACGATCGTTTCCAACCGGGCGCCACTAGGAAGCAGGGTAGCATGCCCGGGACGTCATAGCTTAAAGTACTGGCTAGACGCAGATTTCGTGATTACACAGTCCGATACCCTCTGGTGCAGGGGCTCAAAACATTTTGGCACACAAAAATATAAAGTATTAAATGATACAAGGGGGAATTCAATCAATTTTAAATACCCTAATGATTAGCTAAGCGATATGGCTAATTAATATGTATAATGCGGGTCTCCCAAAAAGTTGGCCAGCGACTTTTGATAATTTAAAAGCAGAAACTAGAGAGCGGCATAGTGGGATTGATAGAGTAGATTTTTTAGAATTTCAAATGTAGATGTGTATATTGTTGTACCTCCGCTCACGAGCCACACTGATGGTGCGCATCAGAGCACCATTCAACACAAGTAGTGAAAGACATGTTTAGACCGGAAGAAGGACTGCTGTGGATCCGGCTTAAAGTGATAGAAGTCTGGGCGGACTTGACTCGAGAGAACGTTCTGTGTGCTATCTGTGAACTGTGTTGAGGACCTGGGGCGGCACTGGGAAGTGTGTCGGTGGTCTGTATTGGTATTTAGGTAGGAAAGGACTGGTGTCACTTGAGATAGGACACTCTGGGACTTGATGGCTGAAGTCCATGCCTGTTTGTACTGTAAATAAATACCTAGTTTATTGTTACCTTTTGTTGAGTGCCTACCTTGTGAAATAAAACATAATTGTTTTAAAAAAGTGAATTTAAGGTGTACTATTTTTCAAACACAAGAACTTGACAAGGAGTATTTATATTTCATCATAAATTGAACTATTTATGCAGGAATTCATGGAGGCTATTATTCATTGTTTTTAGACTGGTCACTGCCTGCATAGTATGACTTGATAACTGATGGCAAACGGCTGTTAGAAGATAATCTTAATTACAAATTCAATTTTAAAGTGTAGCAGCCGGGGTAAAAATCGTAGTTGCTACACCCATAACACAAGCAGGCTGCCTGGTTGAGTGGTACTCGCTTTGGACCAACATCTCGATGATACCGGGTTCGAACTTCTCCCTTACCCCCGTGAGTTTTGGATGTTATAATTGACTATTCTGAAGGGGGCATGCAAAACGTGTCCAACAAACAAAAATGAGGATAATTCTTTCGCCATTGCCCAAATCTACTGAAAAGCCAAGGTTGACAGCATGTTTCGACCTCAGGGCTTTCATGATGACGCTCTGATGCGCTTAGCACACGACCGTGCACCCGTCTGGAGCTACACACTACGCTCTTACACAGATGCAGAATAATTTGGTGATGGCGAATGCCTGCGCCCTCCACACAACTCTCATTTGCTGTGACAACACATGGACATAGGACCACAACCGTGCCGATCAAAACAACACAAAAGTGGCATTTCCGGTAATATAACACCAGGGTTTCCCTGAGTTGACATTTTCGCGCCTGATTCATAATGTTTTGACCTTATTGGTGGTCACCATGGAAACTAAGGGGAAACAATTGATGAGACTTCATCAACCAAACAAAGCTGATTGTTCGTAGGTTTTGTCTCCCCTTGCGTTTTCCGTTCCTTCCCCCCAACCGCCCCACAAGTCTAATTGTTCTTAACTATTATATCATGCAAATAGTGACGTTAATAGATCTCGCGCTGTTAATAAGGGCGTCCGGTCTTGCTAGGTCTGTCCGCACGAGTCTTTTTGATGGCCGGTTACTGTAAATGGACAGTTTCGCACTAGTGTATTTTAGAAACGATGGGATTTTGTGGTTAGCACAACGCCTTCATTCCGTTCAGTAATGATGGCGATGCGCGCGGTGGCTAAGTGTTATAGCGCTTTGCATATGCAACGAGTAAAAAAGTAAAGTTCCCCTTTACCTTGTGGTCTATAGGGCAGATGATGTAAAGGTCATCTGATTTTGTGGCCTACGGTTTACGAGGGTGTTATGTGGCAACACAACGACCAACCGCCTTTATTTTCCCCCAGCTATCGTCAGGTACCCATTAGAGCTGGGTGGACTCAGAGGCGCCCAAAGATCCCGAAATTAAAAATCCCAGTATTCACCAGGATTCGAACCCGGGACCCCCGGCTCAGTGGCCAAGCGCTTTACCACTCCTCCGCGCCTCCTATGCAACGAGTGGTCTTGAGTTTAAATCTCGGTTCGTAACTAAGATTTTGAAATTCGGGATTTTGGGACCTCCCTAGGTGTACCCAACCTTAGTGGGTCCCTTCCTACCGGGGGTAGGAAAAAGCGGTAGTTCGTTTTGCTGGCCACATGACATCCTCGTTAATTGTCAGCCAAAGATAATAGGTATTTAAGGATACCTTTGGAAACTATATGGCTACTATAATAATTAAGTCTTTGGTCCTCTCAGTAACGATGAAGTTCTGATTTTGATTAGTGCTCTGGAAATTTAGAAATTCAGGCGCCATTAGACGTTAAGTTGGAGTTACTTTATAAAGGTTATAATAGTGAATCCAAATCTACGTCACGAGGACCGTATTCGAAAACTTATGCCGGCGCTATTCGGCCCTTCAAACTTTTGCCCAACTTGCACGGAAGAATTTTTTTTTATGAAGATGTGGTCCGTGACACAACTTTCTGTTATTAATGTACGACTCCAGGCTGAACAAGTTGTGCACCATTGGAATAGACCATGAAATAATATGATTAAAATAAATTCTGACCTCTTTTAAGATAAGATGAGATCATTTTAATGGTCCAAACCGATAGAGATTCAGTTTTACTACAGTAGTCGATTACTACAGCATTGACAATATAGATGTAAACACGAACAACATTCCCACACCACACATATACCATTTTATTACCAACTCACACACACATAAACAGCGCTTTAAGGTTTAGGTTCCTGTATACCTCTCGGTGACTACAAATGACCTTCCAGCACCCTGACAAAAAGTGGAAAAAAGGAGTTCTGAAATCCTTTTTGTTTTAGCCTTAATGGAAAAGAGACGACCACTTCTCCTAGATCTGGTTTAACGGGTGATCGCCTTTGAGAATTGTGTGTGCTTTGGAATTTGAATTTTAAGTCTTAAAAAAGGGACCAGAGTTTACGTCATCGAAGCTTCTAGATCTTAAGTTTTGTTCTATAGTAACTGGAGTTTCGCGACCTCTGCAGCCATCGATTTCCGAGTGAATAATTGATGTCTTGGTTAAATTCAACCAATTCAATTCAATTCACATTCAGTTTCCTGTCAAGTAGTTCTTATTACATTAGCTCTACCAAGAGATTTGATTAAAAAAAAAACTCACAAAAAAAAAAAAAAAAAAAAAAAAAAAGCTAAGGGCTGAACTAGGATCTGGTACAAAGTGGCCCCGTCTGTTTGAGAAAATGAGAGGGGGGGGGGGGTCAACTCTACAATTGCTATCAGTCAAAAGGGAGAACACTTTTAAGTAAGCAAAATATACCCCCAAAAAAAAACAAGCATTAAAAAAAAAATTGTGTAAGGGGAAGTACTGCAAAATTATTGCATGATATCTCAATACTGCAAGATGAAGTTCCCTTTTCTGAAAAAAAATTAACATTACTAACGAGTAAGGAGTACATAGTTGACTCATTGGTTAATTTTTCGATTGTTTCATGTGTTGTCGTCAACATTAAATAATTTGTGCAAAGTTTCAACTTGATCCGGAAACGTGGAAGAACTAGCGTGTACACGATTTGCATCAGACTGTCAGAGTGAGCTGATATAAAGTAAAGTTCTACTTTCAGACCTTGCAATCTATAGGGCAGATGATAAAAAGGTTACCTGTTCCTATGGCCACGGTTAACGAGGGTGTCATGTGGCACAGCACAACGACCGACTTAGAGGCGCCCAAAGATCCCAAAATTAAAAATCCCAGTCTTCTCCAGGAGTCGAACCCGGGACACAGAAGCCAATCGCCTCCCAGCTGATGCAAGCTTTGTAATAGACATGTTAGTTGATTACGTGATTGGGTTTTAAACGCTAGTGTTGGAAGGGGAATTAAAATGGGTCAACAGTACTCTAACAAACTTGAAAAACCATGAAGGGTTGTTTCCCCTCGCCCGATGGTTCAAATGTTTGTGTATAGGAGACATAGGGGTGCTAGCAATTGCTGTTGATGTTTGTGTGTATGTGAGGAGTGTGTGGGTGATGTTTAAGTGTATATGTGAGGAGTGTGTGGATGATGTTTAAGTGTATGTCTGACGAGTGTATGGGCGATGTTTAAGTGTATGTATGTGGAGTGTGTAGGCGATGTTTAAGTGTATATGTGAGGAGTGTGTGGGTGATGTTTAAGTGAATGTGTGTGGAGTTCGTGGGTGATGTTTAAGTGTATATGTGAGGAGTGTGAGGGTGATGTTTAAGTGTATGTCTGAGGAGTGTGTGGGTGATGTTTAAGTGTATACGTGAGGAGTGTATGGGTGATGTTTAAGTGTATGTGTGAGGAGTGTGTGGGTGATGTTTAAGTGTATGTGTGACGAGTGTGTAAGCGATGTTTAAGTGTATGTATGTGGAGTGTGTAGGCGATGTTTAAGTGTATATGTGAAGAGTGTGTGGGTGATGTTTAAGTGTATATGTGAGGAGTGTCTGGGTGATGTTTAAGTGTATATGTGAGGAGTGTGTGGGTGATGTTTAAGTGTATGTTGTTCAGGCTTCCGCGCGGTGGTGATTCTTGTAGATATATCTAGTGTAGATCTACGTCTGGCTGGAGGTAATACCGAACTCAAAACTACTTCAGTAACACCGGCGAAAAGCCGAAACAATCAAAATAGGTAGTCGACGCTGATGCTGTTTTACAAATACATTTAATAACTAAGAAGGGAATCGTCCGATGTCAGCTATGTCCGTACATTCGTATCTCTATTCTACTGCTCTACACAAAGCATCCTCTTTCTAGCGTCACTAAGAGCGTTCTTGTTTTTCAAAGATCTGTCACGTCATTTGTCGCTAAGTAAAACTTTCCCCTTATTCCCGAAACAAATAACTAATTCCTAATCATGTCATAACAACTCCTCCCCCTCCCGCTAAAAAAATTGTCAGTCAATTTTTTATCTACTGTCTTAGTCTTACATTGTGCAAGGGCCAAAATGTAGGGAAACATAAAAGACAACACAACTTGAGTCTTGATTTCGGTTTCAACTTCTTCATCATTGTCCCAAACTTGTTTTAACTGTCGGGAAAAGGGACACATGGCATACCAGTGTAAGAAACATAGGGGGAATAGAGCTGGCAATATGAATACACAGGATAATAGTGGCACTAGTGATAGGAGAGGTAATCAAGGAAACCGTAGACAAGAGAGGGATAATCGGTCACCAGATAGGGTTAATTTTGTAAGGAGCATCCAAGACAGGGATCGTGATAGTAGGGATAGTGAACCAGATGAAGAAATTAACTACGTTGATTGTGGGGAAGATAGATTTAAATTATATCCGGGCATGATAAATAATAAACAGATAAAGGTGATCCGGGACACAGCTAGCAGTACACTCGCGGTTAGAGGGGGATTAGTTAAGTCCAAGGATTATTTAGGCTATACCAAATCAGTGACATTGGCAGACGGTGCAGTTAAGAGGTTCGAAGCATGCAAAGTGTTCCATCGATCTCCATTGTATACAGGGTATTGTGAAGGGGTAGCCATGCCGAGGTTATCTAGAGATGTTTTACTTGGAAATGTAGCAGGTGTCAGAGCCGCTTCTGATAAACAGGTTAGAAGTTGGAAAAGCAGATATGGCAACAGGAGGCGAAACAAACCTAGAAAGGACAGAATTTGTTTTAACTGCCATAAACAGGGGCACATCGCTAAAGACTGTTGGAGTAGGGCAGAACAGTCTGAACAGAAGATTGCGAGTTCGGATAGGAGGCACAGGTCTATATCCGATGACTGTGGTAGCGGTAATCGCAAGGCATACCAAGGTAGAAGGCCGCAAGCGGACTATAGTGGTGTAAGAAGAGATGTTAATTCCAGTTGGAGAGAACAAATGTATGGGTCGTGTAGATAGCCTGTGAAACATAAGACTATACAACCGTAGTGTGTAAATAAGTTGATTGGTTTGATATTTGAAGTGTTTATTCTTAATTAATTGACTTACCTAGTAGTCATAGCTAGGCAGTTATTATGTTGTTGTAGTATTAGTTAGTATTAGATTGACTCATGTTAGTTATTTATTATGTATGAATATTAATATGTATGAATTGTATGTATGGAGGTATGAATAGATAGGGCATTTATAAGGCGACGAGGTATTGATACCAAGGGAAAGTAAGTTTTATAAGTTATTCCTTGTTGTTGATCATGATCATACATCAGTAAAGAGTTAGGTCGCGCTGGGACAAATAAGGGGAGAGGAAATAAAATACACTTGTAAATGCCCGAACGAACGTTAGGTGTATAGTGGTTCAGGCTTCCGCGCGGTGGTGATGCTTGTAGATATATCTAGTGTAGATCTACGTCTGGCTGGAGGTAATACCGAACTCAAAACTACTTCAGTAACACCGGCGAAAAGCCGAAACAATCAAAATAGGTAGTCGACGCTGATGCTGTTTTACAAATACATTTAATAACTAAGAAGGGAATCGTCCGATGTCAGCTATGTCCGTACATTCGTATCTCTATTCTACTGCTCTACACAAAGCATCCTCTTTCTAGCGTCACTAAGAGCGTTCTTGTTTTTCAAAGATCTGTCACGTCATTTGTCGCTAAGTAAAACTTTCCCCTTATTCCCGAAACAAATAACTAATTCCTAATCATGTCATAACAACTCCTCCCCCTCCCGCTAAAAAAATTGTCAGTCAATTTTTTATCTACTGTCTTAGTCTTACATTGTGCAAGGGCCAAAATGTAGGGAAACATAAAAGACAACACAACTTGAGTCTTGATTTCGGTTTCAACTTCTTCATCATTGTCCCAAACTTGTTTTAACTGTCGGGAAAAGGGACACATGGCATACCAGTGTAAGAAACATAGGGGGAATAGAGCTGGCAATATGAATACACAGGATAATAGTGGCACTAGTGATAGGAGAGGTAATCAAGGAAACCGTAGACAAGAGAGGGATAATCGGTCACCAGATAGGGTTAATTTTGTAAGGAGCATCCAAGACAGGGATCGTGATAGTAGGGATAGTGAACCAGATGAAGAAATTAACTACGTTGATTGTGGGGAAGATAGATTTAAATTATATCCGGGCATGATAAATAATAAACAGATAAAGGTGATCCGGGACACAGCTAGCAGTACACTCGCGGTTAGAGGGGGATTAGTTAAGTCCAAGGATTATTTAGGCTATACCAAATCAGTGACATTGGCAGACGGTGCAGTTAAGAGGTTCGAAGCATGCAAAGTGTTCCATCGATCTCCATTGTATACAGGGTATTGTGAAGGGGTAGCCATGCCGAGGTTATCTAGAGATGTTTTACTTGGAAATGTAGCAGGTGTCAGAGCCGCTTCTGATAAACAGGTTAGAAGTTGGAAAAGCAGATATGGCAACAGGAGGCGAAACAAACCTAGAAAGGACAGAATTTGTTTTAACTGCCATAAACAGGGGCACATCGCTAAAGACTGTTGGAGTAGGGCAGAACAGTCTGAACAGAAGATTGCGAGTTCGGATAGGAGGCACAGGTCTATATCCGATGACTGTGGTAGCGGTAATCGCAAGGCATACCAAGGTAGAAGGCCGCAAGCGGACTATAGTGGTGTAAGAAGAGATGTTAATTCCAGTTGGAGAGAACAAATGTATGGGTCGTGTAGATAGCCTGTGAAACATAAGACTATACAACCGTAGTGTGTAAATAAGTTGATTGGTTTGATATTTGAAGTGTTTATTCTTAATTAATTGACTTACCTAGTAGTCATAGCTAGGCAGTTATTATGTTGTTGTAGTATTAGTTAGTATTAGATTGACTCATGTTAGTTATTTATTATGTATGAATATTAATATGTATGAATTGTATGTATGGAGGTATGAATAGATAGGGCATTTATAAGGCGACGAGGTATTGATACCAAGGGAAAGTAAGTTTTATAAGTTATTCCTTGTTGTTGATCATGATCATACATCAGTAAAGAGTTAGGTCGCGCTGGGACAAATAAGGGGAGAGGAAATAAAATACACTTGTAAATGCCCGAACGAACGTTAGGTGTATAGTGGTTCAGGCTTCCGCGCGGTGGTGATGCTTGTAGATATATCTAGTGTAGATCTACGTCTGGCTGGAGGTAATACCGAACTCAAAACTACTTCAGTAACACCGGCGAAAAGCCGAAACAATCAAAATAGGTAGTCGACGCTGATGCTGTTTTACAAATACATTTAATAACTAAGAAGGGAATCGTCCGATGTCAGCTATGTCCGTACATTCGTATCTCTATTCTACTGCTCTACACAAAGCATCCTCTTTCTAGCGTCACTAAGAGCGTTCTTGTTTTTCAAAGATCTGTCACGTCATTTGTCGCTAAGTAAAACTTTCCCCTTATTCCCGAAACAAATAACTAATTCCTAATCATGTCATAACAACTCCTCCCCCTCCCGCTAAAAAAATTGTCAGTCAATTTTTTATCTACTGTCTTAGTCTTACATTGTGCAAGGGCCAAAATGTAGGGAAACATAAAAGACAACACAACTTGAGTCTTGATTTCGGTTTCAACTTCTTCATCATTGTCCCAAACTTGTTTTAACTGTCGGGAAAAGGGACACATGGCATACCAGTGTAAGAAACATAGGGGGAATAGAGCTGGCAATATGAATACACAGGATAATAGTGGCACTAGTGATAGGAGAGGTAATCAAGGAAACCGTAGACAAGAGAGGGATAATCGGTCACCAGATAGGGTTAATTTTGTAAGGAGCATCCAAGACAGGGATCGTGATAGTAGGGATAGTGAACCAGATGAAGAAATTAACTACGTTGATTGTGGGGAAGATAGATTTAAATTATATCCGGGCATGATAAATAATAAACAGATAAAGGTGATCCGGGACACAGCTAGCAGTACACTCGCGGTTAGAGGGGGATTAGTTAAGTCCAAGGATTATTTAGGCTATACCAAATCAGTGACATTGGCAGACGGTGCAGTTAAGAGGTTCGAAGCATGCAAAGTGTTCCATCGATCTCCATTGTATACAGGGTATTGTGAAGGGGTAGCCATGCCGAGGTTATCTAGAGATGTTTTACTTGGAAATGTAGCAGGTGTCAGAGCCGCTTCTGATAAACAGGTTAGAAGTTGGAAAAGCAGATATGGCAACAGGAGGCGAAACAAACCTAGAAAGGACAGAATTTGTTTTAACTGCCATAAACAGGGGCACATCGCTAAAGACTGTTGGAGTAGGGCAGAACAGTCTGAACAGAAGATTGCGAGTTCGGATAGGAGGCACAGGTCTATATCCGATGACTGTGGTAGCGGTAATCGCAAGGCATACCAAGGTAGAAGGCCGCAAGCGGACTATAGTGGTGTAAGAAGAGATGTTAATTCCAGTTGGAGAGAACAAATGTATGGGTCGTGTAGATAGCCTGTGAAACATAAGACTATACAACCGTAGTGTGTAAATAAGTTGATTGGTTTGATATTTGAAGTGTTTATTCTTAATTAATTGACTTACCTAGTAGTCATAGCTAGGCAGTTATTATGTTGTTGTAGTATTAGTTAGTATTAGATTGACTCATGTTAGTTATTTATTATGTATGAATATTAATATGTATGAATTGTATGTATGGAGGTATGAATAGATAGGGCATTTATAAGGCGACGAGGTATTGATACCAAGGGAAAGTAAGTTTTATAAGTTATTCCTTGTTGTTGATCATGATCATACATCAGTAAAGAGTTAGGTCGCGCTGGGACAAATAAGGGGAGAGGAAATAAAATACACTTGTAAATGCCCGAACGAACGTTAGGTGTATAGTGGTTCAGGCTTCCGCGCGGTGGTGATGCTTGTAGATATATCTAGTGTAGATCTACGTCTGGCTGGAGGTAATACCGAACTCAAAACTACTTCAGTAACACCGGCGAAAAGCCGAAACAATCAAAATAGGTAGTCGACGCTGATGCTGTTTTACAAATACATTTAATAACTAAGAAGGGAATCGTCCGATGTCAGCTATGTCCGTACATTCGTATCTCTATTCTACTGCTCTACACAAAGCATCCTCTTTCTAGCGTCACTAAGAGCGTTCTTGTTTTTCAAAGATCTGTCACGTCATTTGTCGCTAAGTAAAACTTTCCCCTTATTCCCGAAACAAATAACTAATTCCTAATCATGTCATAACAATGTGTGTAGAGTGTGTGGGCGATGTTTAAGTGTATGTGTGTGGAGTGTGTGGATGATGTTTAAGTGTATGTATGTGGGTGATGTTTAAGTGTATATGTGAGGAGAGTGTAGGTGATGTTTAAGTGTATGTGTGTGGAGTGTGTGGGTGATGTTTAAGTGTATATGTGAGGAGTGTGTGGGTGATTTTAAGTGTATATGTGAGGAGTGTGTGGGTGATGTTTAAGTGTATATGTGAGGAGTGTGTGGGTGATTTTAAGTGTATATGTGAGGAGTGTGTGGGTGATATTTAAGTGTTTTTGTGAGGAGTGTGTGGGCGATGTTTAAATGTATGTGTGTGGAGCGTGTGTGCGATGTTTAAGTGTATGTGTGTGGAGTGTGTGGGTGATTTTTTGTAAGGAGTGTGTGGGCGATGTTTAAGTGTATATGTGATGAGTGTGTGGGCGATGTTTAAGTATATGTGTGTGGAGTGTGTGAGTTCAGAGGACGGGATAAGTAGACATCAAGCTGTTTTATTTTTGTCTGAAATAATTAAAAACAAGAAACCGCGCGGAGATTGAGGTCCAGACCTGAGTCTCCCAGCACTAATGGTCATCTCGTCTGATGTCCAGCGGTTACGACAAGGGTCAGTGTACTGACCGGACGTTCTAGGCTGAGGTTGAATGCGAGAGACTTGTAGTGATTGTATTGCTTTTTGAATGTTTTTGTTCATCCTGGAGCTTCAAGGTTGTTGGGTTTGTTTTTTTTTGGGGGGGGGGGGGTTGTCCTCGTGACGTAATGACGTTCATTGTAAACTTTAACCTGTAACCTATCCCTTTAAACTTTGACCTATAACCTCAATCCTTCCGACGAATGTCACATTGATATTTTTCTACCGCTAGTCCCATCAAAATCTTTTCTATTTGGATCTTTTTATTCAACATCCCTCTAGAGCGTTTATGTTATTTCGATACCTCTATTCGATTCACGACTTCATGGAGGGCCGAAGAAACCTGGATGCTGATATCGAAAACGGCTCTGACGATTGTTCTAGAAATGTAAAAATGGATGTGTATCACTGAGCAAAGAATTACATGCTCGTTGGCCACACGGGGAAAACCCTAGTTTGACCGTTATCATTTTTCAAATAAAATTTAAAAAAAAAATTTGGCTAGATATCTAGACATAGATCTAGATCCTAAAGGATTTTGGAAGGGCTCTATCGCTTTCGGGAATTTCCGAATGTAAGGCATTATTGATTGAACAGTTTAATAAATGAAAGTTCAATAAAAATTTTGCACATCGTCTTCTAAGTCTAGATCTAAAGGCCAATCATTAGGATATTATAGAGTGTACTAGATCTATGCGTTTTTTAAATTAATGTTTGCAATGTTTGTCATGCTTGTTTGTCTGACTTTTACATTTAACTTTTCTTTTTGTCTTTGTTGTATGCCCTTATATGCATCTTTTTTTTTACCCTTATTTGCAAGATAAGAGATTATTCACTCCCTTTACCACCCTAGTAAAAAAACAACAACAATAGTTGATTGTAGAATTTAAATTGTTTAAATCCTTACATAATGTATGTTATAGTAGGCCTGAACACTGACTTGCGATGTAGTTAAGACCATTAGCTCAATGCAAGGTCACAGATCTCCCCTGACCATAAGTCAGTGTTCAGGCCTACAACGACGATTGGGCTTGACCTCTTCGGAGGCCCCTGCATTTTGCGTAATATTTAATGTACCCGAAAAATTTCAAACACTCATTAGGGTTCGTATAATTGTGTGTGTCTGAGATGTGTGTGTGTGTCTGAGAGAGGGTGTGAGTGACGGTTTTTCCTGCTTTCTACAACATTTACTTATTTATCCCTTGATTGTATTTTTTTCCCAATACGCTGAGAATGTATACCAGCGGTTCTAAACATTTTAAGCTCGAAGACCCCCTTTTTACAATTTCACTCTTCGGCGACCCCCATCCACACAGCAATAGAAAAATAGACAAAAACTATCCATATTTTCGATGGTCTTAGGCGACCCCTGGCAAATCGTCAATCGACCCCTAAGGGGGTCGCGACCCACAGGTTGAGAACCCCTGGTGTATACAGAGTTACAGCGCTTAGTAATTTGTCAGGATTCGAACAGCAACCCTACAAACAAATCAGAAAATGAGCTCTTCCTTCCTTTGCCAGCAGAAAATATTCTGACTTCCAATCAATTTTCTTGCAGTTAAAAACGTCGCTAGGGCTTTCTTGAGCTGAAATGCTAGTTAGTAAAAAGTTTATTAGCTACCGTCCAATCAAAGAGAGTGTGTCTTTGGGGTTTGTCTTTGCCGGCATTTGGACATGGTTTAACACATTTATTTGTGGGGAGCTCCGGTAGGTAAAAAAAAAAGACGATAATTGTGATTGTGCTGTCTGCCTGCCCGTCCATCACATTCAGATGTCACCATTTGCCGAATCTTGTAATGTGTTCTGTATATTAGAGGTTGGTAGATGTAAAGGTCATCGCATTGATTTAGCTGTAGGGAGATAAAAACCTTGGCTGCCGCAGTTGAAGGACAATCTTTTACTGAATCGATTGTAGTGTCATGAACTGTAAGAACATATTAATTTTATTAAATGAATCGGATTTCTTTAAATCTTTCATTACATTTAAATTAATTTAATTAAAATATTACCTTTTCCAGATCTTATTAAGCATTACATGTCTGGTCACTTTACGATTTTTTTGCCCTAGGAATAGTTATAAAATTCTGATTGTGTCATTAAAAAGTTTAATGTAAGCTTAAAGATATAGAACACCTTTGTTAACGTAGGCCAGCTCTTCTAAAAATGTATAATAGCTGCTAACAATATTCAAGGGAGGCGAAAGCCTTTTTTTTTAATTTTGGAAACAATAGGGTGAGAATGGTGGGGGTTCAACAAACCGAAGGAAAAAAAAAAGGGATGGTGTTGGTGGTCTAATGGAAGCGCAGAAAAATCTCCAAAATATCTTCTATATAGATATAGGCCTCAGGTAAAGAAACCATAAGGCACTAGTAGGAAGGAGAGGAATAGGCCTCAGGTAAAGAAGCCATAAGCACTAGTAGGAAGGAGAGGTAGTTTAATTTTACAAGACAGACACAATGGCAGACGGACTTTTAGTTCTAGTTATATATTAAGGATAAATTGTGCATTTTCATGTTAGGTACACTATAGGTGGTGCTTTGGAGATGAATTCTTCATTTAGTGGTCCATCTTACTCTGTTGGTTCTTTTTTAACTGACCAACACCGTTATATAAAACCATGTCTTGGGTGGACAATAACTTTATCACGCCTTCCATTGATTACTTTGCATGGCGTCTAGTCTGATCTCTAACGAACGAGAACCGCTTCCAGCGTTAAGCAGAGTTAACGTTCTTATTTCCTTCCCTTGCTGGGCTCCATTAAAATCTCAAGTTCGAATCGATTCTAAATCGATTCGTAAATCTTCGACCTTTTTTTTTTTTTTTCCTTATTTCGTCTTCGCTCCCTTTCTGTGAATTTAGCAAGATTAATGCTCTTGTTGATTATTCTCGTGCCAGATCTCGTCAAGGCTGCCCAAAACGCGAGATTAGACAGAGCAGTGCGAGACAAAATGGTGGACAATTTAAACGCTGTCAAAGGAAAAAAAAAATAACAACTACATATATAGAAAAGAATTGGGCTATGCCCTAAACCGGATATCCGGCAGGAAACTCAAGGAACATGCATAATGGGCGGACTATTCTGAATGGTGTGTGCGTGGGGGGGGGGAAGTATGTAAGTAGAACGTAAGAACCTTAACCTCAAGGAGTAAGTGAAGTCAGTGCATACTTTGCAGCCTCACCTCAATGGGAAAAGTAAAAGAGCTCTATAAGCTCAAAACTATACTTTATGAACAAAATGGAGTACAGACAGACACACACACAAACAACAAGGAACGTTCACGTAACCTTGTCAAGCTTTTCGATGTGCAAATTTTAATGAAGTGAATTTTTTATGAAACTCTTGGAAAAAATGGAAGAAGCCTCAACAACAAAATCCATGCCAGGGGCACCACTGGCTCAAACCTGACCCTGCTACATCCATTTTCCTACCAAGCTTTGCATGTGAGAATTGGCGGCCACAAAAACAATTAAATGAAATGCTGGTAACGCCGTATGTTGGCTTAGAGTGAAATCTCATGGTCTGTCGTAACTGCTTTTTTTTTTTTTGTGGCCCCTAAACCCTATAGACTCTCAAGTAAACACCTTTTCGTAGCCCCTAGCTGTACCTCATAAACTCTCTGGTAAAAACCTTTTCGTAGCCCCTAGCTGTTCCTCATTATCTATCTGGTATACACATTTTCACGACCCCCTTGCAGAGCCTCATAGAATCTATGGTAAACGAATTTTCAAGACATCTTGTGGTACCACATATATTATAAGGTAAATTATTTTCAAGGACCCCCTAGAAAAACCTAATAGACTCTATGGTAAGCTCTTTTTTGTGGCCTTTAGTAGTACCCCATAGACGTTATGATAAACTATTTTCTTGGCACCATAGAAGAGCCTCAAAGAATCCACGGTAAACGGTTTTTCATGGCCCCCTAGAAAAGCCTCATAGACTGTGGAAAAGGCTTTTTCATGGCCCCAATCTGAGCCTCTCAGAATCTATGGTCAACATTTCAACCTATGTAAGCTCTCATTTAGCATTTTCCCCCAGACTTACTTACGGCAACAGACACCGCCCTTTTCTACCCTGGTCTAATCGCGTAAGCCTCTTTTCCGATTTCGTAAAAGCTTGAGAACGAGGTTATACAAAGAGATGACGAAATGCACGCGTTTGTGGCCTGGATCAACAAATACTTTACATTCAGAGCTCTCTCTTTCTCTCTCTCTCTTAAAATAAAAAAACAAAACAAACCCGCACTCTCTGAGCCGCCGTTCTCAAACTCCAACAGACCGCCAACTTTTTCAAATTGTCGTGAACATTTTCTCTATAAAGTAACAGACGTTAGACTACCGCGACGAGTCTGTATTTAGTTTAGACTCTGGGAGGGGGAGGGATACCGTATTCTCTAACTATTTTCCATAGTGATTCTTGGTGGATACTATCAAACGCTTTTTTGAAGTCCACGAAACTGATCGTTAGCCGTTGTTGGTACTCAAGACTTTGTTCTATGATATTTCGTAGAACGAAAATCTGCTCTGTACATGATCTGCCTCTTCGGAAACCTGCTTGTTCTTCTCTGAGCCTTTCATCTACAGACTGTTGAAGCCGTCTCAACAAAACAGTGCTGAAAACTTTGCCCGGGACAGAGAGGAGAGTAATGCCCCTCCAGTTGTTGCAGTCTGCCAAGTTGCCCTTTTTTGGAAGCTTTACAATCACTCCCTTTTGCCAGTCCTCTGGGACTTTTGAAGTTCGCCAACAGAGATTTAAAAGATCTGTCATTCTGTTAACAATGCACTGTCCCCCATATTTTAGCATTTCTGCTGATACCATGTCTAGCCCTGGTGCTTTGTTATTCTTTAACACTGCAATGGCCATGGTAACCTCCTCAGCAGTTATTGGGTCTGTCTTGACCTTGAGATCATTGTCTGGAGAGGGGTCCTTGAATATGTAAGTTTGGTCTGGTGACACTTGGTTAAGGGTCTCTTTAAAGTGCTCTACCCATCTTGCACCCTGTTCTTCTTTCGTTAACAAAGTTTTGCCTTGCTTGTCTTTCATCGGTGCCCCATGTCCACTTTTTGCTCCAGTGAGATCTCGGACAATACGATGGAGGGTTTTTTGTGCAGTATTGCCGTCTTTAAGCTTCTCTACATTAAATGGGCGGGGTCGTGTGGCTCGTTTTGGTTGGTGTTTAAATCGGAGCTTACATTTGCCACTGACAAGGTAGTGGTCTGAGCCGATATCCGCTCCTCTGCGGGTCCGCACGTCTAACAGAGATGACCTCCATCGTTTGGAGATGCAAATGTAATCTATCTCGTTGAAGGTTTCTCCATTTGGTGATCGCCATGTTTTTTTGTGCATTTGTTTGTGCTTAAAATATGTGTTTCCAATTGAAAGGCTGTTGGATGCACATAGAGAAATCAAGCGCTCGCCATTATCACTGATGTTTTCTGCAGAGCCATACGGTCCCATTACATATTCAAAGCCAGTTCGGTTGGGATTGATTTTGGCGTTAAAGTCTCCCATCATTAGAATTAGGTCGTGAGTAGGTGTTTCATCAAGAGTGGTTTGTAGTTGGTTATAGAAACTATCTTTGATGGTATCTTCTTCATCCTCTGTAGGGGCATATGCTTGGATGGTAGTGACTTTGATTTGCTTTGTTTGGAGTCGAGCTGTAATGATGCGGTCACTGACCGGCTTCCAAGCAATTAGCGCTGAAGCTGCTATTTTAGACATGATGATTCCTACACCACCAATGTGCTCCTTATCATGTCCTGAATATATTATTGTCTTGCCATCATTGATTATTTGACCACTTGATGTCCACCGCATCTCGCAGATCCCAAGGACGTCCAGCCGGTAAGAGTCAAACTCTCTTAAAAGTTGGGCCAGTTTTCCGCATTGATTCAGGGTTCTTACATTCCACGTGCCTATAAGAGTCGGTTTCCTTGCGTTGAAAGGCTTGCCATGTATCGGGTATTGGACTTCCAGTCGGCTTTGATCCAACACCGTCATCAGGGTTTGGCCGCCCTCGCCGCATGTATAGTTTTCATTATGTGTCGAGAAAAATTCGTCCAGATCCTACGACACCTTTACAGTCAATCTAGTTGCTGCATTAAAACAGAAGAGGGAACAACATAGTTTTTTTTACAATCGAGACAGATGCGAGACAGGGGTGCATCTTATCTCCCTTCCTTTTCCTCCTAGCCATCGACTACATAATGAGGAGAGCAATGAACCAGACTGCCTTTGGTATTCCATGGCATGAACAGCTCCGATTGACGGACTTGGACTTTGCTGATGATGTTGCACTACTCGGGGCTACAAATAAATGCATTCAAGAAATGACGGAGAGCCTAGACAGAGAGGCACCCAAAATTGGCCGCCGCATAAACTTGGATAAGACTAAAATTATGCGAGTGGGATATAAGGCAAAGGGTGTCCCCGTCAGACTTGGCGAGTCAAAGCTTGAAGAGCTGGACAAGTTCACGTACCTTGGCAGCATCATAACAAATGATGGAGATGCTTACCATGATGTAGAGTGCCGAATAGGAAAGGCAGGGAGCATTTTCCAAAGGCTGCAGCCTATTTGGACTAGCCAAGCCATTGGACTCGAGACAAAAATACACCTTCTCAACACAATCGTCATTCCAACTGCTACATATGCATGTGAGACATGAACACATCTGTCAAAATTGAGAAAAGACTAAATGTGGCTCAACAGAGATGGCTGAGACGGATTTTGGGAGTCAGTTACACAGATCGGGTCTCAAACAAGGAAATCCTATGCCGAACTGGAAGTCGAACACTTGGTGAGGTTGTGACTGAGCGTCGCATTAGGTTTGTGGGACATGTTCTACGTCAAAATGAATTACGCACACCAAGAGTTGCGATAACATGGAAGCCAAAACAAGGAAAGCGCAAACAGGGACGCCCTCGTATTACTTGGCGACACACCTTCACGGAGGACCTCAAAACAGTGGACACCAGGTGGGAGGAGGCTTCAGACATTGCCAGTGACAGATCTTTATGGAGACAGCTTGCCGCCCAATGTGCCGAACGGCGCGGGAGGACCTAAGTCTAAGTAAGTCTGGGAGGGGGAGACCTGAGATTTTTTACCTACGTTTTGTGCTATGCGCATACATCCTTATTATCTATTTAACTGATGGCTTAAAGCAATGGTTGCGGCTCTTAAGCTTCATGGTTCTTCCCCTAAATGTTTAGTGTAAAAGTAAAAGTTCCCCTTTCAGACCTAAGGGCAGATGATGTAAAGGCTATCTGTTTCTGTGGCCTGAGGTTAACGAGGGTGTCATGTGGCCAGCACTACGACCAACCGTCTTTAATTTTCCTCAACTTATGTCAGGTACCCATTAGAGTTGGGTGGGCTCAGAAGCACCCAAAGATCCCGAAATTTAACTCCTACTCTTCACCAGGATTCCAACCAGGTACCACCGTTTTGGAAGACAAGCGCTTAACCACACAGCCACCGCACGTCCGATGGCTTAAAGCAGTGGTTGCAAAATGCGGCTCTTAAGGCTCTAGGCCTTTATAAACAAAACATAAATGTTTTCTTTTAATTTTAGCAACTAGTTGACCAGAAGAAAAAAAAACAACCTTTAACAAATATTTTACATTTGTTTTGAATATTTCTTGTACATTTTATAAATATATTCGACTTTGTGATACTGAAAATACACAAATGTTTGTCTTTCTTTGTTAACATATTGTAACATTGCCTCCCTTACATTTACGTAATTGTTTTAGAATTGGTGTATTTTCTGAAAAAATCGCTTGCGTAATTAATTTTATAAACTAAACGTTTGCTTTTTTGCTAAAAAAACACGTCCTTACACTCTGGCATTCTGGAGTAGTCTCCTATCTTAGTATAACTTATGACAGAGCCGCTTATCTTGCATCATTCTACAATACTATTTATTGGTGCACTCTTGTCTTCATCATCACATTGGAAACATAAACATACACATTTCGTAACCTTATGAGTTATTCTTATTAAGTTAAATTGACAAATGATTATTTATACATTTCTACCTTACTGCTAAACGAATAGCCTGAGAATAACTTTTGGTTTATTAAAAGTTGTCCTTTCAGACTAAGCGGGTCTATAAGGCAAATGATGTAAAAAATCTTCCGTTTCTTTGAGCTACCGTTAACGAGCAGGGTGTCATGTGGCCAGCACAATGACCAACAGCCTTTACTTCCCCCCAACTAAAGTCAAGTACCCATTAGAGTTAGGAGTGTCCTAAAAATATCGAAGTTAAAAAAAAAAATCCCAGTTTTCACCGAGATTCGAACCCAGGCCCCAGAAGCCATGCGTTTAACCACTCAGCCACCGGGCTTTGATTTATTAAGATAAATCTAAATATTTAGATACATATAATTAGACTTCCAAAATGTTAACTTGTAGAGGCCTCACTACCATAGAGTCTATGACGCTCTTCTAGGGGGCCATGAAAAACCGTTTACAAGAGATTCTATTAGGGTTTTTCTAGGGGGCTATGAAAATAGTTTACAATAGTCTAAGGGGTATTTCTAGGAGCCATGAAAAGGCGTCTACCATAGTTTATGTGAGATTCTTCTAGGGGTCATGAAAAACTATTTACCATATATTCTATCAGGCTCTACTACGGGGCCATGAAAAATAATTTACCATAGAGTCAATGAGGCTCGTCTAGGAGGCCATGAATATGTTAGTGTCTAACATATGTTTCCATCGCGAATTTAACTTGAACTTAAAGGCATTGGAGAGTTTTTTTTAAAGTGCGTAACCCAATCAGATCGTTAATATTCAACGACCGAATAAAAGCACCGACTAGCATTCGTCTTAGAACCATTGTTGAATCTCGACCGTTGGTTATGTATCGAGACAAAACATACATATTGAATGAAGGTGCCACCGTGAGTGTCTGGTCTTTTTTTTTCTTCTCGTAATGATTTCTGACACTGACATAGTCCATACCCCTAGGGTCAAGTCGTGTTTAGTTCATTACCAGATACATTCGGTAATCTCAAACTTCTGCTATCGGTTCAAAACTCTTGGTGATTTTATAAGAAAAAAGTGTGAAAAGATAAACATCTTTTATTTTTTCTTAGTCTTTAATTTCATATTTCCAAGAGTCACGTGACAATATATGGTATAAATCCACTTGTCTACGTTATTAAAGGGTCTCTATTTGCAGTCTAATAGAAGGAGTTCAATTAGCTGTCTATTTGATGGGTCTCTATTTGCAGTCTAATTGAAGGAGTTCAATTAGCTGTCTATTTGATGGGTCTCTATTTGCAGTCTAATAGAAGGAGTTCAATTAGCTGTCTATTTGATGGGTCTCTATTTGCAGTCTAATTGAAGGAGTTCAATTAGCTGTCTATTTGATGGGTCTCTATTTGCAGTCTAATAGAAGGAGTTCAATTAGCTGTCTATTTGATGGGTCTCTATTTGCAGTCTAATAGAAGGAGTTCAATTAGCTGTCTATTTGATGGGTCTCTATTTGCAGTCTAATAGAAGGAGTTCAATTAGCTGTCTATTTGAAGGGTCTCTATTTGCAGTCTAATAGAAGGAGTTCAATTAGCTGTCTATTTGATGGGTCTCTATTTGCAGTCTAATAGAAGGAGTTCAATTAACTTTCTAATTAAATAGACACGATTTGTAGTCTCATTAAAGGGGATTCAGTTAGCTGTCTAATTGAAGTGGATCAATTTGTTGTCTAATTTAAGGGGCTCGACTTTTTCTACCTAAGAGTTGACCTAGAGACATCTCTCCTTAGCGTTAAAAAGATTGGACCAGAGCTCAGCCACTATGCAACAGAACCATAAAGCTATACTATCTACTCTTTTCAAATGATCTTTTTTCCGACCCCTCGGTAGTGAATGAAATATTTTGAATATTGGTAATAGTTTTTTGCTTAGTTCGCGGAATAATCTGACTGGAATAACATCAGGTCCAGGTGTTTCGTTTGGTTTTATGTTGGCTAATAGTTTTCGGATTCCTTTCTTCGTATATTTTTATCATAATTTTTCCAACTTGATTTAAATTAAGAAATCTATTTGTCTTCTGTGGCTTAGAATGCTGATGCAAAGTATTCATTTTGAATGTATGCTTTAATTTCATTATCATGTGTTAAATTATATTTTCTCTTTAGTGAGGTTACTCCTGTTGATTCCATTTTTTAAAAGATTTAATGTATGACCATAGATTATTACTGTTATCCATATAGATAACAGACAATCGAAAGCTAATGTAGATTTGAAAAGAAAAACACAACAGGATACCATTTATTAAATAAATGATTAATGAGAAGTGCAGTATTTCCTAGCTGTGACCTACATATTTTGCCGTTACCTAAGCAGACATAACCATTGTCCCATCGTACTAGTTCTAGATTTTCTTTTCGCCCACATCTGTCGTTCTGTCCTCGGTAGTGGATTTTTAAAAAATGATAGCTGAAAACACTAAAAGCTGCTTTAAACTACTCTACACTACTACAACATGATTATGGCCTACATCGAAGTAAATTAGTGATGAATGGGTTAAAACAAACACTAAACATAAGTATGGGTTAAAACAAACACTAAACTAATTGAAAACATAATTTATGACAACAGAGTCTCCAAAGTAAATGAATTTAACAAATAAAAGAGTTAATGACATTTTGTGTCCTCAATGAGTTCTAGGGGAGAGAAGAAGAAAGCGGCTAATGAAATTCAGCCGACGTGATACAGTTGTGTAAAGGGCTCCCAAAACCCCATGCCTACTGTACTCTGTCCGATTCGTCTGTGACTAATTGATCAAATTCTGTTCGGTCGGTATGGAAATAGTTAATGTAACAAATTGGTGGTATCAGGTTTGATGTAAATATTATGTAGAAATAGTCATGTTGGTTCTGCTTTTTTTTTTAATGGTACATACAAGTTATGAAAAGTCAGTATTTACATGTCAAAATGTTCCCAACAAGATATACTGAAAAGAGGGATAGAGTCATGGATAGATATGAGAGTCATAGAAAAACATGAGAGTCGTAGATAGACATAAGAGTCATATATATATATATATATATATATATATAGAGAGAGAGAGAGAGAGAGAGAGAGAGAGATGGTTTATAAGAGAAATAAGGGTCCCAAAAGTGTTCCAAATCTAAAGAATCTCAAATGTGATGGTCTATTCTCTATTTTGGACTTTTGCCTATTATGCAAGGCCAAAGTTTGGACCTTAACTACTGGTAATTTTTTATTTTGTTTTGAATCTCTAACAAGGGAAAGACATTTTCCTTGACTTAAAAAGTGGTAAAAGTTGAATTAGTTCCCTTTATTGTTTGAAGAAACAAAAATGTAAATAGCTTATAAAATCTACTTTCATAAGCAGCTCCCTGGCACGGTGGTAACCGTATGAGGCATAGGGGGCCTAAGCACTCGAGTTCTTTAAAAAAAAAAAACGTTTAAAAGGCTCCGACCCTGATATCCCCCTTCTTTCTCGCCTTTGCCCCTTTCCAACTGGTCCAGACAAGTGATAGGATCATAGCGTAGTGATTAATCTAAAAGCATGAAATTTCTCTAAACAAAGCAATTGGTAATAATATATATATATATATATATATCTAATCGCACAGATTTGTTAATGCTAGAATAGATCTATTACAATTTTAATTAACTGACTGATCCGACTAATGATACAATTTTTTTAAATTAAGTACTGAAGAGATTACATTGCCAACAACACATAAGACACTAACATATTTTTTTTCTTTTTTTATTAAAAGGAAACCTTAGAATTTGCGCTATTCAATTTTAGCTTTATCATCATAGGAATCCTTGGGCCTTATGCCTCTTTTATGGGCCCTCTTTTTTTTCATTTGTAATTTCTCATTATTCATTAGTATTAAACCTTACACAATGATAGAATTACAGAATTGGAGCCGATTTGCTTATTTTCTTGTTTTACGTTTTAATTTATAGATTTAAAAGAGGTAAGGTAAGCCAAACTACGAATACGATTAATTGTAACACGTTGTCATTGTAAGTCTCTCAAATAATCGAATGGTTATATTATTCTCATCAGCGGGTATCGTTGCCTTCTACTTACACCATAGATACATAGACACATCCAACCATGTATCTATGTGTCTCTTATACTCGGCGGCCTCACGTGACCAGTGCCGTCTGCAACATGATAATCGATTACTGGTAAATATCGATTCTCTCTGGCGATGACAATGTCAAGGTCAGGGAAAGTTAAAGGCGCTCGCCTTTCACCCCCATCCGCAAGCAAGCTCTTTGTGTGTATGTGTGTGTGTGTGTGTGTGGAGAAAATAAAATGTGCATAAAGAGGTGAAAAGTAAGGTTGAAGAACGTCAGAGAGGGAGGTGATTCGGAATGCAGAGAGGCTTTGTCTACTCTGTTTCTCCTGACAAAAAAAAATTCTCTATCACAGAAGGATACAATATTAGCATACGACAATATTTCTCTGACGCAAAAAAGGCACAACCAGAAGAAAGCAGCAATGCTTTAAAACCTGAAGAAAAGACACTTTATTTTATCATCCCGTTCGCAATATTTATTCTGTCAACATTGTTTTATTATAATCAACATCTAAAGATAATTAGTAACGTCAGGACAGATCTTGTAAACCTTAACATCAACAGCAAGGAAACTGCACTTCAATGGATCCCAGCACACTTTTAATTAGAAGACAATAAATTGCAGACGTACTGGACAGGGGGCGGACTGGCTATATGGGTAATCGGGCAAATGTTCGCATCCCGAAAGTCATCCCTTACGGACAACTAGCGACTGGCAAAAAAAACAAAACTGGTCGCCCCCACCTCCTTTACATATATGTAGTAAAACGGGACCTCAAATCAGTGAACATCAATACTGACCATTGGGAAGACATAGCTCTAGACCGCACTTGATGGAGAGATACAGTGACCAAGAAAGCTATGGACAGTGAAAGAACATGAGTCTCAGCTCTGGAAGAAAAACGTACAATCCGAAAAATGGCCAGCTCGTCTACCACCGAAGCGAAAGACACCTTAACCTGCGATATTTGTGGACGGGAGTGTCTCTCCAAAATAGAGCTCCACAGCCACACAAGGAAGTGTGCGAGATGAACCATAGCCGTTCTACGACTCAAGGAGGCCAACAAATTAAACTTTACCCTAACCCTAAACCTTAAACTTTACACAATGCTCTTGACGACAGGTAGGCCTACAATTGGATGCCCATCATGTTGCATTTAATTTGTGGACCGGATTGTATAGAAACGGCCAGGCCGTTGTTCACACCAAGTCCGCCCCTGATACTGGCCAAAGATGGAAGAACGAACAAACAAAGGAAAAACCCTCTCTACCCATAAGGAATGATGAAAATAATTAAAATAAATGAGAATTGGACCCACTCATATCCCAATTACAAGAAAAAAGGACGCCTATTATAAGCTATTTCGACATGACCAACGCAATTTTTCGACTCATAACCAGACACAACGGAATGAGACATTGTATGTTCCGGAAGCTAACAGTCGGCATTAGCGAAACCTGACCTTGTGGAACATCACCAGAAAAAGGCTGACAATGTCCTTCAATGCTGCATCAAGAGGCCCGAACAAGACTCTGGCCCCAAAACCATCCTATTGAACAAAAACTATTAGGAGAACTACCTGATCTGGAAACCACTGCCCGGTTATTCTCAGATATAGGATTACTGATCTGAACCCTAAACTCTGAAATCTCCGACATGTAAAATGAGAAAGAAGAAGATGTAATGACGTTTTTGCTCGGTCCGTTTTAGCGCGAGCCGTTTAAGCGCAATAAATTTTGGATTGATTTTAATTTTAAATAAAAAGGTTTTTATAATAAAATTAATCTTTTCCACTACCCAGCCTTAGGCATAGGCAAACTAGTAAGCCGACTAGGGCCTCCGATTGGTTGGGGCTCAGGAATCAAAGACTTTTTTACAGACAAAAAAATAGAAACATGGATCAAATCTCAAACAAAGCCAGAACTCTATGTCTACTAGCCTCTCTCTAAATCTCTACTATGATTCAAGGTTAATTCACAAATGTTTATAGATCTTCTTGTTAGACTACAGATGTTAGAAGACCTTTGTTTCTTCCTTTTGGTGAAATGTCGAAACGTTATTTCTTGTCAAGTGATCATGAAAGGTCCATGAAGGACATTCGTGCTATGAATTTAAATTATTTGTTGATTTTTAGATATATATACAGGTAGGTTTTAAAAATTCATTGCGTATTTTTCGGTCTTAATTTTTTTTAATTAAATTTCATTTGGAATCTCCCTATTGACTTCGCCTAGGGTCTCTATATTCACTTCGCCTTGGGCCTCCCGAGCCAATTTGCCTAGAGTCTCTATGACTAAGGCCGGCCTTGCCGCAACACTAAAAAGTAAACTAGTTTGAATAAAGATTATGGCTATTCATACAATTAATTATTATCCCAAACTATTGCTTTCTGAGACACAAATATCGAGATGCATCCCCCACCCCCCCAAAAAAATTATATTCAAAGTTTGCGAATTGCATATTTTGTTATCGATGCTTAACATTAGAGTTTCCCTTTAAGACCTTGTGGTCTATAGGGCAGATGATGTAAAGGTCATCTGTTTCTGTGGCCTACGGTTAACGAGGGTGTCACGTGGCCATTTTTTCGGGGGGAAAATGCGACAGTTCTTTTTTCACTTATTTTTGACAACATTAAAACCCACACACGATTAAGGGGACATAACAATACAAAAAAATTATAACTCCCAAATCTAATGGACACAAATAATTACGGTTCTTTAAATTAAACACTACGTTTCTTATCTTATCTTATCTAATACAGACGTTACCTCAAAAAAAGAAGATGATTACGTCCTACGCGTCATGCATTCAGTCATGCATATTAACCAATGACTTAAATTCTGCCAAGTCACTGGTTTTGCTGGCTAGCTCAGGCAACCCATTCCATGCTCTAATAGCACTAGGGAAGAAGAAGTATTTGTACAAATTTGTCCTAGCATGTGGGACGAGGAATGTGCCTTTATCTTTGTGTCTTTCAGAGTATTTTATTACATTTTGTTTTTTGTATTTGAAGATTATGGTTCAGTGTTTTATGTATACTTGCTACTTTACTTTTGAGTCTTCTGTCCTGAAGGCTTTCTAAATTTAGTGATTTCACTAAAGTTGTTACTCTATTTAAAATTTGAATGTGTATCATTCTTTTGGAAGACATAATGAAATGAAAACGGCTGCGCAAACATGTCCACAATGAAGGTGCAAAATGTACCATATTAATACTAGACTAGACAAGTTCATATTAAAAACAAAAAATAAATTAAATTAGCACCAAATAGAGAAAAACGCTACAAAATTTAAGCTACCAACTTCCTATACCACATTATGGTTATTGATACCTTTGTACAACGTTTGTTATCACGGACATAATCGATTACACAAAGAAATATTAGTTTCCTTTAGTACTGCTAGAGTCGATTCCGAATTCCCTTTTATTTTCTCTCCGAGAGGATAGCGTTGGAAAATTGTTCAGTTACGTTATTAAGATATCGCGTGCTAAATATGCTCTCTCGTGCCAGTTCCGGCTTAGGCACAAAATATCTAAAGGTCTATTTAACGTCTCGTAGGAATACATGTATGAGTTCTTTAGTTGTATTAATGCGCTAGTCATTTGCATGCGGTTCGGGAATTCCCCAAATGCAGCTCATTAAACGCTACCGACGCCTAAGAGAAGAAACAACAAGAGAGGGAAACACACAGACGTTGTTTTACATTAGAAATCTCAACTTGAAAACTTTAGTAAGTCACGAAACTGGATTTGTAATATCTTATATCTTACTGAAGTTACTTCAAAGAGCTGAGCTAATCATTGAGTTAATCTAATCATGTTGAGACTTTGATTCTGCCAAGTCATTGGTTTTCCAGACTAATTCTGGCAAAGAAACTTACTCTAACGGCCCTAGGGGGAAAAATATAGATTTTATATAGCGCTACTTTCATGCTTATAGCATGCTCAGAGCGCTACGGTCCAATCTCATTAAAGGATGGACCAGTCGGGGGGTATTTGGGAGAAGATTTTCCGTGCTGCTTTTAGGCGCTCAGTAAACACAACTCTGCTCGAGTCGGGTGTCGCATTTATACTAATTTGTCCCAACTAAGAAATGTTTTTTCTTTGTATCTTTTTTTTTAATTTACAAAGCTTATATCATCTCACTCTTGTCTATTTGCCTGCGTGGTAAAAAGTTTGTTCAGTTATTTCTCCTACACCTTAACTAGGATCAAGCTGACATTGTTGCATATTTACTTCTTTTACCTGACAAAGTCATAGAGTCATAGAATCAATGATAGTTTTTTTAAATTTTGTTTGCTGTATCTCGAACAAGGGAAAGAAATAGTACTTGACTGATGTGGTGGTTTACGTTGAATTAGATAGATAACTATAAAGCCCTCTAGTTTCATAAGCACTTTCCCGACACAGACAGTAGCCCTCAAGTACGAATTTAGGTCGTTCAAATTTTTTTGCCCTATAAATGCATTTAAAAAATGACGGTAACATAACCAAGATACAGCCTTCTTTCTCACCCCCCCCCACCCCCCACCCGTCCCCATTTACCCAACTGGCCCAGACAAGTGATAGAATCATAGCGAAAGGTAATGAGAAAGCTTAAAACATAAAATAGCGCTAAACAAACACTATTGGTAAAAATATTTCGAATCGCACAGATTTATCATTATTAGTCTAAATCTATTATAAATTACATTACATGACTTATGAAAGTAATTGATACTATAATAATATAAGCTTTGTTTTTTTATTATTATTATTATTATTATTTATTAATATATATATTTTGTAATTATTATTTATGGTCGAAGGTCTTAGGCAACAGCTTTGGTCATGTACAGAATGCAGGAACGTATTGGATATTTGAACTATTATTAGTATTCGACTATTAATGGAGGGGGGCGTGGTGGCCAAATCGCTAAAGCGCTTTGATTCCGAAACGTGGAATCCCTGGTTCAAGTGCCGGTGACTTTAAGGGTCCTGAAACCACCAAACGCTAATCAGTGCCTGTCATAGGTTGGGTAAAATGAAGCGGTTGATCTCTGTGCTGTCCACATGACGCCAAGTTTTTTTTTTATCGTTTGCCATAGATCTACCAACGGGTGACCTTTACATCATCTGCCTTATAGATCGCAAGGTCTGAAAGGAGAACTTTGACTTTTTTCACTTTACGGTTAAAATGAAGCATACGTCTTTTATTACTGTTTTGTATTTATCCTCGAATTCAATTCGAAATGAACACCAAATTTTTAATCTCAATCTAAATTTCATCTAAAAAAATTTTCCATACAAAAAAATCTAAAGTACACAATTCATTCTTTTTCCAAACATCTCAATGCCCTGGTGTATTTGATGGAATTCGCCCTTAAATAAATAACTTGCTAATGTCCATTATGTGATTGTAACATCTGATATCTTTTTTTAGTTCAATGTCACCTTAAAAATTATTTTAATTAGCTTAAAATAATAAATTAATTTGTTTAGAATAACATTTTAACCTCTCTCCGATAAATTTTCGAATTTCTCCCCTAAATTAGATAAACACTGAAATAGAGAATAAAAAAAAAAGTGTTCGTTTGACACGTCACAGCCAATGAAAAAAAAAAGCCTAATTGTCTGGTCGACATGACCTCTCCTACACAGTTGTTGGACTTGGCCTGAACTGAACATTCTGATTAGCGTCCTAGTGTCCAGCTGTGTAGTACACAACGCAGAGATCTAATCGTGGTGGCCGAGTGGTACAGCGCTTGGCATTCCAATCAAGGGGGCTGGGGCTCGAATCCCTGTGAGGATAGAGTTTTTGGTGCCCTTTAGTCTACACAATTATTAACCTGACATTAGTTGTAGAAAAGTGTGCTGGTCACATGACATCCTCGTTAACTGTCGGCCATAGACACAGATAATCTAATATTATCATCATCATAGACTGCAGGGTCTGAAAAGATATACTTTTTAATTTTAGCAACTTTTTCTTCTATTCAGCTTGTGAATTCTTCATCGTGTCAAAAACAACAACAAAAAACCCACAAACCTGGGGGGTGGGCATGATATTCTAACGTAAAAAAAGTTCCCCTTCTGATCTTTGACCTTGTGGTCTATAGGGCAGGTGTTGTTTCTTTAGCCTAGGTTAACGAGGGTGTCATGTGGCCAGCACAACCACCAACCGCCTTTACTTTTTCCCCAACTATTGTCAGGTTCCCATTAGAGCTGGGTGGACTCAGAGGCGCCCAAGGATCCCGAAATAAAAATCCAAGTCTTCACCAGGTACGGAAGCCAAGCGCTTTACCGCTCAGCCACCACGCCTCCGGTTTTCTAACGGCTTTACCATAAATTTGACAGATTATGTATATTTAGGGAAAAGAATTACTATCTAGTTGGCCACGCTTTGGAAACTCTAGTATGGCCGTTACATTTTTTTAGAAATTTTGTCTTCGAATTTCTTTTTTTCATTTTTTTGGGGGGACATTCTTTATCCCGAACAGAAATTTAATCATCGAGTATTTCCGCATTCAATAACGAGTTAAACGTATAAGTATATTTGCATGACTAGATTGACATATGAAATTAGTAGGACGTAATTATCTTCTCTTTCGATGTAACGTCTGTAATTTATAAGAAGAAAAAGACGTTCAGGAACATTCTACGCATGCAAAGTCTGGATCTAAAGGCCTATCATTGGAATTTTATATACACTGAATTATAAATTAGAGGAAACCGTGTCTCATATTCTGTTTGACTGCCCCAGACTTGCTGACCTCGGTCTCAAGTCGTCCTGGAAACTAAAAATTCTCGACCTGTATGGTGACATGTATGCACTATGCAAGACAGTGGGTTTTCTTTCCAGGGCTTTTGCAAGAGAGGATTTGAGCCTCTCAAGCCCTCACTCAAATGGAGTTTGATGATGATGATGATTTATACATTCGCTTAACCAGGATTGTTTCGTAGGGTGGTGAAACTGGGGCTGGGTAAAAAATGTTCCATATTTTAAAATCTATCATTCATAGGTCATTAAGAGTAAGAGTATGATTAATTCGTACGAGTAATTTTTAAATACAATATAAACATTTTTTTTATGCTTGCTTTGAAGATACATCTCACAAAATCATATATATTTTTTATTTGTCATTAAATATTAACTTATATAATACAGACGTTACTTCAAAAAAGAAGATGATTACGTCCTACGCGTCATACATCTAGACATGCATCTAGACATGCATGTTAACCAATGACTTAAATTCTGCCAAGTCACTGGTTTTCCTGGCTAGCTCAGGCAACCTATTCCATGCTCTAATAGCACTAGGGAAGAAACTTATTTGAATTTAATCCTACAAATATATATTGCGTCATGAATCTTGCTGTTTAGAAAGTCATTCAAGATCTATATAATGTAGACCAGTGTTTTCCAAAACGTTTACCTTCATGGAACACTTTGCACATTCTGAGTATTTAGCGGAACACTTTGCTAATTTTTTTAGAGATGAATTTACATGGTGGCCTACTCAAGTTAATTACTCCAGTAGGTCTCCTTCATGGAACACCTATTCAGGCCTCGCGGAACACTAGGGTTCCACAGAACACAGTTTGGGAAACACTGATCTAGATGTATGTCCCAACACATTACACCAAAGATTACTTTACAGATATTCCACATATCTCTCTCTCTCTCTCTCTCTTAATATATATATGTAATGCGCAAATAAAGACCCGCGGGTCGCGGGTAAAATATGTCTAGTATATATAAACAATTAAACGAAATAATAATATAATAAGTAAAGCGAATGTGTCAATGTTAAAATTGTATGAATGAAGCTATGAAATCAAAATAGCTAATAGGCTTAAATCCATTTGTTCAAATTAAAACATTTGCTTGTAGGCCTACATATATTTGATTAAAATTTGAGATGAATAGACTTAATTTTGTATGTTCATGTGTATGAAGTATAAAGTAGATCTTGAGGTAGACATAGATCTAAATCTACACTAATCTAGGTTGAGTTAAAAATTGGCTTTTATAGAGTTCATTCTGTGTTGCGCATGCGTGACCTTTTTTCATGAATGAATATAGGCCTATCTCAACTCGGCTACGCAGCTTTAGCGAACAGCAAACGAATGTATTAGAAATGCTTTAGAAAAACAAATTTGAATGTTAATTTGGTAAAAATATGAAATGAATGGACTATAATTAGTATATATATATATATGTGTTAAAGCATAAAACTATCTTTGCGAAAATGAAGTTTTATCATCTTAGAGATCAATAAGAGTTTTAGACCTAGGCCTAGGAATAGACTCAGAAGAGAGATGTGTTAATGTGTAACCATTTGGTAATGTCTAATTAAAGAATGTGCATCGGGATATCTAAATTCGCAGTTATAAATAACGAATATATCTACAATTCCCACAATGCAATCACGTAGTCCCTCGCTGGAGTTACCTTCCCATTACAATAATTATTACATCTGCATACAGATGAACTCACGACTAAGAAGTGTTGACCTCATAAACAAATCATTTATTTTACGTATGCCCAGACACGGGCAGCGACAGCAGCGACAAGGACAAATAGATCACGTGACAATTATATTAACTCTGAAGTGAGAACAGATGTGCACAATTACAGCGACAATAATACTTACCCTTGACTGCCCTAGCGCTATTAGAGCATGGAATGGGTTGCCTGAGAATATGACGTAATCATATTCTTTTTTGAAGTAACGTCTGTATAAGATAAGATAAGATAAGAGACTTCTTCTACGTTGAAGGGGGAGGGTAGACATATGAGAAATACATTTTTGTTACTCTTCATTTATTTTCAACCGAGGATGCGTCGCGGAGAGATATAACAGACGATTTGTTGCATGTCGTGATCTCATCGTTACTTTTTATAATTATTATTTATTTCATTAGCCGATTGTACTTCCGGTATCCATTTTAGGGCTATTGTTTATCTTTTCGTTTATTGACTATTGCAACGAAGGGAAAAATAACACTGAAACGAGTTTAATACCAAATGAAATACACAAACGAATACCACAATACTCTTGCAGCTGTCATTCCTATGCGGGAGATGCTCTGTCTCTAAACAGGGGCATCGCGCGATGATATGTGTGCAGGTACGCATCATAAGCACCATTCAAGAGATAGGTTTACAACGTGGGATTCGTGGTCGAGAGTTAAGTACGCTTGAACTTGGCTTGGTTACCTATGAAAAGGGGGGGGGGGGGGCATAACATTATCTTATCTTGTAAAATATAAACGTTACTTCAAAAAGCATAGTTGTGCTTACTGAGAGCCTAAAGGCAGCACGGAAAACCTTCTCCCAGATACCTCTCCTCCCACTGATCGACAAATGAGATTGGACCGTAGCGCTCTGGGCATGCTATAAGCATGACAGTATCACTATATATATAAAAACTATAATTTAATTTAATTTATAATAAAACATCACGTTTGAAATGTCAGGCCAGTTACCTCTGATGTCATTGTCATTTTGTGTCATTCAGATGTTTGCTGCTGCTTTACAGCGAAAAAAAAAAAAAAAATTACGAAATTTATTTAAAACCAGTGACTTTAACAATAATTTACGCCTTGATTAAGACGAATAACTAGATTGACCTGGGGACGTAAGACTTAATGACCTTTTTTTTTTTGAAGAAACGTCTTTATTTTACAAGATAATATTATAGGCAGAAGTTTCACATATTTTTTCTCTAAAAAACAAATATTTTTAGTCCTAGGCCCCTACCAACCGGAAGTCCGAGGCGGCTGCCTAGTTTTGCCTATGCCTCAGGCCGGCCCCTGTTAGGACGGTTTATGCTGAACGACAGGGAACGGGCATCACGGCAGTGGTCAGTGCCGGACCATTAACGACAGTCCGCAGTTATAACACTACCAGAGGCTATCGTTACTAAAGGAACTAAATGAGAAAAGCTAAAGCCTTGATTTCGGTAAACTCCCAACAGTCAAATCAATACCGATCTGCTGCTAGGATGGGTCTGTGTCTAGGATAGTATAATTAAATACGTAAGAGCCAATACAAAATACATAAAGAAAATAAATATATAATCTTGGTTTTAAATGTATGGAAATACTTACAATGTGCGATTAGATAATTAATCTTGTTCTCACTTTTGTAAAGAATCTGGCATATAGATCTCATCGCTTTTGTCTGGCCGTGTATAATTCCACACACGACAATCTCGCGCCATACAACGGCTTGATTTGGGGTGGGGGGTAGAAATTCTTTTTGTGAACGCATAAGCGTACACACAAATCGAAGTCTGCTGAGTGGGGCGACCACAGCGATGGAGATATCGGCGGTACAACTGGCAACTTCAATGATTGGCTTCTCCGTGAGATATTTTCTTTTTTTTTTCTCCCCTGTTTAAAGATTTTTTTTTTTCAAATTTGGCTTCTTTTTTTTATGGTTTATCTGGCCACTGTGAGCGGTGTGATGTTTCTGGCACACAAACAAACTGTGGAGCTCGCTAGGCGATGAGTTGGAAACACTGCCGTAAAGATGGGAGGCGGGCAGGGAGACGAAGCATGCGTAGATGTAGTGAATGGAGTGGAGGAAGTGGTGTGTCGCAGACATTGACCAGGCTGAATGGGAATAAGGTGGCGGACGGACATATGAGGTCTCCTATGTCAGGACTAGGACACGGCAGGGAATGTTTGATTATATGGAACATTGCAAGAAAGCTGGTCTTCAGTAGAGTAATCCGTTGCTACAAGATACGATTAATATAAATACAAGTTTTCTAAACATGTTGCAATCATGTAACAATACTTTCTCATGACGAAGGCAGGGCCTGTCTTAGATAATTGGAGGCCCTAGGCAAAGTAAATTTGGTTTACCCCCCCCCCCCCCCCCCCCCGCGAAAAAAAAAGAGAAATAAAAGAGCAATAAATTACGCAATTTATTATAAAACCGTGTGCACTCCAACAGTACCATTTGGCACACGTTTCGCTATATCTTCTCTAAAAATAATAAAGCCCTGAGCGAGGCCATTTACCAATCGGAGGCCCTACGTGGCTGCCTGGTTTGCCAATGCCTAAGGCCGGCCCTGACGAAGGTACAGATAGTAAATGGGTACCTGAAATTAGTTTGGGAAAAGTAAAGGCGGTTGGTCGTTGTGCTTAGCCACATGACACCCTCGTTATCCGTAGGCCACAGAAACAGATGACCTAAACATCCTCTGCCCAATAAATCACAAGGTCTGAAAAGTGAACTTTTACTATACGACACAAAACAGAGTCAATGTCTTAAATAATATATAGGTTTTAAGATGTCACGACATGATGGGGGATGTTGATATTGACTGCTATAAGTGTTGATCGACATCTATACTTGGAAAATGTCATCTCTCATTTACAACCTACTGTAAGAATTTGATCCCCCCCAAAAAATGGTTGAGTGTCATATGTAATAGGTGATTCGTGATTCCCTTACACTTGATGCCTACCATACAAAAAAGCCCAGAGTGATTAAAAGGTGACTTGAGACTGAAAGTATTACCAATTAAGAAAACAAGAATGATTTTTAAAACAAGGTTACTTAGACAGTTTGTGTGGAAACACCAACTCAAAATCGGCCCCCGAAGTGGTCCACCCAGGCAGGTAAAAGTCAGGTTTCTTTATTATCAGAATGAAATTCTGTCAAAGGGAAATGGCAGAGAGAAAAATGGAGAAAGAAGGTTGACAGATCTTGTTTGGTGCCCCAACGGTTCAGCACACCAAGGGATAGGTGAAAGTGAAGTTAGGTACGAACATGGCCTAACTGATGACTTATAATGATTATCTAATTGTTTTGTTAAGGATTAGTCTCGTATTCAAAGCCTCAAGAATTCCTTTTGTTAAGTGCTGTATAGTGGAAGTCAGGATTTGCCGATCACGCGATAATATGAAAAACGACTTATTATTTGTTATTTTAATTTATGTTCCGCTTATATGCATACTAAATAGATTTTTTTCTTATTAAAAAAAAACTAAAAATTTTTTTTTGTAAATGTGTAGTTAGTATGACAGAACGTATATAACTTAGCAATACAATTGTAAAAAAAAAAATGTTTTTTTCTAAAAATCTAAAACTATTTGCATAAATGTGCTAAAAATATGGTAAGTAGATATCTCCCTTACTAAATAGCCTCCAGTGCTTTTATACTATTTATAATGAATAGTTGTTAATATGGTGTATTTTTTATGAAAAAAAAACTGCTTGCATAAATGATTTTAAAAATTTGATTTTTCGCTTTCAGAAAATGAAAAAGTAGCCGTTGCATCAGAACTTTGAATGGTCTAAGTTACTTTGTTTATGAGATCTAAACGGGACGGACGGACGGACAGACCAGACAAAACTAATAACGTCTTTTCCCCTTTCAGGGGCCGCTAAAAATTGTTTATATTAAGTGTAATTGAATCAATTAGTTTGGAACAGTCATGTAAGTATATGTGTAATAGATCTAGACTAACAAAACCAAATCTGTGCCATTAGAAATATGTGTACCAATTGTTTTTGTTAAGCGCAGTTTCGTGCGTTTAGCTTTCTCAATACGCTATGATCACTTGACTGGAACAGTTGTAAAAGGGGATATCTGTGTAATGAAACAGCGATCGCTTTTTAATGCATTTATAAAAAAAAAATTAATTGAACGACCTGAACTTGAACTCCAGAGCTTAAGCTCTATTAAGCCTTTAAAGCAGTGGTAGGCAAAACATTTTTAGCAGCGGGCCATCAAAATGAAAAGAAAAATTTTGGCGGCCATAATTATTGTATTAAGAAAATACAGAAATTTAGTGTTTAGTTGCGACGCAGCTTGTCAGTGTTCAGGCCTTCTGTAACGATGGGCTTGATCCAATACTGCAGTGTGTTATAGGTTTACTTTAATCGGGAATTTGACGAGACTATAAATAGACTATTTTAGTCGGAACTAGGGAATTATGGGATATAAAACAGATAAGGCATGATGTGATAATTTTTAACGGACATGTAGAACGACTCATTCCTCTTTTGATGGCGAGACATAAACTTTAGTAACTGTTGACATTTGGACTGTGCCCCTTCATTTTTGGATTAAATATTATGTATCAAGTATAAACAGTTTTATCAAGTATTTTATAGAATTTAATATATGTTGTTTTTGGTTGTAATCGAACTCCATTATTTATGAAGAAGACAAGACTTCATCTAGACCTAGAGTAGATCTATTACAAAACAACCACAAGTGGATGGCTGCCCGGTCGTGCGGTTTGCGCGCTGGACTGTCGTTCGAATTTATCGAAGGTCGAGGGTTCAAACCCTGCTCGCTCCCATCCCCCGTCGTCCTGCGGGAGGTTTGGACTAGGAAGTAAACTATCTTCAACTCTGAAGGAACATCCGAATTATGTAAAAACATTTTACAAGTGTTAAAAGCCTAGTTGTGAATTATCTCAGTGGTTTCTAGAAAACAGACAGGCTTCTGTTCTACACAGGCTTCTGTTCTAGACATTTAGACAAAAATATGTCAATTGCGAATCTCACGATCTGCTTGTTAAAAGATTTCCATCTCGGCAAACTGGATTTAAAGCTTTCAATCTTCGTTGAACATGAGATAGATAGATAGCTAGATAGCTAGATAGATATATAGATAGATAGATAGATAGATAGATAGATAGATAGATAGATAGATAGATAGATAGATAGATAGATAGATAGATAGATAGATAGATAGATAGATAGATAGATTTAAAAAAGGAGAAAAATCTAACCCAGGAAACTACAGACCAGTATCACTTACTAGCATCACATGTAAAATCCTAGAACACATAATATGTAGCAACATCATAAACCACTTAGACAAACATAATGTCCTCACGCCATACCAACATGGCTTTAGGAAATATAGATCATGTGAAACACAACTAATAGGACTAGATTTTTCTAAGATTTTTCTAATCCATAAAGTGGATTAAAGATTTTCTGATAGGGAGAGAACAAACTGTAATAATAAATGGCTCTAAATCAACACCGATAACAGTAAACTCAGGTGTACCTCAAGGAACAGACTTGCGTCCACAACTATTTTTAATTTACATAAATGATTTACCAAATTGCATTACTTCAGGAACAAAAGTCAGATTATTTGCAGGCGATTGCATAATATATAGAACAATAAAAACAACACAAGACACAGATATTTTACAAAGAGAATTAGATGAATTACAGAAATGGGAATCAAATTGGAGCATGTCTTTCCACCCAGAAAAATGTCAGTTGTTAAGAGTAACAAAAAAACTAAAACAAATTAATTCCACTTATCTTATTCATGGCAAACCAGTAACACAGACTAAAAACGCAAAATACCTAGGTGTTATAATAAATGAAAAACTGTCATGGAATCCACATATTGATGAAACTATAAAAAAATCAAACAAAGCATTAGGATTTATTAAAAGAAATTTCTATAAATCAAATAAGAACATAAAACTAAAATGTTATTTAACCTTGGTTAGGCCAATAATAGAATATGCATCCTCCATTTGGGACCTCTCAACTCAAGAAAACATTAAGAAACTGGAACAGAAACAAAATAGAGCAGTGAGATTCATAACAAATGAATATTCACATTTGACTAGAGTAAAACCTATAGTAAAATCACTAAATTTAGAAAGCCTTCAGGACAGAAGACTCAAAAGTAAAGTAGCAATTATACATAAAACACTGAACCATAATCTTCAAATACAAAAAACAAATAAAATAAAATACTCTGAAAGACTCAAAGATAAAGGCACATTCCTCATCCCATATACTAGGACAAATGTGTACAAATACTCCTTCTTCCCTAGTGCTATTAGAGCATGGAATGGGTTGCCTGAGCTAGCTAGGAAAACCAGTGACTTGGCAGAATTTAAGTCATTGGTTAATATGCATGACTAAATGCATGACGCGTAAGACGTAATCATCTTTTTTTTTTCGAAGTAACGTATGTATTATATAAGATAGATAGATAGATAGATTATTTAGTTGGTGACTGATTTTACTGTCCCCACATGTGACCTATAGAGCTTCGGCCGCTTAGTCCCAGGAGAGTGACTGAGGGATGGCAGCACGTTAAGGGGAACTCCCAGAATGACCTTCGACCGAAGAGAAACCTTCTGACCGAAGAGTGCAGAGTCTTTGCATAATTGTCTACTGGGAGAAATCCTGTTGAGAGGCCATAAGGTTTCACGGGGGCATTGCTCAAGTTCCAACGCTTATCTGACATTATCTCAGGTCAACTATTCTGCATGCCTCTTGTCAAGAGAAGGGAGATAACCAATAATGTGGGGGGCGGGGCACATTTTGTTTTTGAATGCTACACTTTGGCCGCGTTACTTTGTTCATTGTCCACCGTGGGGCGCCAACAAATTAGTTCATCAATAATTCAGTTAAAGCGTGTTGGGAGGGGAGGGGGGTAACCAGGAGATTGGGGGGGGGGGGGAGTTGAGGGGGGGGGGGTAGATGAACTATTTGCTCTGGTGATGTTGGCGCATACGCTCATGGCGCCCGGGGAGTTGGGTAACTGAGTTGAATGCTGACGTTGCGGGGGGGGGGGAGGTGGCGGCCGCTGCAGCGTTAGATTCCATCAAGGTTGTCCGGTTGTTTTACAACGTGATCACGGTCGTGAACGCTAACATGGGTCACGTGATCCACGTGAGGCCATTGATAGTGTATTCCTAATTGATTTGACTTTCCCCCCCCCCCCCCTCCTAATCATATAGGTTACAATTTTAATTGTTTTTTTTACTACTCTGAGTTTGCTATTAACTGTCAACGATCAATATATCAAACACGTTCGCCAGTATTTAAGGTAAATAGAGGACTTAACATTTCAATGACTGCTGACGCTATAATTTTCCTCTTTGAAGAATTGGCAACTTTTGTATCGGATTTTCCCAATCGGTCTCTTAACAATAATACGGCCGCTACCATGTTTATTTTGATTCTATTAGTAGATGAAACTTTTTGCCTATATATGCCATTGTCTTTGTTAATTTTTATGATCTTATGTGTAAAAGCACTTATAAATTCTGTAGATGTTTATAAATAAAACATTTTATCTAATAGTACAATTTTCTGGTTTCAATTATATTTACAAAGCTTATATAAACTGTCTGTCATGTAAAAGTTTGAGCTTGTTTTTTGATAGCAGCTCTTTAAGATAAGATAAGAAAAAAAAGAAAAGATAAGATAATTTTTTTGGTCTAATCAAATGGAAATTCAGTTCGACTACAATTGACCACCTCAGCGTAACTACTGTAACAGTAACAATTCAGATGCAAGTACGAACAACATTCCCACACGAAACACATACACACTCAGAACTAGCACTTTATAAATTAGACTTCTATGTACTTAAACGAGACTATGAGATCTGGTTTGGTCAGATTGTAAGATCTGATCTCACTATCAAAAGTCATTCTTCAAAGTACAGTGGGAAGGGGGAGCACGAAGAAAGCGTCATCCGAAGAATAGCTGGCTGGACAACCTAAAACAATGGACGGGCCTCTTTCTTGATATCGTACTGAGAACAGCTGATGACCTGGAAAAGTGGAGGGGAGGGATTTGGTGAACGCAAACTGTCACAGCACCCCTAAGACGAAAGTCAAGAGACAAATGAGGATGAGACAGATGATGAGGCTGAGACAGATGATGAGGATGAGACAGATGATGAGGATGAGACAGATGATGAGGATGAGACAGATGATGAGGATGAGACAGATGATGAGGATGAGACAGATGATGAGGATGAGACAGATGATGAGGATGAGACAGATGATGAGGATAACGGTTTTGTCTGCATTACAGGAATCAAAATAAGTAGGTCACCGCTAAAACTGCGTAGCCAGATAGTTCATTCATCTCCAGACTAGCGAACAGAACTGATAATAAATAAATAAAGTCGATAGGATAAAAAAAGGATCCTCCATTTTGTCAACGCCCATATTCCTGACCGCATTGTCTATTTATGCATTGTGCATAAACTACGAGGCGCATAACTCGGGATAATAAGTTGTCAGAGTTGGTGCTAATGTCACTGCCTCCATAAGTGAGTTTGATGTATGTGTCTGTGTGCGCGCGTGTTGGGATGTAGGTCTTTGGGGCCGACTGACGAAATGCCACGTCTGCTGGATTGTTCACTTCCATTGTAACTCCGAAACACGAGATCTCAATAAGAAAAACGAATTAATAAAACCTACATATTCATCTACTTTGTCACCTAGTTAATGTCATTTAACTAACCAAAAAAAAATTGTCACAGTACCTAAACCATCTTTCTACGTATGAAGTAGAGGCGTAGCTAGGAATTTAGTGGATCAGGGGGACTGACCTCTTTGGGGCCCCTTGCATTTTCACATTAAACATGATGACTTGAGGTAATGTACTTATTAAATATACAACCCTACATTCAAATTGGTAAAGTATAGCAGTAAAATTAACAAGAAATAATCATTAAGACTCTTTTGATGAATAGTACCGTTGTTTATTGGCGTAATAATGCACAAGTGACAAATCTATAACATCATCTACATCGATAGTGTCTAGTATTTGTGACTCCACTGACATTAAAGCCATGCTAAGCCTTTGTTGCATCATTGTGCTACTGAGAATTTTTTTTATTACCTTGATCTTTGAGGATGATCTTTCATATGACGCAATGGAAGTGGCCTGAGTTAGAAGTATTCGAATGGATGTTGCAAGGTTTGAGCACACATCATTACCATATAAAGCCAGCTACCTCAAGATGTTAATTGGATGATTGTGGGACTTGTTTGTTGATGAAAAGTGCTCGTGCATCAATGACATCAGTGAACAAGCGATTAGCCTGTATTTCATCAAACAGGAAAAAGTTACACAGTTTTTCATCAGCGTATTATCATCCATAGACTCCAAAAGGTGTCAAGAAGAAACCCAAAGGTGTCCGCATGGTTTTCCAGGCTTTGAAATCTGTCCTTCATCTCCATATGAAGTTTGTCCAGCACTTCTGTTGCAACACGTTTGAATTGCAGTTGTATTGAAAGTCCTACATCAGAACTCAACTCCCCATCAAGTCTTTTCTTTCTTCTGGTTAGTTTGATTACAGGAAATGCATAGCATTCACTACCTTCTATTGCTCTTTCGATGGATTGGGTGATCAATTTCGTCAGTTTCTCATCATTTTGCAGAAAGCATGAAAGGGTTTTAATTTCATCAGCATCTTCCCTGTATGTGCAGTCCAGACTTTTGTAGTTTCTTCTGAACTAGGTTGATTCGGCGCAGTAGAATTGACCGGAATTCCAGATAAGCAAAAAATTCATAATTTTCCACTGCATGAAGATTCTGTGCATTGTTTCTTGTGTCCATTCTTTCAGTTGTTGATTCAGAAAGCTATATGATTTTGTCGGGATGCTATAAAACTACCGACGTAGCTTCTTCTCTTGCGGACCACCTTGTACTACTCTCCTTTTTTAAAACTCCAGGCTCCATCTTCTTTCAGTTTGGCCCATCTCTTGTGTGACAAGAGGGACAATAAGGGTGGCTACCTTTATTTTTTTATTAGAGTTAGTCCCCTTTGATTTAAGTCCCTGTTAACTGTTTACAATTGCCACTCTCTCTTGAGTCTTTCAAGTGACCAGTGTTGTTTGAACTAAATCTCTATAATGTTTAACTAATACTTGTGCTGTTGTACTATTGCTGTGTTACTCAAGAGGAGTGAGCCACTGTTGTGGGAAGAGTATTTCGATAATGAGCTAAGTAAACTTTATTTAGTTGTTAGTACTAAATCGGTTTATGTAAACGAATTAAGTGAATTTGAAAAAAATTCGAACAATGCATGTACAGTTCCAAAAAAAAAAAGATGACAATCGCTGGATCTATCTCAGCAGAATGAAGAGCTGCCAGGATCAGAGAGTGATTATCAAAGTTCAGAAAAGTTGCCTTTGGATTTATGTCTAAGAGACAGACGGCCTCTCATTGTGGCTGCATTGGGTTAGGATCTGCACAGATCAAAGTCCAGTCCAATGTCTTTAAGAATTTTCAGAACAAGTTCTTCATAATGTTGTCCATCAGGTTTCAAAATTTCAGATTAACCAAGGAATGGCTCTTTCCTTCTGAAATTATCAATATGCAAGTAACGAGCTATTAGGGTTACCTGCTCTTGATGTGAAACATCTGGGGGTGGGATCAAGCATCAGAGAAAGGTAAAAAACTTGCTTGACTTTCCCAACAATTGATTCCTTAACTTTATTGTCCATTAAGTTTATGAACTCATTTTGAATTTCTGTTGACAAATAATGTGTCTTCCCATATTCGATTCTATGTAAGTGGTGTCTAGTAACTTCATCAATTTTTTTTTGTTTGGCGAGCTTAACAGAGTAGCCTCCCGTAAAAGGTATAAAGATAAACTAAGGTGCCAGTTTGCCCTAAGTGGCATACAGGGCCGGTCTTAGTCCTCTGCAACCTATGCGGTCGAGTGCCTCACAGTTTCATAGGCCCCACGCTAATTCTAGGTGTAAATTATTAAAATTAAACCATTATAACTTATATATATATATATGCTGTGGCATTTTAAGGGAAACGATATCTTCCCTTTTCAACTTCTTATGTTACTAAAGAGGCCAAATCCATGATACACAGTTGCGGTTACAGGTTTGGCATATGTAATCACCAAGCCGAGTTGCATTTTCACCCTTCTTTCTGCTGCTGTCGTGTATGGCATCTGCAATACGAAACCCTTCCCTTTATGCTCTCTCTCTCCATGTGGATTTATCTAGTGCCACTTTTCCACAGCTGCTAGTGTCGAATTTGAAGAGCTTCAGGTTGCGTTTGCATACATCCGTATACCGTAAAAGTGGGCGACCACTTATAAATATATAATAACAGGGTTTCTGCGGCCTTCTTATTTTCTAGGGCCTCCTGCAAATTTTTTTTGTAATTGCAAAATTTACGAAAAAGTCCTGGAAATCTCCTGGCATTATTAAAATCTCTTCAGAACTCATAAAAATATCTTGAAAAATAGACAAATTCGTCATTAGGAGGTGCCAATCCTGCGCACGTGATTAAAAACAACACGGCTAAAACGAGTGTATTTTCTAATACAAAAACTTAATTTTGATATTATGCTTATCCCAACCCAGAGGTGTCCCGCATTTGTTAGGGCCGGCCCTGGTGGCATAATGGAAAGTAGCTGGCAGCAGGTGGCCTCTGAAAGAGTTGGAGACAGGACCGCGGGACACGTATGTGAGGCCCCAAAGAAAAGCCCTTGCAGAAGACAGACGCAGAAGAAATAAAGAAAACTTAAACACACATCTTGTGGGGGGGGGGGGGGGGGGGGCACAGTTTTGTCTGCATCAGATGTGGAAAAATTAGCTGCTTGCAATCAATCGGGTTTGCGTTGACATGTGAAACACTGCTCTTATCTTTAATCTTTGAAATCAAAGACACTGCCATTATTTTTTTGTTAAGTGTTTTCTGTTGTACAGACAATACTAGATATAACTTGATTCTTTGCATAGATGATATGTTCTGTTTAATGGTAGCACAATTTCATTTTCCCCATATAAGGTTATAACAAAAGCTTCGCACTATATACCAGGTGTATAGAGTGTAGAGTGTATTGATTGAAAGTTTAATAAATTAATGCTCAGGAAAATTGTGCGCATTGTCTTCTAAATCTAAATTACTCTAAATCCACATGTGTATCATTGTAATATTAAAAGGTGTACTAGATCTATACCTTCGCTTAACCAGGAGTTTTTCAAGGCTGAAGGCTGGGTAAAAAGTTTGTTTAAATCTAACATTCATTAATCTTTAATAGAAAAACTATCGCTTAAAGTTGCATAAAGAAGGTATTGTCTTTTTTGAAAAAAAAAAAAAGATATTTTTTATTTGGCTTGTTTCTTTTCAATTTTGGACCATATTTTTCTTTTTATGTGTATGTAGTCAATGTGTTAGAATACTTTCCCTGGGCAAGGGAGTTAATAGTGTGGTGTAAAAGAAGACTCAATAGTAAAGTAGCAATTATACATAAAACACTGAACCATAATCTTCAAATACAAAAACAAAATCTAATAAAATACTCAGAAAGACACAAAGATAAAGGCACATTCCATATGCTAGGACAAATTTGTCCACATACTCATTCTTCCCTAGTGCTATTAGAGCTTGAAATGGGTTGCCTGGGCTAGCCTGGAAAACAAGAGACTTAGCGAAATTCAGTTCATTGGTTAATATGCATGACTAAATGCATGACGCGTAGGACGTAATCATCTTCTTTTTTGAAGTAACGTCTGTATTATATAAGATAAGAAGATCAGGTTTATAGCGGTGGCGTTGTTTGTTGTTTTGTTTCATTGATCTTATCTAAGTTTTCCTCTGAGAATCTTCTTTCCTATTTCTTGGTGTTTACATTTAACCTTGAGTAAATGTATTCGTCCTCCCCTGTGTGGGATTCTGTGATTTCTCCGTGACCCAGCGACCGAGGGCTCCGCCTCTGTAAGTTGTATCACATTATTTAAGTATACAACTCAGACTCAGAACTGGGCTCGACGTCACAACAGTAGCCACCCCGCGGCCAGATTGGGATGGACACTGTAAACATTGGACAGTCCCATTAGGCGCGTCGGTGTTGCTTTGGTCGGAGATCGGGTCACTCCAGCGGGGGGGGGGGGGGGGGGGGGGGAAGGGCAAAAAAGAGTAAGTCACTCCAGTGGACAGAGCTGGGGGGGGGGGGTGAGCGTGTGGAGAGGGATGGGGAAGCATAGCTTGACCGAATTATCTATCGAGGAAGGAAGAAGGTATTCGTTTATGTCGGAGATTGTTTTGTGACTGCATGCAAGTCTTGTCAGGGCTTTAGATTGTTGGAGATGACCATTCTCAATGTGATCATTTTGAAGTGACCATTCCTTGTATTTATTCATTGTTCTTCTTGTCGTTTTCTGGGGAAATAAACAAATATGCTACATGAAAGTCTAAGTCTTTTTGTCATTCTCTTTTTGGTCATTTTCCTTCTAGAAATTCTCTTCTGGTCTCTTTCTAAGTAGTTTTTTTTTTAAACTATATTCTTTGTGGTCATTCTTTCTATGCATTCTCTTTCTAGGAATTCTCTTTCTATGAATTCTCTTTCTAGGCATTCTTTTTCTAGGTATTCTCTTTCTAGGAATTCTCTTTCTAGGCATTCTTTTTCTAGGCATTCTTTTTCTAGGTATTCTCTTTCTAGGAATTCTCTTTCTAGGCATTCTTTTTCTAGGCATTCTTTTTTTAGGCATTCTCAAAGGTAATGTTGGTATAATGCAGAAAGAGCAAATTGTATATTTCATTTCTTTTAGCGTCTTAGTCATTTCCACTCCTCTCTGTTTGATTCTCTTTCTCTCTTATACTCTCATCTTTTCTTAGCTCTCTCTTTCTCTCTTTCTCTCTTTCTCTCTTTCTCTTCTTGTGTTATAATTTATTGTTTTTTTTCTGCTCTTATTTTATCCACACAAACACAAACACAAACACAAACACAAACACAAACCCATCTAAAGCATTGATCTAGAACTGATTTCATTTTTAGCTATATCATCATAGGAATCCTTGGGCCTTAGGCCTTTTTTTTTTTTTTTTTTTTTACAAATATATTTAATAATCAAGAAGGGAATCGTCCGATATTAGCTATGTCCGTAAATCCGTATCTATTCTGCTGCTCTTCACGAAGCGTCTTCTTTTTAGCGTCACTTAGAGCGTTCTTGTTTTTTAAAGATCTGTCACGTCACTTGTCGCTAAGTAAAACTTTCCCCTTATTCCCGAAACAAATAACTTATTCCTAATCATGTTATAACAACTCCTCCCCCTCCCGCTAAAAAAAAAATGCCAGTCAATTTTTTATCTACTGTCTTTAGTCTTACATTGTGCAAGGGCCAAAATGTAGGGAAACATAATAGTCACAACTTGAGTCTTGATTTCGGTTCTATATTTACCTTGAAAAAATATTCCCTTGGTAATGGTTTACATGTTATTTTATTGACTTTTATTTGGTATAGCAATGAGCACATAAATGTCAGAATATCAACTCTTTTGGTACAAACTTTGAACTTTCTCCCACTTCATATTCACGTAGTAAGTTGAAACTTTGCATAATTATTCATTTTTCTTAACAAAACATGAATTAAAAAAATAGTTAATTAAATTGTGGTGATTAATTAATTTTGTAATATCGAAAAGGGAAATGAGTTTTATGGTATTGAGATATATCGCTGTTTATGTGGAGTTCTTCTCATTTGATAAGATTAGTTTTTATATATTTTGTTTTATTTTGCCTTTTCTAGTAATAATATTGAAAAAATATCTTCCACTGAACTTATTTTCTGTGATATTGGATCTACATAAAAATTAACAAATCCAATAATCCACTTATTAAAATTGAAATATTTCATTATAATGTAATCATACTGAGCCCAGCCATTATAATAACTCCTCCCGACTAAAATATTCTTTTCATGACGGGACATCCACATTAGCAGTCATCAAGTCTTTGAAAGACAAACACTTTCAACTCAAGACCTTCTGATGCGGAGGACTTCATTAAGATTAGCTTGTGCTGCAATGGTTAGTTCACAGCTCCGAATAACCGGTGCTAATTCATTGTGACAATAACAGTAGTCTTCCGTTCTATTCCCTTTTGTCAATCTTGTTAGAAGTTCAATCCCCTCGTTAAGTGATGAAGAAGACATCTCTATCAGATGGAAGAAATTAAGAGATGCAATCTACAGTTCGGCAATCACCGCCTTTGGGCCTCAAAAACACAAAACTGTAGACTGGTTTGAGGCGAATCTAGCACATATGGAACCTTGGATCGAGAAAAAGCGATCTGCACACCTCGCTCACAAGACAAAAGCCAAATCCAAGATCTTTGGAGGCCTTCAAAAGTGCTAATAAAGAGGCGAAACAAATGGCTAGAAAATGTGCTAACAACTTTTGGAGGGATACCTGCAACAGAATCCAAGACAGTCTCCACTCAGGAAATAGCAAAGCTCTATTTGTTGGCATTAAAGCGGCCCTGGGTCCAACAGTGTCTAAGCCTGCCCCCCTTCTATCCAAATCAGGAGAAAAAATTACAGATCAAACCAAGCAGCTAGAACGATGGACAGAACACTACCTTGAAGTCTATGCCACACAGAATACAGTAGACGATGTCGCCCTGGCTTCTCTACCAGATCTTCCAGTATTGGAATGCCTAGATGAGCTTCCGAGCCTTAGTGACCTTAAAAAAGCAATTAGCCGCATAAAAAATAGAAAATCTCCTGGGAGTGATGGTATCCCAGTGGAAGTAGTGAAAGTCAACAAATCACTCCTGCTCCCTGAACTCTATATTCTCCTCTGCCGCTGTTGGGAAACAGGTCATGTCTCACAGGACATGCGTGACGCAACTATAGTCACAATATACAAGAACAAAGGGATCGGAGTGACTGCAACAATTACAGGGGTATCTCTCTCCTCAGTATAGTGGGCAAGATCTTTTCTAGAGTGGCACTATCCAGGCTGCAAGTGATAGCTTCTAGAGTCTACCCAGAGCCTCAGTGTGGATTCAGGAGTGGTAGATCCACTATAGACATGATATCTTCTCTACGACTACTGTAGGAGAAATTCAGAGAGAGAGACAGACCTCTTTACATCGTTTTTGTTGATCTGACTAAAGCTTTTGACATGGTCAGCAGAAGTGGCCTTTTCAAACTCCTGAGGAAAATAGGTTGCCCTCCCAAACTACTGAAGTTCATTGAGTGTTTTCACGAGGAAACTAAATGTACTGTCAAATTCAATGGAGCCCAATCAGCACCTTTTGAGGTTTGCAGTGGTGTTACGCAGGATGTTTGCTCGCACCTACTCTGTTTGGCATATTCTTCTCCTGTCTACTGCATTATGCGTACAACGACATAAACAAAGGTGTGTTTCTCCATACAAAATCCTCCGGAAAACTATTTAATGTATCAAGGCTGCGGGCAAAAACCAAGGTTAGGAAGCTACTTGTCAGGGTACTCCTGTATGCTGATGATGCAGCTATTGTGGCTGATTCTGATACTCAGCTACAGTCCCTGGTTGACAAACTATCTGCTGCTTGCCAGAAGTTCGGCTTAAACATCAGTCAAAGCAAGACTAAGATACTTGTCCAAAACACAAACACTGCACCTCAAGTAAGCATTAATGGCCAACCACTAGAAATTGTTGATCACTTTTGTTACCTTGGCTCCATCATATCCAACAACACTCGGGACACTCTACTGGATAAGGACATAAACAACAGGATAGCCAAGGCAATGGCCACCATGTCACGGCTGCAGAAAAGAGTCTGGGACAACATATTGCTGACTAGCAGTACTAAAGCCCTAGTCTACCGGACCTGTGTGTTGAGCACTTTGCTATATGGAAGTGAAACTTGGTCAGCCTACTCATGGCAGGAAAAAAAGCTGAATGTTTTCCACCTCCGATGCCTAAGGCGGATCTTTAAAATAAGGTGGCAAGATAAGATAACCAATGAGGAAGTGCTACAAAGAGCAGGCTGCCAGGACATCCGCTCTGTTATCAGCAGCAGACGCCTTGGCTGGCTTGGCCACGTTCGTAGAATGCCAGTAGGTCGACTTCCACAGGACATCCTGTATGGCGATCTAATAGAAGGCAGGAGAGCCGCTGGTCGCCCACTTTTACGTTATACGGATGTATGCAAACGCGACATGAAGCTCTTCAAAATCGACCCTGGCAACTGGTAAGAGGTGGCACTGGACAGATCTTCATGGAGAGAAATCATAAAGGAAGGGTCAAAGATTGCAGATGTCATACACAACAGAAGCAGAAAGAAGAGTGAAAATGCAACGGCGCCTGGTGATTATATATGCCCAACCTGCGATCGCAGCTGTGTATCAAGGATTGGCCTCTTTAGTTACACAAGAAGTTGCAAAGGGAAAAGATCGTCTCTCGAGACGTAAAATGCCACAGATATATATAATATATATATAAAGATATTATCCAATAATTAGTTTAACCACCTTTGCTATTGCTATCAACTTGTCACCCTGGTTTCATAGTCCACCACATTCTGACCGACTGGAGTCACAAAGCTGCCACCCTCGGTAATAGTAAAGTTAGACCTCAGATAATCGCCAATTTGACAATGACACTTAAAACTGTAATATATCTTTCTGAGACGGCAAGCGACGCCCACACTAGCATAGACTCGTGCTCAGTATTCCAACTCCAACACTGTCACCCTATAAACGAAATAAACACAAAACTTAACTTCTGCTCTAAAACTAGAAATAGTGACAGCCTCATACAACATACAATATGAGATATCACAAACGAATAACTCACCCTAAACAGGGGTCCAAAAAATCCTACTGAATAATAAGTCCGAGAACTAGTACAGACTATAGGTATAATATCCTTTTACGGACCAACACACCGTCCGTTCCAACCAAAGTCAGAGGGTGAACTGCCTCATGACAAAGAATGACCAATAGATGTCACCGGACTTTGTGACGTAGCAAAACAATTCAAAACAAAAAATACAAGACACTCTCGCCCCGTACAAGTACTACGAGTAGAGGAAATAAAAAAAACAAGAGTTAGGATAACTTCGCGACAATGACCCTTAGGCAAGTTGCTGCACACTGTGCAGAGCCTGCGGTGCTACTAATCCCAAACTGTGTAGGATATTCCGTTCCTTTGGTCACGTCAGCAGCGCGGAGAGGGGGGGGGGGCTGCTGTGTGGGCGACATCGTTCCGACCATAGACAATGCCCAGGCTTTCATCTCGCTTACTCAAAACCCAAATCCAATATGCAATATATGCGGATGGGAGTGTCTCTCCAAAATAGGGCTCCACAGCCATATGAAAAAGTGTTCGAGATGAACCGTAGTCAACCAATTAGAAAAAGCATTTATAAAAGTATTTTTAAAAAGGGGAAACAACCTGAATTTGAGCTCATGGCTGAAGGAGGCCAAGGAGTAGAAGGAAAACAAAGCCTCCAATGTATGTGTGTTTTTGTAACGATGTATGTGCGAACTGAAAGTTAATGTATTTTTAGTATTCTACAGTACCTATGGTCAGTAGCTTGGCAGTACTGTTAAAGTGTATTACAGATGCCAGAACGAACTTTCCACACATCATCACAAACGAGTTTTCACAGAATAACAAAGTCCTGACTAGATATAACACAATAACGAACTTAAATACAGAAAAGTCTACAAGAAAAGTCTACAACAATAATCTCTAACCCAGTACGTATGTTGTTACAAAATATCGCGTTCAAAGTCCGTCTATTATGGTGCTTCTCTAAACTAAACTAAGTGTCTAACAGTATGCATCTTTGATAAGCCTGTGGTTTTGTCAGTAATGGAGCGTCATGACAAGGGTAAAAAGTCTTGGGAGTTGTTTTTTTAACATTCCGCCTCACAGCCAGACACAGCTCGCATATTCCAGACACATTCGCTGACCGGCTGGCACCGGAAATAATCCCAGCGTTGACTAGTTCATTGAAAACCAATCGAGGGTCACAACCTCGGAACTACAAGAAGAAATCCAATCAACGAAAAGCTTCTTCCACATTTTTTTCCCTGGCGCCCACATGCGTGTCTCCGCCCCTGGTTTATAATTGCCACGACGTTCAAATTTTCTCCTTTTGATCGAGGTAAAGATTTAGTGACAGTCTGACTATCTGACAGATGCTGATTATCGAGGGACATGTTTTGAAATATAAACACCTAGCAGTACGTGACAGGTTTCAGAACTAATGTGTAACCAAGTATAAAAGCTTGTCTGTCATGGTACAACTTTTGATACGTGATATACTTGTTTGAGACAAGAGTTGTCATCACATCTTATTTCCAATCAGGATCAATAAACAAACAAAATATACTTCCTTTATTCATGGTAAAACAGTCACACAGATAAAAACCTCAAAAGAAACTAGGTGTTATAATAAATGAAAAAGTATCATGGGTTCCCCATATTGATGAAATTATAAAAAAAATCAAGCAAAAATTAGGGTTTATTAAAAGTAATTTTTTTACATCAAGAACATAAAACTCAAATGCTATTTAACTTTAGTTAAGCCAATAGTAGAATATACATCCTCTGTTTGGGATCCCTCAACTCAAGAAAACATGAAGAAAATGGAACAGACACAAAATAGAGCCGTGAGATTTATATCTTATCTTATATAATGCAGACGTTACTTCAAAAAAGAAGATGATCACGTCATACGCGTCATGCATTCAGGCATGCATATTAACCAATGACTTAAATTCTGCCAAATTGTAACTAGCGAATATTCCAATTTGATTAGAGTAACGCCATTAGTAAAATCACTAAACTTAGAGACACTTCAAGACAGAAGATTAAAAAGCAAAGTAACTATAATACATAAAACACTAAACCATAATTTACAAATAGAAAAACAAAACCGAATGAGATATTCAAAAAGACACAGGGTCTTCTTCTTTTTCTTCTAGCCAGCTTTATTGCTGCTGAGCTGTCAGCTCTTTTGCAGACTGTGCCAAGGAAAAAAAGTGTGCTGTTTTCTTCAGTTGTTCAGGGTGTTGGTTATTTTGGGCTGGAGTGGTAGTAGGGTCTGCCTAAGGTGGATTAGGAAGGGGCATTCAAAGAGGACATTGTTTACGGTTTCATAAGGGTGGGCCCAGTGTCTACAAAGGGGGAGTTGTGTAGAATTTATTTTATTGAGATGTTAATTTAACAGAGGTGTGTGTCCTGTTCTTAGTTGGAAGGTTGTAGATTGTTCTTTGCGGGGGGAGGAAGTTAATTCTGTCAAGTTTGTTAAGCATGTTCATTTCTTTGTACATGGCTCTGCCTGTGTTTCCTGTTGCCCATTGGTTGAGCCACTTCTCTTTGTGGTTGTTGATTAACATTGACCTTACGGTGAGGTAAACTAAACTTAGAGACACTTCAAGACAGAAGATTAAAAAGCAAAGTAACTATAATACATAAAACACTAAACCATAATTTACAAATAGAAAAGCAAAACCGAATGAAATATTCAGAAAGATACGAAGTCAAATTTCTTATTCCTTATGATAGAACAAATTCGTTTAAGTGCTCCTCCTTCCCTAGTGCCATAAGGGGGTCCACAGAAAGATGAAAATTGTTTACAATTAAAAATAACTTTTTCTCTAAACGCCAGTTTATCCATTCGCATGATTTGTAATAATAACCAACTCGCTCTTCACAGCTGTTTTGTAAGTCTGTCACGTACAAATCTATTCCGACTTAAACCAACGATTTTAGAACATTCTTCACTTCGTTATTCGAGACTGGGTATTTAACTCTTTTACGCTCGGACATACTCAAAATACTAATCACAGATGAATCCATACTATGTTTCTAAAACAGGATCGGGCTATTAAAATATCCATAAACAAGGAACTTAACTCTTTCCGTAATTATTTACCACATTCTGGTTGAATCAACGCTGGTATCGTCAGTTAGGAGAGAAAGAGTTAAACCAATGTTTGAACAAGGAGAACACTTTGTCCCGGTTACAAAAACCTATCCCAATTTTACACTCTGCATTATGGGTAATTGTACAGAATTAGTTGACTCATCATAAAGATCATGCGAGCTTGCTTCATTTATTAAATTTTGTGCTCAATATATTATAATTAGACTTCAATGAAAAAAAACAACAACATCACATCAATATCTCGCTAAATTTTATAGACTCTAAAACAACACAATTGGCATCAACTAACTACTACATACACTAAAAGTGAGATATATTGGCATAGGCCTGAATATTGTTGTCAACTTTTCTTTAGATGTTTAAAGCAAATAGAATATTGACCTTACAAATTGTTTGCTTATGTTTACAGGTTGTTGCCAAGAAGACGCGGTCCGATGCAGAAGGATGTGGTCGAAAAGCTGAATACGCCTGAGTGAGTACTGAACATTGCCTTTTACCAATAATTAGGTCAAAATGGACTCTAATAGTAGGTAGGGGGGCTGGCTTTGTTTAACAGATACTGAAACGTATACGACTAATCTTCAATACAAACTGAGCGTAGAGTTTGACGTCTTGGACACTAGTAAGACTTTGTCCTGGCATATGGAATAAGAACTAAGCTTTTATCTCCGTGTCATTCGTAGTACTTTATCATTTTAGTTTTTGCATTCTTAAATATAGTTGTCAACTGGTCGTGAATGTTAGTTACAGTCAAAGTCATTCATTTATCTGGCTGATTCAGGCACGACCGGGAACTAGTAAAATTTTGTCCTAGCATAACGAATAAGATAAAAGCCTTTACCATTGTGTCTTTCGGAGTATTTTATCATTTTTTTGTTTTCGTATTTGTAAGTTCTTCAAAAAGTTTGTCCTCTATTGGGCTGTCTTGTGGACAAAAGAGATAATCTTGTTCAGACCTCTAATATTAAGTATGTAGCCTCGAAAGGGCTTGATCGCCATTCTCCGCTGACACCACAAACAAGGATATGTTTCTCTAGCTCCGATTTTCATCTTACGGGACTTGTGTTGTCTCATTCTTTTATGTCCTGTACGGAGTCAAAATATTATTGTTGTATATATACAATGGATTGCGTTGGAATAACTTTTTAATAAGCATCATTCTACCCTCAAGTTTTGACGACACATGATCCATCTTTGGATAATGTTGCTCACTAAATGTCAAAGGTCATCCATCAAGGCTCAGTGGAGGGAGCACGTAGAATGGAACGTCCAAGGAAGAGATGGCTGGACAACGTCAAAGGAATGAACCTGCTTCTAATTTACATGCTGTTAAAAAACAGCTGTTGACCGGAAAAAGTGGAGGGATTTAACCGGGAAAAGTGGAGGGATTTGACCGGGAAAAGTAGAGTGATCTGACTGGAAAAAACGAAGGATTTGACCGGGAAAAGCGGAGGGATTTGACCTGGAAAAGTGGAGGGGTTAGACCGGGAAAAGTAGAGGGATCTGACCGGGAAAAACTAAGGATTTGACCGGGAAAAGTAGAGGGATTTGACCTGAAAAAGTGGAGAGATTAGACCGGGAAAGTGGAGGGGTTAGACCGGGAAAAGTAGAGGGATCTGACCGGGAAAAACGAAGGATTTGACCGGGAAAAATGGAGGGATTTGACTGGGAAAAGTGGAGGGATTTGACCGGGAAAAATGGAGGGGTTAGACCGGGAAAAGTGGTCTTTGTGCTGGCCACATGACACCCTCGTTAACCGTAGACCACAGCAGACGACCTTTACATCATCTGCCCTATTGGCCACAAGGTCTGAAAGGGAAATTTACTTTTAGGTGACGACGAAGATGATGATGATTTCAGAGAGATGAAATGTTGAAGTCAAATGTTTTCAATTCTTAGATCATAAAAATATATTTATGTAACGATATTATGAATAGGAAAAAAATGTGTGTTAAAAAAAGTCTAGATAAAAAAAATCTAAGAAAAAATGCACTATTTACATTTTTAAAAATCTTCATAAAACTAAAAAAAAAAAAAAAAAGCTTTATATTTAAAATCACAGATAATTTTTATTGGTCCAACCAAATGGAAATTCAGTTTGACTACAGTAGACCACCTCAGCGACATGACGTAATACAAAATAATTTGCAAGTTACTAAAAATAAATTCGTCGTTCGCGTCCAAAATAGTGTTTCAGTACCGCATATTCCCCCCCCCCCCCCCCCCCCGTAGGCGCTATAAAGATCAACCCAGGCGCCATTACGCCCTCACCAGCATAGAGGAAAGTAGCTGGCAGCGGATGGCCTCTGAAAGAGACAGTTGGAAAGCTGTCTCAAAAACCACGGGAAACACATTTGAGAGCTAAGAGAAAGCCCTTGTTGATGAGAAGTGCAGAAGACATATACAGACAAAAAAGATTGGCCCCAATGGGTCAACGTCTTTTTTCTGCAGCAGATGTGAAAAAAATATGCAGGTCGTAACTGTGAAACCCTGCACTCATCCTTAATCTTGGAAATCTTACATTAGTTTTCTGAATTTGGAGTGTATTACATTTCTAAATAGAAAACTGGGCATGAAGACATAACTTATTAAATTCAAAGGGAGAAAAACTATAAAGTTACTTCCCTGTAAATATGCAAATCTTAAAGCTCCCAGCTATTTATTGACAATCAGGCATCGAACTTTATGGTTTTGTTGATAAACATATTAAACATAACGCTATTAATAAATATTAGTAGCTTATAAATATGAAGAACTTTTCATTATTTGATAACATTTTGAATTCAAGTGTAAACAAGAAATCCCCCATTCGGAGTAGACTAAATCTACCTTTACGACAGCTAGTCAACAAATAGTAACAGTCTGGAGATTCACAGTGTTCTAACATTCAACAGAGAAAACACTCCCGGCATCAATAAGCAGATTTCTTTTGCGTACACCTGCAGTGGATGATCACCTGGAAGAACGTGGCTCTGAAGGACGAGCTCATGACAAGGAAGATCGCCAGATTGACCGAGCCGTTCAGAAAGTCAAAGAAGAGAATGACATAGCTGACCACGTGTACCAGGTTATGGTACTTCTTTAAGTAATAGTAATCCTCCACTATGGACTTGGCCAAGTAGTGGACAACTCGAGGGCTCAGGTTGATGACGAACATGGCGATGATAACCAGGAGCATCTTCATGACTTTCTGGTCTCTCGTGCTAAGCTTTTTACCCGCGCTCTGCTTGGCGAGCTTTATGCTAGAGTTGCTGTAATCTCTTTGTTGCTCTTGCCTGAACTTTGACGCCTCTCTTAACTTACTGGAGATGACCCCTGCGGACGAGACGATGACCAGAAGGCTGATGATAGGCCAAATTGTTCCGGAGAGGTTGTAGAAGCCGAAGAGGACAACGCTGTTCTGGCTGGAGAAGCTGCTGAAGCGGTAGATGGCGATGGTGGCGTTGAAGCTGGGTTCCCAGACCCAGAGGACATCGTAGATGCCGAAGATGACCACGAACCATCCAAAGACCACCACTGATATGAGCATGCAAATGAGCCAGGAGACCCTGGTGGTCAAGTATCGCTTGATGTGGAGGGGGAACACAACACAGAGGCATCTCTCTACGGCCACGTAGCCGGCCAGGACGCTGGTGACGTAGGTGGAGAATGAGACCAGGTAGTTGAAAACGACGAGGCATATGTTTGTCCAGGTCAGGGCGTACACCGGGTTCCACAGGTTGATGGGCCCCGCCATTCTCTGCATCACTCCGCCCAAGCACTTGATCAAATCCCAGACGGAGATAGTGGTCATCGAAACGCCAACGCTGTCCCTGAACCCTTGCTTTGCATATACGATGATGACCAGAGTGTTGCTGACCACTCCGATGGACGCGATGACGAAATTGATAATCAGGTCAATCACAATCTCCGTTATCCGCCGGGCATCGTTGCTAATAAAAATCTCCAAGGGAACAAACTCTTCGGCACCTTGACTTCCAGAGTTATCCTGAACCATAGTTCTTAATTCTATTTAAAAATTGCGAAGTCAAAGCCTCGTTCCCAGAATCTTAACCCTTCTTCTTTCAAAAGTATCGCATTGTTTTTTGTATTTTTCAACATAGAACTCTATATATACTAAGGCTCAGTCTCAAATCCTTTAGCTGCCATGTAATTTAACATGCGATCTAACAGTAATTGCTTACATCCTGCGATGTAGCTCTAAATAGTGTATTTAAATCTCTGTATGTTTGCGTAGTGTTTGTTTACAGAAATAATCGCTAAAACAACTTAGTTTTAGCATGTCATTAAAGTCTACTTAATGTTTCATCGACTTAAACTCTTTGCTCTAGTTAGTCTAGTTGATCTGGCATTGACAGACAGGGACTTCGAGTTAATATCATCATTATATAATACGAAATGGATTCTAGCTTATTCAGTTATAAACTATGTAAAGAGAAGAACTCAATGAGGACTTGTTATCCCAATTCTAATTGTTTAATTACCTTACGGAATTGTTCACAATGTTAATTATGTCCCTTACAATCGAACTGTAAGTAATTGTAATGTAATTTTGACATCTGTCATTGATCGAGGAGTAAGTGGGCTAGTGAAAGCGCTAGGATAAGTAGTTCCTCAAATACAATTAGGCATACACAACTGTGAAAGTGAAATAAATCTATTTCAAGGAGAGTTCAAGCTTCAAATAACATCTGGTACGAGAAAGCTCGAGATTGCCCTCACACTTTGTTATAGAACTGGACGTTGAAAGGGAAACAATCATTAAAATTATTTTCCATTTTTTTAAAAACGTACCTCCGTTATTATAATTTGCGAGAGTACTTAGTCGGAGAGTTCAGTCTCGCTGTCTCGTCTACATCATCAACTAATAGTAAAACATCCAGATCACATTAAACATCAATTAAATCATTTTATGCTCGAGTAGATTCTCCAGGTAGATTAAGGCGACAGTCGGTTCGGGAAAATAAAACCCTACGGGCAGAAGAAGATTGTTTAAAAATTGTTCTCATAACAAGCATATTCTCCACTTTAATCAATACTGATCTGATAGCTGTTATTGCAGTAGCATCATTACTATATATTTAATATGATTTACACACATTTTGAATTCATTTGAAATACTAAAGTATTAACTGTAGTATTGAGAATGCTTACTGAAGGAAAAATAAGGTCCCAACTAATTCTTAAATTGTTCTTTACCCACGAGAACACATTTTTTGGTCTCATTATATTCTTAGACAATTATTCTTTTTTTTTTTTTAAGATTTAAACTAGTTTGGTGAGTGTAGAAAAAGCCAGCTCTACTTCAGGCCATCGTTTTTCAAATTTTTGCTTACTTCTGCGTCGCCTCATCTCCATGAGTAAGATGGAAGGGGGGGGGGGGGGAGGGAGTGCTGTAAACTCTCCCAAGGAAGTAATAGAATTTTCAAGAAGTCTTCAGAGCACAATTTTTCCTTTTCTTTAAAAATAGATTTAGTTAAGTATAGGGCTGGATTTAAGGGAGGGCAAGTGGGGATACAGCCCCGGGGGGAATCCATAAGTAGGGGCCCCCCACAGTAGAGAAAATATCCATATTTCGATGGGTCAGCAACTATACATTTTATTTTAATATTTTTTCGCAGTTGTATTTAACAATAGTTGAAATCTTACAGTTGGCAGCTCTGACGTGGCTAGCACGTGACTGCTTGTAGTCTGCTCGTAGTGTTGAAACATTTTTTAATGAGAAAACAGATTTTAGAAGTGAACTTTTAACTTAAACTTGATTTGTGTCTGCGATGCTGCCGTAAGTAGCAAATTCTCCCAGGTACCCCCCTCCCCCACAGGACCATAGCGCAAGTATCAAGATAGATGGGTTAGACCCCTCACCTCAAGAAAACATTAAGAAACTGGAACAGACACAAAATAGAGCAGTGAGATTCATAACAAACGAATATTCACATTTCAATAGACACCTTTAGTTAAATCACAAAATTTAGAAAGCCTTCAGGAGAGAAGACTCAAAAGTAAAGTAGCAATTATACATAAAACACTGAACCATAATCTTCAAATACAAAAACAAAATTTAATAAAATACTCAGAAGGACACAAAGATAAAGGCACATTCCTCTTTCCATATTCTAGGACAAATTTGTAAAAATACTTTTTCCCTAGTGCTATTAGAGCACGGAATGGGTTGCCTGAGCCAGCCATGAAAACCAGTGAATTGGTAGAATTTAATTCATTGGTTAATATGCATACTGAATGCATGACGCATAGGACGTAATCATCTTTTTTGAAGTAACGTCTGTATCATATAAGAAGATAAGACTATACAAATTCTATTTTTAAATAACAAATAAATACATATTTCACTTCTATTGTCTATTCAGAGTCATTGAGTCAGACCCACCAGGACCAGGATTTCTATTCGGATTTTGGAAAGAACGTAAGTCGGAGTTAATTTTCTTAGACCTAGTTCTGTCGTGTAAGTGAAGAGAATCAGGGCCGGCCTTAGGTATTTGGAGGCCTTAGGCGAAGTGAATATGATCGCCCCCCAAATGAAAAAGTTAAGACCGAAAAAATACGCAATTAATAAAAAAAACAACTGTACCTACATCTAAATCAACAAGTGAAATTCATATATCGACGATAGAACAAATGTGCTTCATCGACGATCCATTATCACCAAACTAGAAATAACATTTCGACATTTCACTATAGGCTAGAAACAATGATCTTTACATCATTCTGCCCAATAGACCACAAGGTCTAAAAGGAGAACTTTATTAAGAAACAAAGGTCTTCTAGCATATGTAGTTAACAGTAGATGTAAACATCAGTGAATAAACCTTGAATCATAGCAGAGACTTAGAACTAGACTAGTAAATATATACTAATACAGAGCCATAGAGCTCTGCTATGTTTGAGATTAGATACATGTTTAGCAATTTTTTCTCTGAAAAAAAAAATTAGTTCCGTGAGAGTCTCCCACTAATCGGAGGCCCTATGCTGCTGCCTAGTTTACTCCTGCCTAAGCCCGGCCCTGAGAGTCTCAAATAATAAAAGGAAATGAATGGTTCCAGCAAGTGTTCAAAGGGAGTCTACCAAGAAAAAAGAGATACTAGTACACTTTGAAAAGTAATTCAACATTTCTTTCCCTTATATATTACCTTTAAATGGTGTTTTGCCCAAAATGTCATTATTTGTATATATTGCAAAATCTTGTCCATTTTATTTCCTCGTCTGCTAGAACTCATTACACTTCTGCATCTTTTTTCCGACAAGATCAAGTTGTTTTTTTTATAAAAAGAATACAAAGTTCAGTACCTAGAATATAATGTCCTTAGGAATTACAACAGACTCAAAAAAGCTTTATAAAATTCAAGAAGGAGTTTTTCCTAGGGTCATATAGGTTAAGACACTTAGGAGGCACGGTGGTTGAGTGGTAAAGCGCTTGGCTTTCAAATCGGCGGTGCCGAGTTTGCATCTAGGTGATGATAGATTTTTTATTTCGATATATTCGGACGCCCCTGAATCCACACAGCTAATGGGTACCTGACATTATTTAAGGAATAGTAAAGGCGGTTGGTCGTTGTGCTGGCCACATGGACACCCTCATTAACAGTGAGCCACAGAAACAGATGACGTTTACATCATCTGCCCTAAAGATCGCAAGCTCTGAAAGGGGACCTTTACTCTTGCTTAGAAATGCCCAGAATGCCCCCTGCGCTTACATACTGACCTAACCAGCTTCTTTACTTTTTTGTAGGCTTTGTTAGAGACGACACAACTGTATAGGATCTCAATTTGTACTCTTGCTAATCCACATGTTAATAAGTACACACTTTAAATTTAACCCTTAAAACGCGTGTGGTAGTTTAACCTCTAAACATCAGATTTGTAATTCCATTTTGTAGAAGCTCATTGTAAAAACAGCTCAGCACTTTAAGGGTTAAGGACACTTGTTCCACGTTTCGCGTGTCTTTTGTTTCTAGGTACGTAAGTACCTTAAGGTGAATGGTAGACAGGGCGGGCTAGCTAGGATAAGGTCTTAACAATACTTTTATAAAATAACTGTTAGACAGCGCCATTTTTTATGCTTATAGTATGCTCAGACATCTATGGTCCTATCTCTTTTTTGGACCAGTGGAAGGGGGAGGGCGTTATCTGGGAGAAGGTTTTCTGTGCTGTCTTTAGGCGCTCAAAAAAAACAAAACACGACTCTACTCGAGTCGAGATTCAAGCTCGAGTCATTTTGATGGGCTACCCAGTGGTTCTCAAACTGGTACGCAGACCCCCGGACGTCCGTGAGACGACCGTAAGGGGGTCCGCAGAAATATGAAACTAGCATACAATTGAAATAACGTCCACGCTTCTTCTTATTCCTCTTGCTCATTCTTATGTTGGGGTCCCCGGGTAAAAAAAGAGTCCGAGAACCTCTGTTCTAATCAACCTTGTAGCGGCGGTAAAGACACGAGTGAGAACTACTTTACAATGAAGCACAGGAAGTGGGACTGTAACAATTTAACTTTGTAACAGCAGAGACGTTTTGTTTTGGTTTCGATCCTTACAGAATAACAAATAGCAACTCATAAATAGGGATCTCAAACAAAGAACATAAAAAAAATATTAAAAACAATTAATAATAAGAAGAAGTATATTTTAGTCAAAGTATAATTTCTATATTATTTCATAATTAAACCTAAAAGCTTGTGGAATGTTTTTCTATGATGTTGTCTTCCCGTCGTTTTTTCTGTCTGCCTCTTCTGCTTTTGTCTGGTACTGTTCCCTCAAGGAGTTTGAACCTTGTGATATGGCCATACATTTTCAGCTTTCTTTTTTGATAGTCATCTTAAGGGGGCCCAATTGTTATGATCCAGTGACTACATGCTATAAATATTTGTTTAAGTAATTAAAGGCAATAAAAAAAAACAACAACTGAATTGATTGTTGATTAAAAGGTTAGTTGAAGCTGAAAAGTCGACTCGTGTGAACAGGGCCGGATTTATTAATTCGAGGCCTCAGCGCAGTAGCCCGCCTACTTTCTTTTAAATCCGGCCCTGCATTAGATATTTTATAATTAATACTTGCAGTGGCAGCCATAGCCTTGGGCGAGTGTCATTTCAAGGCCACGAATATTTGTATGATGAGCTCACGGGCGCGGACCCGGTGTGTGTGTGTGGGGGGGGGGGGGGCGATTGCTCCATTCGCCACCCCTTAAAGCCGCCTCTGATACTTGTGTGATGAAAAAATTTGCTCCTACAGACCCACTTGGAGGCCAACACTAATCATCGAAAAAAAAAATTTGTTTTCACAGGTTTCTCTAATGACGATTTTAAAAGCCAACCAGACCGTCGCACCCTACCAGCGCCCGGGGATATGGACGACCACTACCCCCACACCATCGACACAGGGGACAAAATCCAAGACCCCCTCTCGGAAACCGCTAATGGGACATCGTCGAAGAAAGAATGCAGCGTTATGTAAGGGGAAGCAATTCCCAGGCCGCCTCTTTCAGATTAGACCATCCATCTATATATATACTTAGTCTGTTGCACACATTGTATACATGTATTATGTATCTAAACGGAATTGACTGTCTCTTACTATAGCATCACAGTTAGAATGATATTGGGTGCTAATTAGGTATATCCATTTTTAATAGTTATAAACTAAAACGCAACATTCAACTGTATGCCTGGAATTTTTGTGTAGTTAAAAAAAACACACACGATATTTTAACATTTTCCAACCATGAATTGAAAATCATGAAAAAAAACATTGAAGACACACTAATTAATAATTTACTTTTAAATCCAAATCCAATAATACGGCGGTTCTCAACCTTTCAAGCTCGGCGACCCCTTTTTACAATCCACCCACTCTGCCGCGACCCCCCCCCCCCCCGACACACACACAGCAATAGTAGAATAGACAAAAATAATTTTATATTTCGATGCTCTTAGGCGACCCCTGGCAAATCGTCAATCGACCCCCAAGGGGGGGGGGGCGTGATCCACAGATTGAGAACCCCTGCAATAATACATTCACATTCAATTCGACATGACGCTTGAAACTTCTAGACTGAAAATATTTGTTTTTCTGAACCCTGAAATAATCTCGTCCTCTCTCTATTTATTTATACAAATTGAAAATTCTCGTAGCAAAAATAAAAGAACAGATTTTAATCTACGTGTGTCTTTTTTTTTCTCCCTATTCTGTTCTGTGTAGAAACTGAAAGCTACGAGAAGCTAATGTATAAATATACTTGCTGTTTACACTTCTCTTGTGACTTTAATATTTACATGTTTCAAAGTCTCGACATTTTCACAAGTCCGCTATCTCTATGGGTGTTAAAGGGTTAAAATTATATATATATATATACTATGTAAGGGCTTAGATAAGTGTTTTTCTGTCAGTCTGTCTGTCTGTGTATTTGCACTTCTTTTATTCTTACACATTCCCTCTTCTCTTTCTCACTCTTCATTTCAAGAGTTATGCTATGAGGGTACATGCATGGACGTATCTAATCCAAAGCAAGGGGGGTGGAGGAATATCGCAGATAAATAAAACGTGTACCTATCAGTGGCGTACTGCTGGCGATATTTTTTTATCTGATAAATATCAAATATTCATGAATCTCAAAAAATACATTTTAAAACTATGCCTTGAACTTGAAAAAAATAATCTTTATACCAATTTCTCAGTTAACAATAATGTAAGGCTACCTTTGTAAATACCTTTTATAAGATGTATTTTTTACAAAAAAATTTAAACTTATATATCATGAAATAAGTTGTTCTCTATTTTGTCAAATTTAAATTTTGTTCTATTTTGAATAAAGATATCTGTTTGTTGTAGATTTCTATTGATAGAACATATTGAACTATATAAACGACTTTTGTGTGATGTATTTGATTTCCAGTATGCTAGAACACATTTCAACAATATTTTATTGTAACGGTGCTAGGTTGTTTGGTGGTACTTATGTGTTGATACATTTTTTTTAATGTTTAGGATATTTTTTTCTTATTTTTTTAGTACCTTTAAAAATAAAAAAAGAAAAGAAATTAATTTTAAAAGACTTAAGACAAAGACTTAAGACTAAGACAAAGACTAAGACAAAGACTAAGATTAAGACACTAAGACTAATTAAGACTAAGACTAAGACACTAAGACTAATTAAGACAAAGACTTAGACTCTAAGACTAATTAAGTCTAAAACTTAGATACTAAGACTAATTAAAACTAAGACTAAGAAACTAAGATTAATTAAGACTAAGACTAAGACACTAAGATTAATTAAGACTAGGAGCAAGACTAAGACACTAAGACTAATTAAGACTAAGACTAAGACACTAAGACTTAGACACTAAGACTAAGACACTAAGACTAAGACACTAAGACTAACACACTAAGACTAAGACACTAAGACTAATTAAGACTAAGACACTAAAAGTAATTAAGACTAAGACACTAAGACTAATTAAGACTAAGACTGCTTTACTTTATTGGAAATGTGTTGTGATGACAAGGACACCTTCTTTTCCTCAAACAAAAACAACATTCCGCAAAAACAGAAGAGACACAACAGGCAGCGGGGTCTATTGAGTGACTAGAGACTTTCTTGACCTATTTCCCTAGTCAACCAGCAGCGCTGATACAGTCAAACTAGGGTAGGAATACTAGGAAATACACTGTATCTTATCTTATACAATATATGATATTGTTACGATTCTCTCTCCTATTCCGGCCTTCTGTAAACACTGCTAAACACAACACAACACATCAACACATCAAGAACTTGACAACAAGGCTCCAAATAATCTGGTACTTTAATAATGGTCAAGTAGATAACAGCCAATACTAGACAATTGGCAACAAACTAAACATCAACAACTAAAATGTTACATTGTACATCACCGTACAAAACTCTACTGTCTCTATCTGTTCCTGGACTCGTACGTTTCACTGGAGGACTGCACCAGGACCGACTTCATGGTCGACTCCTCAGTCCAGGTCTCAACGCTCTCCGGTCTTGAACTAACACACTGTCTCTGGTCTTCGCAGGCTTATGATCAGATGACCATAATACGGGCGCTATTCACGTGCAAAGTTCATGCCAGTACTGTCCTTTGCCTTTCAATATAGCATGCTAAACTGTATTACTGGCCTGTGTCAAATATGTCAGCTGATCACACACAGTTAACCATTTTGCGTCCCGAATAGGGTTATAACAATATAATATTTATTCGTTTAAAGCTACGCTGTCAAGATTTGTTTTACAAGGGTAGAAATATTGCTGACATTTTAGATCTTAAAAATATGAATACATTGACATGCAAGCTTATTAAAGACAATAAATGACAACTTTCTTTTGAAACGCTGTATCTATTTGTTCAAACCTTAAATTCACAGTAATTAGTTAAAAAAAAAAATATCTAGAAATGTAAGCCTACTTGTTTGTAGCCACAGTTTGACTAAACTTTGTTTTTTCAATGAGTATCAAATCTGTCATCTTGCAGCTAATAAATAAAACACGCAATGAATTTCGCACTAATAAAATATATTGTACATTTTAATTAAAATAAGATCTGGGCAAAATTTGTGAAAGCCGTGATTATAGCAGATAATATGTCAAGTAAACGCCTACGTCACTAAGATTGTATCCACAGGGTTGTTAGTTTGTTAGTGGCTATTTTAACGCAATTTGTATTATCTTTTTTTGGCTTTATTTATTTGTGATTTAATGTTTTTTTTTTATTTTAATTTTAAATACTGAACGAGGTAGATAACTCGTTTTTATTTTAATGTTAAGTAAATGCTCAGTCAAGTCCCTTTTTAGTTTAATTTTGTTTTTGTTTTTTTTTTAATTTCTTTTTTTCAATTTTACAAAACTTTTTTGGCTACAAATCAAATTGCAGATAACTGAAAAACAAATCTGTTTGGCTCTAATTGTAAGCTCAGTTTAAGGGAAGATACCAAAAAAAAGAAGCAGAGATGCTACAGAAAGATCCAAGGTATAACATACGAAAACCACATCTGCACTCGTAAGATTAGAAACTGGATTAATATGGCAATGGACCTCATTCACCAATCGTAAACAGACAACATTTAGCCACGTGGTGCTTTATCTCTTCAATATAATTTACGATCTCATGTTTAATTCCTGATGGTTGTCACGTGACAGTTTTTTCATTGTTTTATCAATAAGATCACGTGACTAAATGTTGTTTGTTTACGATTGGTGAATGAGGTCAATTGGACCCCACGATGACCTGCTAACTACTGTTAGACACCTCAAAACTAAAACTCTTAGATCATATCAGGGCTCACAAAGACCTTCCTTCAGGGAACAGCACCAGGAAAAAAAGATAAAGCGATGGGAAGACAACACAAAAGAATGGACAGGGCTGCCATTGAAAGAAATTTTAATAAAGGCAAAGGACATCGAGGAATGGAGAAAGGCGGTCAACAGATCTTGTGTGGTGCACAAACGGTCTAACAGACTAGGGGATGGGTGAAGGTGAAGACTGTATTAGTTTAAGTCTTACTCTTAAAGGCATGGCTGGTCGTGTGGTAAGTGCTTAGTCTGCACCTGTAGTCACGGAAGCTCCGAGTTTGAATCTTTCCTGCTTAAACCCCTGCGGACTAGGGCGTATAAATGGTCCTCATTTCTGAAACAAACTAAGCAAGCAAGTTTCCAAGTCAAAACCATTTTATACTTCTAGATTCTGCATTGTATTTTATTCTACCACCAGAAAGTGTAAGTTGTTTAGAGACAGTTACCATCGTCTATAATTTAGTTGTGAATAGATTTATTGCTTAAATTGATTATTTATACACAACATGAAATATATAAGTACACTATCACTTGGTAAAACTATCTTTGTGCAAATGTATCTTTAAACATATCTTTTCATCATCGTTGTGTAAATATTCATAAACATACAACTTAATTTACATACGTTTTAATTTATATAAGGACTAACAGATACACACCACCAGTACATTTTGGATAGAATAAGGGCATAGATTCAAGATCCTATTTGTGATACATTTCTAAGACTAATTTTGACTTTTTAAAAATCTGCATGAAACACACGATTTACTTGATAAGAATTAGAAATCCAATCGCTGACAAAACATCAAACTAAAGACTATGCTCTTCGGCATGAGATTCCCATTCGTTTGAATTGACGTTTTGATTCATTCTGTTGTCAACTTTGAAAATTTAAGTGAGTTTTTTTTATTGTTTTTGTTTTCCAGTATATTTGGTAACGTGAATATAACAACTAGTGTTCAGCGGTTAATATTAATATCATGTAAACAATCGAATTCAACAATGAAGGTAAACATTGAAAGTTTACAATAAATGTAAATATTAAAAGTAAAACAATAAAAGTAAACAATATAAAAATAATCAATAAAAGTAAACAATAAAAGTAATCAATAAAAGTAAACAATAAAAGTAATCAATAAAAGTAATCAATAAAAGTAATCAATAAAAGTAATCAATAAAAGTAATCAATAAAAGGAAAACAATAAAAGTAATCAATAAAAGTAAACAATAAAAGTAAACAATAAAAGTAATCAATAAAAGGAAAACAATAAAAGTAAACAATAAAAGTAATCAATAAAAGGAAAACAATAAAAGTAAACAATAAAAGTAATCAATAAAAGGAAAACAATAAAAGTAATCAATAAAAGTAAACAATAAAAGTAATCAATAAAAGTAATCAATAAAAGTAATCAATAAAAGTAATCAATAAAAGTAATCAATAAAAGGAAAACAATAAAAGTAATCAATAAAAGTAAACAATAAAAGTAAACAATAAAAGTAATCAATAAAAGGAAAACAATAAAAGTAAACAATAAAAGTAATCAATAAAAGGAAAACAATAAAAGTAAACAATAAAAGTAATCAATAAAAGGAAAACAATAAAAGTAATCAATAAAAGTAAAACAATAAAAGTAAACAATATAAAAATAATCAATAAAAGTAATCAATAAAAGTAATCAATAAAAGTAATCAATAAAAGTAATCAATAAAAGGAAAACAATAAAAGTAATCAATAAAAGTAATCAATAAAAGTAATCAATAAAAGTAATCAATAAAAGTAATCAATAAAAGTAATCAATAAAAGTAATCAATAAAAGTAATCAATAAAAGGAAAACAATAAAAGTAAACAATAAAAGTAAACAATAAAAGTAAACAATAAAAGTAAACAATAAAAGTAAACAATAAAAGTAAACAATAAAAGGAAAACAATAAAAGTAAACAATAAAAGTAATCAATAAAAGGAAAACAATAAAAGGAAAACAATAAAAGTAATCAATAAAAGTAATCAATAAAAGTAAACAATAAAAGGAAAACAATAAAAGTAAACAATAAAAGTAAACAATAAAAGTAATCAATAAAAGGAAAACAATAAAAGTAAACAATAAAAGTAAACAATAAAAGTAATCAATAAAAGTAAACAATAAAAGTAAACAATAAAAGTAATCAATAAAAGGAAAACAATAAAAGTAAACAATAAAAGTAAACAATAAAAGTAAACAATAAAAGTAATCAATAAAAGTAAACAATAAAAGTAATCAATAAAAGGAAAACAATAAAAGTAAACAATAAAAGTAAACAATAAAAGTAAACAATAAAAGTAATCAATAAAAGTAAACAATAAAAGTAATCAATAAAAGGAAAACAATAAAAGTAAACAATAAAAGTAAACAATAAAAGTAAACAATAAAAGTAAACAATAAAAGTAAACAATAAAAGTAATCAATAAAAGTAAACAATAAAAGTAATCAATAAAAGTAATCAATAAAAGTAATCAATAAAAGTAAACAATAAAAGTAATCAATAAAAGTAAACAATAAAAGTAAACAATAAAAGTAAACAATAAAAGTAATCAATAAAAGTAATCAATAAAAGTAATCAATAAAAGTAAACAATAAAAGTAATCAATAAAAGGAAAACAATAAAAGTAATCAATAAAAGTAAACAATAAAAGTAAACAATAAAAGTAAACAATAAAAGTAAACAATAAAAGTAATCAATAAAAGTAATCAATAAAAGTAATCAATAAAAGTAATCAATAAAAGGAAAACAATAAAAGTAATCAATAAAAGTAATCAATAAAAGTAATCAATAAAAGGAAAACAATAAAAGTAAACAATAAAAGTAAACAATAAAAGTAATCAATAAAAAGCTTATCAGTTTCAATTAGATTTTGATTTTTTAAATTTCGCTGTCAAACAACGAAATGGTCAGAGCTCATCTAAGCAGGAACTAAAAAACTCAAAGTACCTAAGTGTTCTAAGAAAGGAAGGAAAAGTTTCAACGATTCCCCAAATTAGGAAATTATCAACGAAAAAATCAAATTAAACCTTAAAAGAATTTGTTTAAAAATTAAACAAGAACATCAAACTAAAATGCTATTTTAGCTTTAGTTTGGACAATATTAGAATATGCCTCCTCAACAGAAGAAAACATATAATAAAGCAATGCTATTTTCCGACATAACTGGCCTCTGGACGCATAGGCTAGACATGACCAAAGGACCGAGTTTACTGGGAGCCTCCGCCATCTTCATATGTTATACCAAAACTAACCATGGGAGGGGGGGGGGGAACTCGCCATTAATGTAACGGTCCCTTGAAGATTATCGACAGGGGCGTGAGAGTACCTTCGTCTCCACCCGGGTGCCACGTTGAGGCGGAACAGCGTACCCCGGGGGGGGGTGAGTTTACCTGACACATGAAGCGAGAACAATTGTCATACAAGGCCTGTATATGACATGCAACGTCGCAACCTGTTGGCAGTTGGAGACTCATAGTGCTTTTGAACTAACGTCTGCATTATATAAGATAAGATAAACCCGTGGCCACGTCCCAGATGAGTGTTGAGGCCTACTCTAACGTCTGGCCTCATGAAGCATTAACCCTTAAAGTGCTGAGCTGTTTTACAATGCGTGTATAGGAAATGGAGTTACGATTGAGATGTTTAGAGGCTAAAAACTACCACACGCGTTTTAAGTGTTGAGGACACAAGGAAGGATTTCTCACAGTGTTAAGGACTAAAGCAGTGACTTTTCGACCCAGCTCTTGACTTCCTAGCCGAGGAGTCTTGGGTTCAAATCCCGGTGGAGACTTTTTTTTTTTAATTTAGTGTTTTTTTTCAGGGCGTTTTGAGTTCACCCAACTCTGAATGATACTTGACATAAGTTAGGGATAGTAAAATCGATTGGTTGTTGTGCTGGCCACAGGACACCCTTGTTAACGTTTACACCGTCCCTTAAATGGCAAGGTCTGTAATGGGGGTTCACTTTACTTACACTGTGTGAAGATCTGAAAAGGAGCATGTGGATTTTCTCTCTCTCTCTTTCTCAGTAAGAGATAGAGAGAGAGGAAGAGATAGAAAGAGATTGAAAGAGAGAAAGAAAAAGAGAGGGAGGAAAAGAAAAACACAGAAAGATAGCTGAAGAAGAAAAAAGAGAGAGAAAGAGGGAGAGAAGGAGTGTGGAAGAGAGAGAAAGAGAGAGCGGAAGAGAGAGAAAGAGAGAACTCTGTTTATGCGTTGAAAGAAAAAACTTAAATCTGAATAAGTTTGCCTTGAAGTCAGGGGCGGACTGGCTATAGGGGCATTCGGGCAAATGCCCGGTGGGCTGGTAACCAAATGGGTTTGAAGGACCACAGAAAGAGCCGCATGGATGCAACTATTACAAGTATTAAATTATATAAGGGGTCCTCTGCTAGTCGTGTTAAAAAATCTTTTACTGACTCTTCAGTGTAATACCAATTTAATGTAACACATTTTCCGGAATAATGTAATAGCCTACATAAGTAGACAGTTCTATTAACAAACTTCATCCTTTATAGGCCTACACACTTAGCGATTAAAAAGCAACATAAGACCTATATTTCTTATACGGATATAATGTTCACTGTATGCATGTGTACAGTTACGGATACATTACCAAACTTAACAGTAACTTTGAGTACAGGTAGACCAAAAAATGGGCTGGATGGCTTTACAATGCCCGGGACGATTTTGACACCAAGTCCGACCCTGCTTCAAGTCTCCGCGAATCATGAAATATAAATTTTGTCAATCTTTCAATACTATTTTTTTTTAATTAGCTTTAAAAATTAATGGCTTTCTAGTCATTACTTATCTGAGCCACTGAAACGCAAACTAGAGAAAAGCTTTAGATAAGTAAATATGTGTACGCCAACATCTTATTCTTGTAAGTGACGCAATGGTTAGTAAAGTAAAAGTTCCCCCCTTTTCAGACCTTGTGGTCTATAGGGCAGATGATGTAAAGATCATTTGTTTCTGTGGCCTACGATTAACAAGGGTGTCATGTGGCCAGCACAACGACCAACCGCCTTTACTTTTCCCTAACTAATGTCAGGTACCCATTAGAGCTGGGTGGACTCAGAGGCGCTTGAAGATCCCGAAATTAAAAATCACAGGATTCGAACCCCGGTCCCCGGTTCGGAAGCCAAAACGCCTTACCGCTCAGCTACCGCGCCTCCCCATGGTTACCTTAGCTTTATACTTTTGCAATAAGGAATTAAGTGAAGAAATTATTAAGAAATCAAACAATGCATTGGGGTTCATGAAAAGATTGTTTTTTTACAAATCAAACCAGAAAATTAAATTAAAATGCTATTTGACCTTTTGTTAGAGCACAGTTAGAATATGTATCCATAACTCAAGAAAACATAAAGAGACTAGGAGAGATGCAAAGTACAATCACTAATTATAGCGACACTTCTGGACAGAATAATAAAAAGTGGAGTGGCAATTCTAGATGACCATAATTTACAGAAACTAAACCTATTGTAATACTCAGAAAGGCAAAAAAGATAAAGGCTTATTCTTATACCAAAAGGTAAAGGAAACAATTCTAAATGCTCCCTTTTCACTAGTGCTAAGCTAAAGTACACAATTATAAGTGCTCCTTTTTCACTAGTGCTATTAGAGCATGGAATGGGTTGCCTAAATCAGACAATAAAACCAACGACTTGGCAGATTTAAAGTCACACATAAGTATGCATGACGATTGACACGGGGATACGCGTAGCGCTTAATTAGCTTCTCTTTTGAAGTAGCGTCTGTAATTTATAATGAAAAAAAGATAAGATGAAATGGGGGGGGGGGGAGAACACCAAACTCTCTCGCGCTGTTCCGTCTAGGACGCTATAATTCATAAACTTCTGTGACGTGAAACTCATGCATTGATATTTTCTTTTTATTGATATTGATTTCTATTCAAAAGTATCGATTGGGTTATACTTGTATTGAATGGATCATGAACACATGTTTTATAGTATTTGGTTTTATCCCTTGACCGTTAGTTGTATTCATTGATCGTGACTATTTTCTAAGTAGGTCAAAGCTAATGTAAGAACTGTCTTATCAAAACAGAATAACTGCTACGGGACCACTAGCAGTTCATAGTTGCTGTGATTCTATACAGCAGCATGTGTAAATGTGTGTGTGTGTGTGTGTGTGTGTGTTTTGTATATATTGTCGTGGCATTGGAATAATTAAACACGATTTGGAGCTGTTTGTCTGTCTGGTAAAAAGTTTTTACACATTATTTCTCCCACACCCAATCTCGGATCAACTGAAATTTTGCATAGTTATTTCTTCCACCTGACAACACAATAATCAATAAAAAAAAAATTAGTTAGTTATTTATAGGTAATAAATTATTTTATTTGGTAACTCGAACAAGGGAAAGAAATCGTACTTGACAGATGTGGTGGTATAAAATGAATTAGTTACTTGAGGATTCTTGAGCCCTAAGTGAACATTTTTTTATGCATTAAAAAAACGATCATGTAGACATTCACCAAGATACCCTCTTCTCTCCCCCTTTCACGACTTGTCCTGATAAGTGATAGGATCAGCGCGTATTCAGAAAGCTAAAAGCTAAACAAAAACAATTGGTAAATATATTTTTAATCGCACAGATTTATTATGTATACAATCGTACCAGTGAGCAGATACGAAAACTTAATATCACGGTCTTAACAGGAATTCGAACCTGAGATCCCTGGCTTCAGAGTCAAGCGCTTTACCAGCCACTAGAGATGACTAGGATTACGAAAATCGAAACTTTATTTGACTTGATGTAACAGCAAGCTGAAGTGTATCATTATAAATCTAACGATACGATATGATACCTTACGACAAGTTATGACACGATAAGATAAAACACGATACGATACGATACGAAACAGTACGAAATAATAGAATGAAACACATTTCTCTTTATGAAAAACTGCAGTGCTTTAAACTTAAATGTTCGAGATACACGTATCACTAAGCTCCAGCTAAGTTGAGGAATCTAAAGCATAATGATGGAGAAAGATCATGAGAAAAAGTAGATACAAAATAATGGGAGTGAATCGAAGAACTTAGTAGAAACGCATTCCTAGAAATTCTAGGCCCTGTATTTCTTTATGCAACTAAACGTTGACAGATTTATTTCATTCATATTTTAGATAAAGATAAATATCCTCACGTTCCACGACAGCGGAAATGCAGGGCATATAAATTTTTTTTTTTAGCAAAAGAGAGTCGTTGTCAACTAAGGAATGACATATCCCTGTATGTGATACAGTTGGATCTTACACAGAGCTTATCTGTGAAGTCTACAAAAAGGAGAATCGTAAGTCAAAATCGTAATCTTACAATAAGTCCACTTTGTTACTTTCATTTTTATGTTTTTATAATCTAGAGATCCTTTTATTGACTCATTGGCGATCTCCGATATCGATTTATTGTCAATAAAAATGTAAAAACTTTGTTTGAATTAGATCATAAATCAAACTCCCGATATTGTTTTGTATGTCAATTATCTATTTCGGACAGAAAGTAACTTCTCTTAGGACCTATTTGTTAAACGCGTATTTATCAGAAACAACGAGTAATGAGACCGCATTTTTTGTCATCTTTTGGTCAGTGATGTAGCAAGGTACCCACGGGCCCTGGTTCAGCAACACGTTAGGTCCCTACGGTAAGTTGAGTGTGACTGATCTCAAAGTGAGCCATCTATATATATAATTTTCTTCGTGGCCCAGCTATGTGGGACACCACGAAACGTCATGGAGAGATAACTCATTTATTTCTGCAAGTCAGGCTAGAGTTACCCCACGTAACTTTCGAAGCGACAGAGAGCAGGGCTCAGAAAAAAAGGGGGGGGGGGGGGAAACAAGTCATGACAAGAAGGACAATAAGGGTGGCTACCTTTATTTTTTTTATTAGAGTTAGTCCCCTTTATTACTTGATTAAGTCCCTGTTAACTGCTTTCAATTGCCACTCTCTCTTTCAACTGACCAGTGTAGTTTGAACTAAATCTCTATAATGTTTAACTAATACTTGTGTTGTTGTACTATTGCTGTGCTACTCAAGAGGAGTGTGCCTCTGTTGTGGGAAGACTCGAATTGAATTATTATTATTATTATTATTTATATGAAATATTTATATATATATGAAATATTTATATGAATATGTTGTAGATACCATGATATTCTTTGTCTTCTTAATTAAATACTTTCACTCGCGCACTAAATTTGCTAGTGCATGAGAACACCAACATGCTGAACTCTCTGACTACAATATTTAGAATAAGTAATAAACTCACTGGTAGCAGACATGGTTTTTATTGAAATACAATATAATCACAAAAGATATGGGCGACCTTAGCCATCACAAAGTACATCCAATGAAATAAGTCCTGAATACAAATCAATTATAATAACCTCCATACTTGTACATTGGTCTATTGTCAAAAATATCCACAACACTCCTCTCTCTACCAGAGTCTAAGATCAACTGCCTTGTCCACCTCGTGGTCAGCTTCCGACCAAACAAAATCTCGTGCTAACTGCACGGAATAGTTCAGTAACTACAAGTCACCAGATATTACAGGGGTTCTAAAACTGATATGACAGTATTTCGATAATGAGCTAAGTAGACTTTATTTATTTGTTAGTACTAAGTTGGTTTATGTAAATGGTATATGTCTACTTAGTCTCTTATCCTCTCCTGTATGTTTTTTTTTAAAGACATTTTTGTTTAGATACGAGACAGTAGTGCGTCTCATGAATGACATCATTTCATTGTTTATGCATGTATGATATTATTGTAAACCATCTTTTTGGTTTTTCGGCATAAGACATTATTGTGCCTCTATGATGATGGTTCTTATATTATATTGACTGGAAACTGTCTTGCTACTTTGCTTTGTTTCATTATGTCATTTTCTTTGGTGAGACTTTATTGCCATTTATATTTTTCATGATCTTTTTCTTTTGTTTGTAAATAAACTCCTTTTTTTTTGTTGTTGCAACTGAAATCTTAGACTTATGACTTGTCTGTCTCAGTAGTTTTGTACATCTAGAGGCTATATTTATTAGCCTAGATAATATAATTGGGACCACAAAGTACCACTGGACTAGCTTGCCAGTACAGTACAGGCCACTGGTCTTATGACCTATCCTAATTCTAGGTTACAACATGAAACTTTACCAACTTTACTTTCTTAAACTATTAACGTCATCTTAATGAGCTACTTCCTGATCTCCGCCCCTGCCAGAGAACTAAATACCAGTAAAATTAGTTCACGTTATCTTAATGAGCTACTTTCTGATCTCCGCCCCTGCCAGAGAAATAAATACCAGTAAAATTAGTTCACGTAATCTTAATGAGCTACTTCCTGATCTTCGCCTCTGCCAGAGAGCTAAATACCAGTAAAATTAGTTCACGTAATCTTAATGCGCTACTTTCTGATCTCCGCCCCTGCCAGAGAACTAAATACCAGTAAAATTAGTTCACGTTATCTTAATGCGCGACTTTCTGATCTCCGCCCCTGCTAGAGAACTAAATACCAGTAAAATTAGTTCACGTTATCTTTATGCTCTACTTTCTGATCTCCGCCCCTGCCAGAGAAATAAATACCAGTAAAATTAGTTCACGTCATCTTAATGAGCTACTTTCTGATCTCCGCCCCTGCCAGAGAAATAAATACCAGTAAAATTAGTTCACGTCATCTTAATGAGCTACTTCCTGATCTTCGCCTCTGCCAGAGAACTAAATACCAGTAAAATTAGTTCACGTAATCTTAATGAGCTACTTCCTGATCTTCGCCTCTGCCAGAGAACTAAATACCAGTAAAATTAGTTCACGTAATCTTAATGAGCTACTTTCTGATCTCCGCCCCTGCCAGAAAACTAAATACCAGTAAAATTAGTTCACGTAATGTTAATGAGCTACTTCCTGATCTTCGCCTCTGCCAGAGAAATAAATACCAGTAAAATTAGTTCACGTCATCTTAATGAGCTACTTCCTGATCTTCGCCTCTGCCAGAGAACTAAATACCAGTAAAATTAGTTCACGTAATCTTAATGAGCTACTTCCTGATCTTCGCCTCTGCCAGAGAACTAAATACCAGTAAAATTAGTTCACGTAATCTTAATGAGCTACTTTCTGATCTCCGCCCCTGCCAGAAAACTAAATACCAGTAAAATTAGTTCACGTAATGTTAATGAGCTACTTCCTGATCTTCGCCTCTGCCAGAGAAATAAATACCAGTAAAATTAGTTCACGTCATCTTAATGAGCTACTTCCTGATCTTCGCCTCTGCCAGAGAACTAAATACCAGTAAAATTAGTTCACGTAATCTTAATGAGCTACTTCCTGATCTTCGCCTCTGCCAGAGAACTAAATACCAGTAAAATTAGTTCACGTAATCTTAATGAGCTACTTTCTGATCTCCGCCCCTGCCAGAAAACTAAATACCAGTAAAATTAGTTCACGTAATGTTAATGAGCTACTTCCTGATCTTCGCCTCTGCCAGAGAACTAAATACCAGTAAAATTAGTTCACGTAACCTTAATGCGCTACTTTCTAATCTCCGCCCCTGCTAGAGAACTAAATACCAGTAAAATTAGTTAATGATAGATTACACCTCTACGCCTCGCGATCGCGTCTTTTCAGAACGATGTTTGAACGCGCTCTTTACAATTCTGTGTTCACGCGGCGTACAATGTCTGTTTTTCTTACTAAATGACGACAGTGAAAAGGGTGAAAGAGTAGACTGATAAAGGAGTGAGGGGGGTACCATGGTGGAAAATGTGTGTGTGTGTGGGGGGGGGGGGGAGGGCACTTTGTAATGAATGAGACTTGGATACGATAGATCGGAAACACTTGCTGGTGTGTTATCAAACACGACACCATGTTGGTAAGTCAATGTCTTCCAATAAATAGTTTTGTTTTATTTCCATGTCAAAGAGAATGAGATCTTTCCACACCATTAGGATTTTTGTAATATAATTAAGATACTTGTAAAATTCGTGTATTAATACGTAGGCTAAACCAACCAACGGCAGACAACGGGTTTGTCTGAGCAGGGGGTGACAAAATATGTTGATCACAGCTAGCAGGGCATGCCAAAGGCATTGGCAAACTTTGCTGCCCTCTAGGGCCTCTTACTGTTGGGCGTCTCCCACTGGACCAAAAAAAAAAGGCAAAACTTGGATGACTTAATGTTGACAAGTCTATCTCTACTACGGATATTACGATATATGAATTTCACTCAATTTAGAAAGACACGGGCAGGTTTTTTAAAAATTGCGTAGTTTTTTTTCAATGTTTCTAAATATTTTGGTTTTTAATTTCATTTAGGGCCACTAAATTCATTTTGCCTAGGTTAGTGGACTCACGAAACAGCGTAATTTGACGGCCTGAATCTCATATTTCTAAAGCGGCTGGCATAACCAGACTCTCCACAACCGTATGATTTTTTTTTTTTGTTTCGCAATGCAATAATATATGAAGCCGTAAAATGCAAAATGTTTGACATGTTTCGACGGGGGAAGAGAGCGGGCAGGGTTTGAACCCTCGACCGTCGATAAATCCGAACGACAGTCCAACGCGCAAACCGGACGACCAGGCTGCCATCCATTGTTTCATTTACTGCTGTTGCATTGCTCATAATTTTCTTCGGATTTCTCATACACTTATACTTGACTTTTAAAGACATCTACGGGTTTGTCTTTTAGTTCATTATGATTTGTTACAGGATGAGGCTTCAGTTTAACAGGTTGGAAACTTTCGTTCGGTAACACATTGAAACATATGACAGATTGTGTCTGATCAGTGCTGCCTTTGTACGCTAGAAATACGAACAGTAAATATTCAGGAACATATTTACGTAATTTTGTCTTATGTGGTGGGGCCTGTCTTGCGGCTTTGTGTCTCAGTTCATGTTCACTATTGGACCTCATTCACCAATCGTAAATAAGCAACATCTAGTCACGTGATCTTATTGATAAAACAACGAAAAAAAAACTGTCACGTGACAACCATCATGAATTAAACATGAGATCGTAAATTATATAGAAGAGATAGCGCACCACGTGGCTAAATGTTGTTTGTTTACCTTTTGTGAATGAGGTCCATTACGCTCTACCATTCAGATGTCTACTAACGCTTGAAATAGTGATCCATGATCTAACGGTTGGATGGGCGTGCGAAACATAATTTAAGAAACACGATTGACCACTGTCTAATGTAACAATTAATCAGAAAATGTGCTCAATTGATAGCCAGACTGATGACGGTGTGTCGTGGGGACTCAGGGTCGTCTGTTCGAAACTTTGAAAGACAGTTTGGCCTACTTCTCTGAATGGCGAGGTTCGACACCCGACTCGAGCAGAGTTGTGTTTACTGAGCGCCTAAAGGCAGCACGGAAAAACCTTCTCCCAGATACCCCCCTCCCTCCACTGGTCAACAAATGAGATTGGACCATAGCGCTCTGAGCATGCTATCAGCATGAAAGTAGCGCTATATAAAAGCTATAATTTATTTATTTATTTGTTATAAAGTAGAGAAGTTTCTAGAGCGATTGATAAGTTTGTTAAAAAAGTAAATATGAGAAAACTATAATCCTAATCATGAATATTATTAATTATTTTTGTGTGGCCAAACTGCGTCAACAATAGTTAAATAATAGTTCGTAACAGACCTATTAAACAGTACTGAGGGGCCAGTTGATTTTTATTCTAATTATCCGATTAAATTAACTTTTTATCGAAGAAGGTATTATAATTTTCATATTTTGGTAGATCCATTGCGGTCTTCTCGCTGGCCCCTTGGGGGAGTCCGCGGACCACAGTTGGAGAAGCACTGTGTTATTGTATACGTATCTTTGGTCAGTTTATGAGTTGTTCTAGCTCAAGAAAGCCTTTGCTCTACACTTCTCTCCAGTGGTTCTGTAATTCCTATCCCGTTACCTTCTTCAGGAAGACCGGCCAAATAGCGTCCATTTACAGTCGGAGCAAATGAAGCAAATGAAACAAATCTAAAGCAAAGAGAAATGTTGAGCCTGACCAAGAAGTCGGAGAAGCCTACCACCTTCTACGCTCTCTCCTTTTGCATACATGTGGTGGCCTTTGTCTTGATGGCCATCGGGATGTTCACCCCGTACTGGTCAGAGGTCACCGAAGATCTGATCAATTCTAACTCCGTGAGTCTGAAGCATTTCAAAGGTAGGACATAACAAGGGGAAATAGAACCTCTGTGCGCCACCTTCTCAAACTATTTGCATTAAGAATACATCGGCGTTCGGCAAGGCACTTTTCTATACCCAATTATTGTTCTTTGTTTAAAAGAAGCCAATTTAATCCCCTAACAAGAAAAGCATTTACAAATTATTTTATTCAAAAAGATAGTACCTTTTTTTTTTATAACTTATAGAGCGATTATATTGCTCTTAAAACGAAATCAATGGATTGTAATCGTCTTTAAAATTCCATTAATATATATATCGTCTTTAAATCGAATAAATAAATGTACTATACTTTAGAATATTCGCCTTTAAATCTAGACCAGGGGTTTTCAACCTGTGGGTCGCGACCCCCTTGGGGGTCGATTGACGATTTGCCAGGGGTCGTTTAAGACCATCGAAACTATGGATAGTTTTTGTCTATTCTTCTATTGCTGAATGTGCGTGTGTGTGTGGGGTCGCGGCAGAGTGGGGGATTCTAAAATAGGGTCGCCGAGCTTAAAAGGTTGAGAACCGCTGATCTAGACCTAGAAGACGCAATAATGTTCTAGAAGGTTTTCACGTTTATTCCTCAATTTAAAATCATGGAAATATTGAACACACGCTACAAACACACACTACAAACACACACTACAAACACACACTACTAACACAAATTATAGTGTCACTACCAGATTCATAAAAGCAGACATAAAAAATATATTTTGAAGAACTCTTCTCGTTCTGCTTTTATTATCTCCCCCTTTTATATATTGCACACCCAAAACAGCGAAATAACTAGAAACCTATTTGAGTACAAAGAAAAATCTAATGTAAGTTATCAGCAATAGGAGATCTATATACCCATAATTAAAGACCTTGACGCCTACACTACAATAGTATCAGTGAACATCTTTATATTTATTCAAACACTGATGAGTACATTAAGTGAGAGAGGCTTTTATTGCGTCTTCGCCAATGCGATTTTAGAGTTAACCAGTGTAATTGTTTTGGTCAACAGAAATAATTCTGAACACCCAACACATTCAAGAACACAATTCCATTTCTTCAGAAAAACTACTAAATCCATTCTTGTTGAAGACGCCTTTCTCGAAAATATTTAAAATTCCTTTTTAGGGGATGAAGTGTGACATCCCTTAAATTAAAGAAATCATTTTTTTAAACATTCGTAATATTGTGAACTGTATTAATTAAAAGGCTACTCAAATAAGAGTTCATAATTAGAAAGCAACTGAAGAGATTTTTTGAACTAGAAAAAAAAGGAGACTTCATATATGCCCCCCCCCCCCCCCACCTCTATTTTTGTTGTCAGCATGTGGAGCAACCATTGGGGATGGTAGAGAAACGCTAGTCTAAATTTCAAACTAAACATTCAGGTATTCAGTTTATAGGTAGAAGATTATTAACTCTTTCTCTCCGTAATTATTTTTCCCCATTTTAAAAGAATTCTTCATTTTACTCATGACTATTTCCCTCCCCTGTTATGATTGGGCGACAATAGCTTTGTTGTTTATTATCAGAAAATGTTGTATTTTGGTATAGAAGTAAAGGGAAATACAAGCTCTTTTTATATGATTTCAAAGACAAGTTTAAAAAATTAGATATTATGGTAGATGGTATCGTCGATTAGGAAAAAAAAGTTAAGAATGTCCATGTTAATGGAAAGAAACGATGTTTTGGTTATAACATTGCAATAAAAGTGTGAGCCTTATGCTAAAACTAAATTATACACACATCTACATTTTTATCTACCAGGTTTGATCCTCAGCTGTTCATCCAACAACAACTGTCGAGCTAACATCAACTTCTCTGATGGATCCAGTGAGTATCTTACATGTTTGTTATTCACGCTAGAATAACGGCTAGTTGCAATAGTAAGCAGAAACACTTCTAAGCCGATGTTGAATCCTTGTCGACCTCAAAGTTACATAGGCGTAATCACCGTCCCCAACTTCAACTGGACCCTCAGTCTGTTGAACCGTTGGGGCACCACACAGGAATCGTTTACCGTCTTTCTTCATTCCTCTCTTTTGCCTTGGATAGATTTTTTTTTTAATGTTTGTAAAATGTTTGTAAAATGTTTTACATGTTTCGGATGTTCCTTCAGAGTTGAAGATAATTACTTCCTAGTCCAAACCTCCCGCAGGACGACAAGGGATGGGAGCGGGCAGGGTTTGAACCCGGGACCATCGATAAATGCTGTCCACTCTTTTATGTTGTCTTCCCATGGCTTTGACAAAAGTTAGCAGGTCATGATGGGGTCCAATCGCTCTTTTATCCTGTCTATAACTTCTTTTCAATTAAAGTGCGCTCTTTGTATCTGATACCTAGAATATTTCTGTATCATTTTAATTCTATTGCTAGGAATATATTGCAAAGTCATAATAAGAATAATTTAATATTTAATACATAAAGGCAGTCTTTTCATTTATAATGCTTAAGTTGATAATTCAAATGTTATTGATATCTTATCTTTTATTATACAGACGTTACTTCCAAAAAAAAAAGATTATTACGTCCTACGCGCCATGCATTCAGTCATTCATATTATCCAATGACCTAAATTCTGCCAACTCACTGGTTTTCCTGGCTAACTCAGGCAACCCATTCCATACTAATAGCACTAGGAAAGAAGGAGCATTTGTACAAATTTGTCCTAGCATATGGAACGAGGGATGTGCTTTATCTTTGTGTCTCTCTTGGTATTTTATTAAATCAGGCCATATGTAAATCAGCCTCCATTCGATAGTGAGATTTGGGCTTTGAACCTTTTAGAGAGAGATAGAGACAGAGAGAGAGATAGAGACAGAGAGAGAGATAGAGAGAGAGAAAGAGAGAGAGAGAGAGAGAGAAAGAGAGCTAGAGAGATATATATAGAGAGAGAGAGAAAGAGAGAGAGAGGGAGAGAGAGCGAGAGAGAGAGGGAGAAATAGAAAGAGAGAAAGACTAATTGGAGATCTTCTTTATCATTGATAACATTTTTAAATTTTTTTTTACATTTAATTACACAAAGTTGATACTTGAATAATGGCACTAAATATTTAATGATTTCTTGTCACGTTCTTACAATAAGATAAGAAAACTAACAGGCAGAAAAGAAGTGACGTGAAAATGTAGACAGTAAATCACAATAATATAAAGCTGTCGTCTGCATGTAACTGTTATCATGGTAAACTTCATTTGTATATAATTCTGTACCACTGCCTAATAAACATTCTCTTAATCCTTGTAGTCTAGTTTAAGACAAAGTTGACTTCTACCTTACCTTTTAACTATCCCTTAGTCTGTTGGACCGTTGGGGTACCATGAAAGACTCGTCTTTCTCCATTCCTTACTGTCTTTTGCCTTAGTTAGAGCCTCCTTCAATGGCAGGCCTGTCCATTCATCTATGTTGTCCTCCAATCGCTTTCTCTGTCTGCCTCTTCTTCTTTTTCCTGGTACTGTTCCCCGAAGGAAGGTCTTTGCAAGCCGCGAAGATATTGTAATATGTCCAGGGCTTTTACTGCTGATGCTACTCCCGCGCAAAGAATTGGATAGTCATCTATGTTGGATACTGCCGTAACATCTAGTATCTCTGTATCTCCTGAGATTTGAAAGTTATACAACTCTGAATAGGTCATTGGAGTCCAAAATATGGAGAGCTGCAAAGCGCCCTCCTACTTGTGCCTCGAATATGTCAGATACTTGTGGGCAAAGTTAAGCAACACAAAATCACGCTATATAGACCATTGTTTAGTTACCCCCCCAAATATTTTTATTCTGCTTACATTGTATTATTTATTCTTACATTGTATTATTTATTCTTACATTGTATTATTTATTCATACATTCAATATTTATTATTACATTCATTTCTTACAGGGGTGTTCTTCACAGCTTTTGTTTTGGGGATCCTCGCCATTATATTCGGTTTCTTTGTACTGCAGCTGTTTTGTGCTGGCGTCTTCATCAGAAGTTGCAGAGAGGCCAACCTGGGCGTGCCTGTCGCTCTGTTGTCTATCTCAGAAGGTAATTGGCAAAAAAAAAATATAACTTGTTTAGCGAATACATGCAAGTCCAGAAATTAGCTAAAGAAATATGTGAATGTGTGTATTCACATCATTATTTTTTTTTTTTAATTGTTAGATTGTTTTTTTTATATAAGGTTGTTTTGCCTGGGGTAGTAATGGATATAAGAACTCTTTAAACTACAGATTGCTTTCAATGGCAAATATAAACGGCTGGGCTTCACGGAAGTCTCAGATATTGGATCCGGCGAAACAGATATTGAGTCCGGCGGAACTGTTTTAACTGACAGAAGGGGCAAAGACGAACAATGTTTAAACAAAAAATTTTCCCTTTCAGACCTTGCGATCTATAGGGTAGATGATGTAAAAGTCATCTGTTTCTGTTGCCCACGATTAACGAGGGTGTCATGTGGCCAGCACAACCTTTACTTTTCAAAAACTAATGTCATGTACCCACTAAAGCCGGGTGGACTCAGAGGCGCCCTAAAGATCCCGAAATTGATAATCCCAGTATTCAGCAGGTGTCGAACCTGGGAACAGCTTGTGCCCAAACCAGTAAGGATGGTTCAGGAGGTTCTCGTTAGCCTTGGCTGGTTGCCCAGACTGGAGAATGAAAAAGAATCCAAGAAACTTCCTTGTGGCTATAACCAGACAAGAAATGCTTCAGGATTCAGCCTTAAGAAAAAGAACCATGAGTCGGTGACCCTTAAGCAGCTTCCTGCACATGCTACTACACCTTAGCGTCTTAGTGTCGGGAGCAGGGGTGTGGAAGATGTTAGTGTGTGTGTGTTTATTAGATTGAGGTATAAGTGGGCGTGGATATTGTCTTTAACACGTTTGGAGATATCCAACCATATGTTTTGTGTTAGGCTGTAGTTAGTTTTGAGATATCCAACCATGTGTTTTGTGTTAGGCAATAGTTAGTTTGGAGATAATCAACCATGTGTTTTGTGTTAGGCAGTAGTTAGTTTTGAGATATCCAACCATATGTTTTGTGTTAGGCAGTAGTTAGTTTGGAGATATCCAACCATGTGTTTTGTGTTAGGCAGTAGTTAGTTTGGAGATATCCAACCATGTGTTTTGTGTTAGGCAATAGTTAGTTTGGAGATATCCAACCATGTGTTTTGTGTTAGGCAATAGTTAGTTTGGAGATAATCAACCATGTGTTTTGTGTTAGGCAGTAGTTAGTTTTGAGATATCCAACCATGTGTTATGTGTTAGGCAATAGTTAGTTTGGAGATATCCAACCATGTGTTTTGTGTTAGGCAGTAGTTAGTTTTCAGATATCCAACCATGTGTTTTGTGTTAGGCAGTAGTTAGTTGGAAATATCCAATCATGTGTTTTGCATAGTTCCCTCTGAAAGAACTCGAACATGATGTCTCACAGACATACAGCAACATGACAAACTCATTCACAACAATGAATGAAAATATATCAGCCTTTTGGATGGCATAACTTCGATGTAGCCATTTTGTAATCAGAGTTGGCTAGCATCTCACTACATTCTATATTCTTGTATAATTGAGAAGAGAACCCGGTTTAAGATTAACTCAGCTGGTGTTCGGCTAGTATTTGATCGGTAAAAAAAAATCCAGATTTTTACACCTTTATAAATGTAAAAATGTTGGTAAAATGTTTTACATGTTTCGGGGCTTCCTTCAGAGTTGAAGATTATTTACTTTCTAGTCAAAACCTCCCGACGGACGACGGGGGATGGCAACGGGCAGGGTAGGAACTCGGGACCATCGATAAGTCCGAACGACAGTCCATCGCGCAACCGACCAGGCAGCCATCCTGATCGTGAAAATGTGAATTTAAGAAATTTGTAGCGCAAAATTTATAAATATAAATGGAATTTAAATGCTGAAGCAAACATTGCTACATACCATATTTAAAAAACTTATATATATACATATATTATATATATATATATATATAATATATTTATATATATATATGTACATATATATATATAAATATTATATATATATATATATATATATATATATATAATATATTTTATATATATATATATATATATATATATATATATATATATATATATATATATATATATATGACACTAGATCTGTATTATTTTACAGATTACTAAATTATTACAATTATTATAATCGTTCAGATTGTCACTTCCAGGTGTGCTGCTCGTTCTGACTCTGGTCTTCTTTGAGATTTCTGTGGGCAAGGACACGATCAGTGGCTACATTCATAGAGATGACACCTTCGGGTTTTCTCGAGGATTGGTCATCGGTTCTGTTGTCTTGTACTGGATCTCAGCTTTCTTCATCATTGGGGAATACTTCAGACGAAAGTACGTTGTTTATTTTGGCTTATTTTTTAAAAAATCTATTCATTTAAAGACGGCATCTGGCACATGAATTCTTTACTTTTGATTGTTTCCAATTTGTATGTTTGTTTTTGGCATAGAGGACTCGTTGTGAAATCCCCAACTATTAACTCCAAGTTATGCCATCCAAAAGACTGATTTATTTTCGTTAATTGTTGTAAATGAGTTTGGCATGTTGTCTGTAAGACAATATATTAAAATTCTTTTATAGGGAACTATTCAAGCAATCAGGTTGGGGGGGGGGGTGCTAGCTGAGTGGAAAAACGCTTGTTTCCGAGAAGTCCCGGGTTCAAATCTCGGGGAAGACTTTTAAAGCCTTCAGGACAGAAGACTCAAAAGTAAAGTAGCAATTATACATAAAACACTGAACCATAATCTTCAAATACAAAAACAAAATTTAATAAAATACTCTGAAAGACACAAAGATAAAGGCACATTCCTCGTCCCATATGCTAGGACAAATTTGTACAAATACTCCTTCTTCCCTAGTGCTATTAGAGCATGGAATGGGTTGCCTGAGCTAGCCAGGAAAACCAGTGACTTGGCAGAATTTAAGTCATTGGTTAATATGCATGACGCGTAGGACGTAATCGGGCTAACACGAGAGATTGAGAGATTGATAAAGATAATTCCATCTTTTATAACGTGATAGAAGATGACATCTTTCGTGTGCAGTCTGGATAACACAGGAACTACCTGCAGACGTGACACATACCTTAACCCGTCCAGATAAAATAAGACTAAGACTTATACTGCTTTATTGATCCTTACGGAAATTTGTTGTGATTTCATGAATTATCATGAATAATTGCATCACGTCAATTCTATCTCTGTGAACATTATAGATAAATATAATGCACACTGCCTTGAAATGCATGATAAGAAATTTACTTGGTTACTTGGTTGATTTACTTCTTACTTCGTTAACTGACTTAACTCTGGCTCTTTCATGCCCCCTTACTTCCGGTCATTCAAAACTAGTGTTTCTAACTTCTACTTTCACATTCTGTAGTTAGAAAAATGCACTTAAGTAAAACAGGGAACACTACGCTCACTATTTGATCTGTGACTCTAATCTAAAGTTCTCACGCAAGGATTGCAGTTAAAAAGGGAAAAAAAAGGGCCCACGAACACTCCTCATGGCACGCAATTGTCTAAGTTGAAGGTTACATAGTAAAAAGGATAGCTGATACAAAAAAGAAAAAAAAAAAGCAAATTAAAAAAAAAAAGCAATTTTTTTTAAAATTCTTTAAAAATAAAAAACGTATCTAAGGGAAATAACTCCACCCTTACAAATATATCTCCTACATTAATTCCCTCATTCGGTATCAATTTCTACTCTACCAGAATAATTAACTATAAGTAACTGTTTCACTATATGATTCATTTATTTTATTGATTTATATGTTGTCTATGCAAATGAATAATTGTACACAATTTCAACTTGATGCTAGAATGTATGTGAGAAATATAACGTGTAAACACTTTCTACTAGGCAGGGTGAATTGATATAATTTTTGTCAAAGTTCTAAACCAGTGATGCCCAACCTAATTCGACCTGCGGGCCATTTTTATTTCCGACACTCGCGTCGCGGGCCACACAAGTAAAAAGTAGGCCTACAAAACGATATTGACCGGAAACCAGTGCTTTATTTATTAATAGGATATTTAAAATGTATCTTTTTTTCCCCGCGTTAGTAGATGGCTTCATTTCTCTACTTAAGATATCAGCAAGATTGGGCTTAATTACTGTGCTTAGAATATGAGCAACATTGTAGCTAGCTTTACATCCGAGTCATTTTCTTGTCTCTTTTTGGTAAATATTCCCATCAATCCTACAATTTCTAGGCTTAGTTTAACAATCTTTTATTCGCGGCTCAAACCAAGAATGCCGTCATATTTCTTTCATAATGTCGTTTACATGTTGTTTTTTTTAAATAACGACACTTTCTTTATAAAACAAATATGTTGGCTTATTATCATGTTGCACAAAAAAGTAAAGAACCGTGTCACTTTTCCTGGTAGAAAACGTACATTCTACACTTAGATATCTCTTTCATAAACGCACAAATGTTAAATGTCATGGAACTTATCATCAGGAGAAAAATTGAGGGCCCTAAGCTCCTAACGTAAGTAAAGATACATTTTCACAATTTTTTGTGGAAAAAAAAGGGGGGGGGGATTTTCTACACTTTGTGCCGACATTTCAGCGGGCCGGACGGACTCACGTCGTGCGCCGGATCTGGCCTCGGGCCGTACTTTAGGCATCACTGTTCTAAACCAATGCTGACTAATGTGCAAAAGAGCCAACCTATCTAGATCGTACCTCACAGCCATGTTTATTAGAGTTACTTTGTTTTCGAAAACCCGAACATAAGCTTCGATTAGTTATCAGAGTATAATGTCAGAGTGTCGCAATTATCAATCTAAACTCTATCAATCTAAAATAATTACTATTCACAATTTCAACAGAAAATAGATCTAAGTAATCTATTAAGCTATGAACGAAAAACTTCTATCTTCCAGGGTAACAACACCAAAACGCAACCCTGAGAAGCCACAAAGGCGCATTCCACAAAGAAGCTACAGAAATGACTACGACAGAGGTAGTACGCCCCCGCCTTATAAGTAGCATTGAGTAGCCCTGTGCAACATTGGTAGTCTTTTTGTAGTATTAGTCTAGGAAACTAAAATTTGTTATGTGCTTTAATAAAAAAAAGAAGCAACATCAGAACGTCCACCACTGTACAGTCACGGGTCTTTGTTTTAGGATTTATTTTTAGCACGGGAATCAAGGGAGAGGATTCTCGTCTCATTTATTTACACTTACCTGAAGTTAAACTTTCTTTTGTATAACCTCATATTTTTATATACCTTTTAACACAGAAAGTAACAATCATGTCTGAATTATTTAACCGTGATTATTCACACACCAATATAGTTGCATACATAAATGCGCACACATAAACACACATACATGTACACACAAACCAAAAAAAAAATAAATAAACAAACACAAATACATGAATATAACACAAGGTGACAAAAGACTCCGTCGCTTAGATGCACAACAAAAAAATGTAACCCTAACCCACTCATGTAATATTTAAAAAAAAAAACAACTTTAACCTATAACCATAAGCCTAATGCACCAAATGTTTACTTTAAACTATTAATATTATTTCTATTTGATGTTGCTATTATATTATACCATCTGTACATACTCGCCTTTAATCTGAATCTTATTTATTTATAAAATAAATATCATCATAATATTAATGTAACATACAACATACTGAATCTCATTTATAAAGTACTGAATCTCATTAATGAGAAAGTGAATCTCATTTTTTTTTACACTAAGAATCTCAGTTATCGGGAAGTGAACATTATTCTTTATACGTAAATCTCACTTAAAATATGCTCAAGTAATTAATAGAAGGTGCAGACCAATTAACTTTTATTTTATAAGTTATTCTAACACGAAACTTTGTTTGAGTTAACAATTACGTTTATGGTAATTTACTATATTACTACTCTTTTATATATTCTATTAACAGTCAATGACTTTCATTAAGTGTTTTATTTTGCTAATAACAATAAATGTTCTGTTTTAACTATGACTGCAAGTTGCTTCTTTTTTTTTATTCTTTTTTTTTTCTAAACGTAGTTTAGGTTTTTAAAACTTACATAATCAAATCTCTTTAGATCACGCAAACACACACACACGTACTGACAAACGCCCTTGTATCATACATCTGTATCTGTACATACAATTCTCTAGGTCATCCAACCATGCGGGACACCACGCACACATGTCGACATTCTAAATCGCAATGAAGAATTCATGAAAAGATAACTCTTTTTTTTCTGCAAGTCGGATTAGAGTTACCCCACGTAACTTTCGCGGTGAAAGAGAGCGCGGTTAAAAAAAAATAAGACGGCGGGTGGAGAACAAGTGTCTACGTCACCCAACCATTCGGGACACCACGCTCGCACGCTAACTCTAACCAAGGCCGGTCTTAGACCACACAACCTATGCTACCGCATTTGACCCCTCACTTTCATGGGACCCTCGCTAATTCTAGGTGTAAATTATTAAATTAAACCATTTTATAACTTATAACAGATTTCCTGTGGGCCTCCTGAATTACCATGAGCTCCTGGAAATATCATGAAATTGCAAAGTATACGAAAAAGTCCTGAAAATCTCGGAAATTATTGAAATCCTTTGAATAATCGAAATTTTGATGATATACTGTATATGAATTCGCTACATTAATTCTGTATGTAGTAAAGAATGAAAAAAATGCAAAGGCGAATTTATTTTTTCTAATTCAAACTCCTAAATTTCACTTATTATCTGTGTCACTACCTAAATTGGGGCCCGCGCAATCCGTTTCGCATAGGGCCCCGAAATGGTTAAGTCCGGCCATGATATTTAGTGACGCCTGAATACAGAGAAGATTATTCCCCCCCCCCCCCCCAGCCTATTTTTTTTCGCTGCAAAAGTAACATGGGGTAACTCTTGTCCGACTTGCAGAAATAATGGGCCATGAAGAAAATTATATATAGAGATTATGATCTATATCTTTATTTAATATGTTGTTGACAATCATAAGAAAAATGTCTTGTAAGTTCAAGAATTGACTGCTTTTAATCTCAGTTCACTTTTCTGACTATGAAAGATTATTTTAAAATTAAAACAAATGGCTGATCTATTTCACCTTGAGATATCACCTTTGACCGAGCACTTTGTTTGTTGGACGTAGGTGCACTACGCAAGATCTGTCGACATTCTTTCTCCATTCCTCTCTATATTTTTCCTTGGATAGAGCTTCTTTCTATGGCTGGCACGCCCATTCTTTATGTTATTTTCCCATCTTTTTTCTTCATTTGTCTCATCTTTTTCCTGTTACTTTTCCCTGAAGGAAGGTCCCAAAGACCTAGTAGTGGGGCCATAGAGTTTTAGTTTGCGTTCTTTTACAATAGTTAGTAGGTCATCGTGGGGTCCAATTGCTGCAGTAACCCTGTCTTAAATCTCTTTGTTTTTAATGCGGTCTTTGTATGTGTTACAATGTGTTAGGATCTTTCTGTAGCATCTCAATTCCATTGCTAGAATCCTCCTCTCTAGCCCTGCAGTCAGCGTCCAAAACCTCGAGATATACATTTTTGTAAATATATTTTCTTAAAAACGTTACATTTTGTCAAAGATCAGTCAAAAGCAACAATAAAAAGAAAGATTTTTTTTCCATATGAAACAGTTACACTAATAACATTTTTAACTTATTAAATTGTTCCAATTCATTTCCTACAATAGTCACCTTTACTACGCAAAGTAACTTTAACCATTTTTAGATCAATAAATGTTTTTACTAATTTGGGTACTCCATCATTTCCCTTGCGTTCAAATACGACTGCAAAAGATGGCCAACGAAACGAAAGGATATGAGGCATGGAACCTAAGGAAATAAAATAGGCTTCACTCCATAAAAAGGGGGATAATCCAACAAAAACGCATACATCAACACACAGTGTCCACGTTATCAATTGGAAATAATTAATATAACAGGGCCCAAAACTTACATATTGCTTTGGTCTTTGTTAAGTCCAACTACGCCACTGGCCTTTACCCTTACCCTTCGTCTGGCTTTCTAAGAGTGAAATTACGAATTGTGGCAACTATGGATCATAACTCTAGAACAAAACAAGGTTACAAAGACAGTTTGTGTGGAAACACAAATTCAAAATTGACTTCCGAAGTGGTCCACCGAGAGTCTTCACCAGGATTCGAACACGGGACTTTCGGTTCCAAGTGCCTTACCCCTCAGCCACAGCATCTCCATAGATTCATTTAGCGTTCACGTAAATTTTTAAAAATAATAATCATTAACTTTATCCATACAATCAAAATCAATAACATGTTACATGTAATAAAGAGGAACTAAAAAATATTTATTCTTCTTATAACATTACCAAAGATAGCGGGCTAGCTATAGTTGTGTTCAGAACTCTAGAACAAATAAAAAATAGTGACTTTGAAGTTTTGAACTAGTTGAGATTGTTAAATATTTAACAGGTTTTTTTTTATTAAATTATTAAAAATATGTTATTTTGTTACAATAATATTTTACATTGATGGGAGACAACTCATCTTAGGAGCAAGGTAAAGCAACTCATGTTTAAAGAATAGTTTGTACACACAACAAATACGAAACTGAGGTAGAGGCGTAGAAAGCAAAACGTGCGCCCGGGGCAAGGTAGCTTATTCGCGCCCCACCCCCAATTTTCCATAAACATCAAATAGAAAAATAAGCTGTTTGTGGAGCCTCCTCCCCCCTGAGGGTGGCGCCAGGGGCATCGTGCCCCCTTGCCCCCCTCACTACGCCTCTGAACTGAGGTTATCAAAACAGATCAACGATTTACACGTCTTCCAGGCAATGCCGCCTTACACCTCTATGCTACACCTCTATGTGTTGCTCCAGGTCCATGGCGACAGAGTCCTGTGACCAGGCAGGACGACAGGCCCCTCTTTCTTCTTGTTCCAGAACGTCCATTCTCTTCTTGTCTCTTTGGGCGAAAAGAAAGCTTCTCTCTTCCTAAACGATGCCACCTTGTCGCCGTGTTCTGATGAGTACCATAAAGGCCCGACGCAGGGGGCTCAATCGTAACCCTATTAAGGGCCTAAAACAATGTCGGTGTCTCTGTAGAACAAAAATCGTTCTTCTCATTTTTTTTACAAAGCTTGTATCCAGAGGCGTAGTGAGGGGTAAGGAAGCATGATGGCCCGGGCGCCACCTTCAAGCACGCAGCCTATATTTCTATGTGATTTTATGGAAAATGAGGGGGGGGGGGCGATAAAATACCTTTATTGTACCTAAGAAAACATGAATCAATTTAAAAGTTAACCAATTAGTCAATAAACAATTTCTGATTAACTATTGTGTTTGATATCGAAATAACTTCTACATTATTGAAATATGTAGTTGAAAGTGCGGAGTTCTTTCCCTTGTATTGTATTTTAAAAGAAAATATTTTGTTTATTTCTTTACTGGCTACATAGTTATAATGCTGGCAATCATTTTTTTTAGGAGAAATAGGAAGTACCCTTGTGTTTTAGCAGTTTTTTCGGCCTCAAATCGTTTTGTTTAGGTCGACATCTTTCGCCGATGTATTATTGCATTTTTTTATGCATTGATTGAAAAGGGTATGGGTGGGGTGTGGATGTTACTAATTTAGAAGTACCCAAATAAGTAAAAAAAAATATTGATCTAAAAATGGTTAAAGTTACTTTGTGTGTAGAAGTAAATATATTTATAAAAATGTATATGTCGAGGACTGCAGAGTTAGAGAGGAGGATCCTAGCAATGGAATTAAGATGCTACAGAAAGATCCTAGGTAGCACCTGTCTCCATTGCCGTAGCTAGGAATTTGGGACCCGGAAGGGGCTCGACCTCTTTAGGGGCCTTTGCATTTTGACATTCGACATCATGCCTTGAGATAATGGCGTAATATTTAATGTAAAAACAATTTTCGGACACAAAGTTTCGGGGCACCCTTCAAGTGGTGTACCGAGATTTTCTAATTTTGACCCCCACCCCCCACTCACCAAGCTACGCCTCTGACTTTCTCTGACATTGGTTTTCTTACCCTTTTTTTTTAAAGTTATAACTGGTTTGTTTTCTTATCGAAGGCTTGGCTAACTTTGTTCACCAATCCAAATAGGGAAAGTTCCTAACAAATCAGCGCTGTACAGCCAGGAATGTACACACTATCGTGCGCTTTGTTTGCCTAAATAGATTCAAGTCTCATCGTACCAATTCCATTTTGAAGATATGTTTTTGCAGCCAAATAGTCAGAGAGGCTTACACCTGTTATATCTCAATTTTACTTATTGATAAGTTCAGGTTGCTTTTAATAATTAAGATGTAGCAACCAGTAGACCCTGCGATCTGTAAGACAGATAGTGTAAAGGTATTTCTATGTACACAGGTTAAAGAGGTTGTCATGTGACCAGCAAAACGACGAACTGCCTTTACTCAAAAAAAAGCCAGGTAGGGAGAACTCTGGGGCGCTCTTAAAATCTGGAAATTTATTGGCCCAGTTTTGAACAAGCTTCGAACCCGAGACACCTAAGTTGGAAAGCAAATTGCTTTATCCCTCAGCTACCTAGCTGTTTCTTTTTTTTTTTTTGCCGTACCTTTTGACAATATTGTTGGGCTCACTTAATAATAATAATTTTAATAATAATTTTATTTATAAAGTGCTGTTAACAAACAAAATGTAGGCTCAAGGCGCTGTGATAACATTACAAACACAACCACGACAGCTAAAATGACAAACTAATCTAAAAAAGTTTTAAACAGGTAGGTCTTAATGTTCCTCTTGAAAGTAGTGTAGCATGTTGTCTGTCTGAGATCAATGGGGAGTGAGTTCCAAACCTTTGGTCCGCGCACTGAAAAAGCCCGCAGACCGTAGCTTTTGAGGGAGAAACGTGGCACCACTAAAAGCGTTGAGTACATTGAGCGCAGGGCTCTCCGAGGGACATATGGAGTAATTCAATAGTGTTATGGGGTGTGTGTGTGTTTCTATGGTGACGGATTGAAGAAGCTAGCGATTGGTTGGAGGCTATGCTGAGTGAATGATGCAAGATAAGCGGGCACTGTCGTAAGGCTAGAGTTAAAACACGTAATTTTGTAGTGGGTTAGATTTTGTTCAAAATACTGTAACGTCTCTCCTAATATCCAGGCTCTCTTCACACTGCACCACACGACACAACGAACTTAAAAGAACCTTACAACTCAGGGCTCCAAAGTAACAGTAACAGTTTATTTTCAAATTCATTTACAAATACTGCAAAGTTGGCAACATCATTAACACTGTCTGTCCAAAAACCTAGCCTTGTTCTGGACTTCACAAAACGTGCTGGTTCTGACTTCGCCTCGTACTGGTCACATTGCCAGGTAACGTGAAGTAAGTCTTGATTCTGACACACTCGCTCTTATATAGCGTCTCTACTGGCCTTCTCGAACCTTCTTGACCACTCCAGTTGATCACTTTCGCCGTGACTTGCACCCGTAATATTTACGCACAGGTCCTTGCCGTACTGGCGTGTATTGTCACGGTTGACCGCTCGTCTAGCGCTGGGCTGGGGCGATTCGCGTGGGCTAAAAACACACACAGAATACGACCATCTGTGTCAGCACCAGGTTTATAACAATACCAATTTTTATTATGACTAAAGTCTGCAAAAAAGTATGCACCATGAAACAGAAAGCCATTCAATGTGACACCTGCGATGAATGGTACCATGCATCATGTCTCCATATGAATACACCTGTGTATTATGCCTTAGGCAACAAAGATGCATCATGGCACTGTGTACCGTGTGGGTTACCTCAGTTTACATCAGGACTGTTTGATTCCTTTGATGCGGACACTTCTAACCCATTCAACATCCTAAACACCATCCCAAAACCAACTCACCAACCACTAGCCAGATCCACTCCTGTTAAACCTAAATCTACTAAAATTAATACAACAGCCTCACTAAACAAACCTACCAAAGAAGTAATACCAAAATACCTTAAAACCTTAGTAATAAATTTTCAAAGCATTAGGAACAAAACAGCAGACTTAGAAATTTTATTAGAATGTGAGAAACCAGACATAATTGCAGGAACAGAAACTTGGCTACATCCTGAAATTTATAATGCAGAAATTTTCAATAGTAATTATGAAATTTTTAGAAAAGATAGGGCTGATAATCATGGAGGAGTTCTTTTAGCAATAAAAAACACTCTTATAGCAGAAGAAATTACCTTACCTAACTCAAAAAACATAGAATCTACATTTTGTAAAATTAATACCACCTCAACATCCCTTATAATAGGCAGCATTTACAGACCACCAAATTCTAGTTTAGAATACATGCAGGAACTATGTAATCAGATTACTACACTTAAAGAGACAAATAAAAATGCAGTTTTTTGGATTATGGGTGACTTCAACCTACCTGATATAAATTGGAAAACACTAACCATAGATAAACACCAAAACCTTAAGGACATAAATGAGCTTTTCATAGAAACTTTACACAACCTAAGTTTAGATCAAATCATTAAAAAGCCAACTAGATTAAACAACACATTAGATCTCTTCTTAACCAACAGACCTGGATTAGTAGTTGATTATGATATTATCCCTGGTCTATCAGACCATGAGATCATAAAAATACACAGTCAGATAAAAGCAGTAGCCAATACAAAAACCAAAAGAAAAATCTTACTCTGGAATAAATGTAACCTAACACAACTACACCAAGCTGCATTAAACTTTCAACAAACATTCTTATTAGAAAAAGACATTAACCAACCAGTCGATGACCTCTGGAATTTCATTAAAAACCATCTTAAAAGCATTATAGAAAATCATATACCAACTAAATACACATCAAACAAAATAAATAAATGCTGGTTTAATAATAGACTAAAGAAGCTTTGTAAACAGAAGGAAAACCTATATAGAAAATTTAAAGCAACCAAGGCAGAAAGAGTTTACAAAAAGTATATAAAAATTAAACACCTAACCCAAAAAGTAAGCAGACAGCTGCAGAGTGAATACATCAACAATGTAATATCTAAAGATAACAACAAAAACCTATGGTCATACATTAAGTCTAAGAAAATGGAAACAACAGGCATAGCGCCATTAAAAGATGAACATAACATAATACATAATGATAATGATAATGAAACTAAAGCAAACATCCTAAACAAATACTTTGCATCAGCATTCTCAGCCCCAGGAGACAAAGACATATTTCTTAATTTGAACCAAGTAGACAACATAGAAGATTTAGTAGTACAAGAAAATGGAATTAAAAAACTATTAGCCAACACCAAACCAAATAAAGCGTCTGGACCTGATGGTATTCCAGCTAGATTACTCAAAGAACTAAGCAATGAGCTAGCCCCAGTGTTCAAAATACTCTTTCAAGCATCGCTTAACCAGGGCAGAGTACCAAAGGACTGGAAAGAAGCTAATGTCACCCCCCTATTTAAAAAAGGAGAAAAATCTGATCCAGGAAACTACAGACCAGTATCACTTACCAGCATCACATGTAAAATACTAGAACACATAATATGTAGCAATATCATATACCACTTAGACAAACATAATGTCCTCACCCCATACCAACATGGCTTTAGGAAATATAGATCATGTGAAACACAACTAATAGGACTAATTGATGATTTTTCAAAAGGTTTAGATAATAGTGAACAAATAGATGCTATCTTACTAGATTTTTCCAAGGCTTTTGACAAAGTTCACCACCATAGTTTGCTTAAAAAATTAAAATATTTCGGCATTAACGGTCCACTGCATCAGTGGATTAAAGATTTTCTGATAGGGAGAGAACAAACTGTAATAATAAATGGCTCTAAATCAACACCAATAACAGTAAACTCAGGTGTACCTCAAGGAACAGTTTTGGGTCCACTACTATTTTTAATTTACATAAATGATTTACCAAATTGCATTAGTTCAGGAACAAAAGTCAGATTATTTGCAGACGATTGCATAATATATAGAACAATAAAAACAAAACAAGACACAGATATTTTACAAAGAGAATTAGATGAATTACAGAAATGGGAATCAAATTGGAGCATGTCTTTCCACCCAGAAAAATGTCAGTTGTTAAGAGTAACAAAAAAACTAAAACAAATTAATTCCACTTATCTTATTCATGGCAAACCAGTAACACAGACTAAAAACTCAAAATACCTAGGTGTTATAATAAATGAAAAACTGTCATGGAATCCACATATTGATGAAACTATAAAAAAATCCAACAAAGCATTAGGGTTTATTAAAAGAAATTTCTATAAATCAAATAAGAACATAAAACTAAAATGTTATTTAACCTTGGTTAGGCCAATAATAGAATATGCATCCACCGTGTGGGACCCCTCAACTCAAGAAAACATTAAGAAACTGGAACAAACACAAAATAGAGCAGTGAGATTCATAACAAACGAATATTCACATTTGACTAGGGTAACACCATTAGTAAAATCACTAAATTTAGAAAGCCTTCAGGACAGAAGACTCAAAAGTAAAGTAGCAATTATACATAAAACACTGAACCATAATCTTCAAATACAAAAACAAAATTTAATAAAATACTCTGAAAGACACAAAAATAAAGGCACATTCCTCGTCCCATATGCTAGGACAAATTTGTACAAATACTCCTTCTTCCCTAGTGCTATTAGAGCATGGAATGGGTTGCCTGAGCTAGCCAGAAAAACCAGTGACTTGGCAGAATTTAAGTCATTGGTTAATATGCATGACTAAATGCATGACGCGTAGGACGTAATCATCTTCTTTTTTGAAGTAACGTCTGTATTATATAAGATAAGATAAGATAAAGTCTTCTACGTTTACTGCATTTCATCTTAAGTTAACTCTTTCTCTCCGTAATTCTTTACCACATTCTGGTGAAATCAACGTTGGTATCGTCAGTTAGGAGAGAAAGAGTTAAATGTGTAGATATTGTGATAAAATTTATATTTAATTTTTTTTTTCACAAAGAAGTTATTCTAGTTAGTTTAAGTTAGTTCAAAGTTTTACAAGTTAAAATATAATACTCCTACAGCGGTTTAGTTGTCTACCAGGAGTTTGGGGCTACAAGCCCAACGACCGTCAACACCAAGTAGAATGTTGTTGTTTTGTTTTGACATGTTTCGGATGTTCCTTCAGAACTGAAGAGTATTACATTTTAGCCCAAACCTTCCACACGACGGCGGAGGAAGACAACGGCCAAGGTTCGAGTCCGGTGACATCAAGACGACAGTCTTTCTCCATTCCTCCCTGTCTTTTGCCTTTAGAACTTCTTTCCGTCCATTCTTCTATGTTGTCCTCCCATCGCTTTCTCTGTCTGCCTCTTCTTCTTTTTCCTGGTACTGTTCCCTGAAGGAAGGTCTTTGCAAGCCCCGTGGATCTTGTAATATGGCCATATATTTCAAGCTTGCGTTTCTTTTACAATAGTTAGCAGGTCATCATGGGGTCCAATCGCTGCAGTAACCCTGTCTCTAATCTCTTGGTTTGTGATGCGGTCTTTGAAAGTGATTCTTCTGTAGCATCTCAATTCCATTGCTAGGATCCTCCTCTCTCGTACTGCAGTCAGCGACCAAGACTTGCAAGCATATAAAAATGTGGCCATGACTAGGCAGCGCTTCAGTCTGATTTTGGTACCGAGGGCTAAGCTTTTGTTTTTCCAAATTATTTTACGTTTTGAAAGGCTGCTGTAGACTGTGCTATTCAAAACTGATTAGCTTTTACGACCAGCAAATCTAGAATATTATTTGCGTTATCAAGGCCAGCCTTACGTTATTGGAGGGCCCTAGACAGATCGAATAGGGAGGCCCCAAATAAAATAGAAAAACAAACAAGCAAAAAAAAAAGACTGAAAAATACGCATCCAATTATAAACCGTCTTGTATCTCTATCAAAATCAACTAATAGGTTAAATTCGTATAGCACCAATAGCCCCAATGCCCTTCATGGACGTCTCATGATCACGTGACTAGAAATAACGTTTCGGCTTTTAAACCAAAAGGAAGAAACAAAGGTCTTCTAACATCTGTAGTCTAACAAGTAGATCTAAACAATCACAAATAAATCTTGTATAGACCTAGAGTTAGGCTAGTAGACAAAGCGCAACATAATTCTGCTATGCTTGACATTTGATTCATGTTTATCAATTGTTTATTTCTTGAACAAAATGGCTTTGTCCTTACGAAGCTCCCACCAATAGGATGCCCTAGGCGTCTGGCTAAGGCCGCCTTGATGTAATATTCTCTGATAAATTTGAAGACTTAACTGGACAAAACTGCATTTTTAAGTCTACTAGTAAAATGTCCTGGATGTCTGCCTGGTCGAGCGGTTTTCGCTTAGAACTGTCGTTTGGATTAATCGATGGTCCCGGGTTCAAACCCTGCCTGCTCCCATCCCCCGTCGTCCTGTGGGAGGTTTGGACTAGGAAGTAAACTTCAACTCTGAAGGAACATCCGAAACATGTCAAACATTTTTTTTTACAAATTTTGATGTGATTTTGTTTCTCTGTTTATAACTTTCATAGTTGCAATCATTAGACTCCCTTTCATTCTTGTTCTATGTACTTATTATGAACTGTATGGATGTAACTGTTGCAAATGATTCATTGAAATATTCCAGGACGAACTCGACCCCAAGCACCAGTCGTTGTGCCGGTAGCGCCCCCACCTTACACGAAAAAGAGCAGCACAGTCTACAACACGGCGTCGGATCCACTGAACGATGGAAGTAAGTAGAGGAGATACAGGGGCGTGCCCCTTTACGTGCTCTGTTATTATTGATAAGCTTTATTGTGTATGTAAATTATATTTCAGACCAGAGAGGGATGAATGCTTGTAACAGACCAGGGTGTCAGATGTGTAATTACGTGGCAGAGTCGTCCACGTTCTGGGGGCCCGCGGGGGTGTTCAACATCAACGAGAGGCTCAGCTGCACCACCAACAATGTGGTCTACGCCATCATCTGCATGAAAGATGAAAAGGTGAGACTTTAAAATAAAGTCTTTAGATTTTTGAGAAACTTTCTGGAACTGTCTGTACATTTATGCGAAACTTTCTTTTCAACTGACGATATAGTGAGCATGCCTTCACTTGTTAAGACTGTCTTTACAATTCTGTCTTTACAAGTGAGATATAAGAACACTGCCTTTACAATTATTAAAACTCTTATGAAATAGTGAAATTCTCGTTACAAGGGATTTTATGTTTAGACTGTCTTAAAAATTACTGTATCTGTCTTAAACATTACCGAATCCGTCTTTTTCCTATTACTTTTTTAAAAAGTAATATTTTTTTCCTATTACTTTTCAAAAAGTAATATTTTTTCCTATTTCTTGTTTTCTTCATTGTATAATAGTTTTAGCTAGTAACTGTCGGATTCTTTTTCTGAGCTTACTAGGGGCTACTCACGAGCGATCACTGCGGATTGATACTAAACACTTATTTATAGCAAATAAATTTCTAAAGGAATCCAGAAAAACATTTACTTCCATAAAAGTTTGTTATGTATTTAGGAACACTCTGTGACAGCAAACAAACATCTATCTGTTTCTACTCAAAGATAGCATCTAACTACCCCCCTCTCGCCTGCAACAATCTAAAGCTCTAAGTTCACATCACATGTAACTATTTCTATACTGTTCATTTTCATTCCTTGGGAATATATTAACTAAGGGATATAACTCTTTCACACCTCAATAACCACAAAGAAACACTGATTTCACTCCCACCACAAATGTTACTGACAGTAACAAATCATAATGACCATCTTTCAATGTGACATCACTTACTTACTTACTTAGACTTAGGTCCTCCCCTCGCCGTTCGGCGCATTAGGCGGCAAGCTGTCTCCATAAAGATCTGTCATTGGCAGTGTCTGAAGCCTCCTCCCACCTGGTGTCCACTGTTCTGAGGTCCTCCATGAAGGTGTGTCGCCAAGTAATACGAGGACATCACAGCATTTTTTTTCTTTCACTATCAAATGTTCGCTTTCATGAAAGTGTTATTTAAAACGGGCAGGTATCTAGCTCTTAAGCAAAGGCGATTCATTCAGTAGAGGACTCACAGGGAGGTTTTGAACTCTGTTACTTTGCGATGTAAAGTCTTCTTAAAATGTTATTGTTATAGATCTGGCATCATCATCATCATCATCATCAGTTCGTCGTAGTGGTGAAGTGACAGTTTTGTCGTAGTGGTGTTCTGACAGTTTTGTCGTAGTTGTACTGTGACAGTTCGTCGTAGTGGTGCTGTGACAGTTTTGTCGTAGTGGTGTTGTGACAGTTTTGTCGTAGAGGTGCTTTGACAGTTTTGTCGTGATGTGACAGTTTTGTCGTAGTGGTGTTTTGACAGTTTGTCATAGTGGTGCTGTGACAGTTTTGTCGTAGTTGTGTTGTGACAGTTCGTCGTAGTGGTGCTGTGACAGTTTTGTCGCAGTGGTGTTGTGACAGTTTTGTCATAGTGGTGATGTGACAGTTTTGTCGTAGTGGTGTTGTGTTAGTTCGTCGTAGTGGTGTTGTGTCAGTTTTGTCGTAGTGGTGCTGTGACAGTTTTGTCGTAGTGGTGCTGTGACAGTTTTGTCATAGTGGTGATGTGACAGTTTTGTCGTAGTGGTGGAGTAACAGTTCGTCGTAGGGGTGCTGTGACAGTTTGGGTAACTAAATCCCTCCACTAATACCGGTCTGCGACTATTCTTAGCGGGATATCAAAAGGCTAGTATGTTCTCGACGTCACCAAGCCAGCTTTTCTGTGGCCGACCATTCTTCGTTCTCCCTCCACTGTACCTAGAAGGGTAGCTTTTGCTATGTCTTAAAATATGACCCAACCAGCTCAGCTTTCGTCTCATGTAGCACCTGGGGAAAATTTTATTTCTGTTTTGAAAGAGCGTTCTAAATATGTTTTATTAAATTTGAAACATTTATAACTTTGATTTTTTAGATTTTTCAAAAGAAATGTGAAATAAATTAATGCTATTGAGCACACTAATTTTTTAAAATAAGTCATTACTATTTATCTGGACAGGTCTTTATTGGTCACTCTGTCCTGAAACTGGAGGATACATTCCGAGTCCATCTTGCAAACGTCAGAGCCAACAACTTAAGTGACTCAGTAGCTGAGCATTTCGCCCAGTTGGGTCACAGCATTCAGGATATGAGGGTTAGTGCATTGTTTTATTTATACAGAGGCAGCCTTATGGGTCGGCGAGTGTGGTAGAAGCCCCAGCCCCGCGAATAGGAGGAGGGATGGGGGATCGAGAAAGATAATTTTTAGTCAGTCAGTCAATTGTATTAATATTCGTGGCCCTAATATGACACTCGCTAGTGCCCCGCTAACACCTGGGGCCGCCTCTGCATTATCTTACTTATATATTTAGTTCGTGCATGTATATGCATCTGTCTTAGGACTAGGTCACTAGACGCATACAGTTTATGAATACTAGACCAATTGAATGAAAATGTATATATGTAATGGTACAATAATAGGCTATACCATATAATTTTAAATCTATTTACACTATAGCGTAGGAAATGCATTTATATACTTTTTCATTTTTAAATATGTAATATACATAAATATTGTTTAATAAATTTAACACATGAAATGCGCAGTAAGAACGTTTTTCTGTACAATGATATACACATTAAGGTATGTTGAGCTAAAAATTTATAAACAGAGAAAGTATGTTATAATGCTGGTCACAGTATAAATGAATAACAAAACCTTATAGCCAATCAAAATTCCAATAATGTATAGTATTAAGTTAACATTAATACTTTCATTTTCTCGCAACAAACAGATCTCCGCACTAGCCACTATAAATTGTGACGAAGAAATCAGAGCTCGTCTGGAGAAGGCCTTGTCCTACAAGATGGACCAGCCCCACAATTCCTATTACGGTATCAACGAGGATTTCCAGTTCCTGTAGAGACAATTGCGTCATCTTCAACGCTAGCTGTGTGTGTATGTGTGTAGCTAAGTTTCTGTGTGTGTGTGTGCTCGCTTTTTTTGGTGTTTTTTTTTTTTTGGCGAAATTTCAACTCATTTAGTTCTAATGTATCTTTCTCTTGCCATCAGAAAGCTGTTTATAAACTTCATTTGTTTAAATTTAAAATAGATTTTATATCAGTGTTAAACTGACACTCTGGCATTTTCTTTTCAGAGATTATATAGATTAATTTTTTTATTTTTTTTTAGAATTGCCATATAAACTTTAAAAATCTATTTGCTATATCTGGACGAATTTTAACCCTTCAGCGCAAAGCGTTCGTTATAATGGACGTTCGGACACCCCCTTCTCCTCTCAATCGGTGATGTGGTGGACTAAAAAATGGTATGATTATATTTAATTTAGTGACGAATGGAGTTGGTATGGATTTTTTTAGCGCAAAATTAGTCTGTTTACCAAATCTAAAATATGCCCTATTTTATGACTCTAAAAGATGTAAAAGAAGTTCTAATGACAATGTAAATATTCCATTAAGAGATGAAATCTTTCCGTAAAATAAATGTACACTTTGACAGACTACCAACACAACGCCTGCTGGATTACTGTTCTTGACAACAGAACCACCAAGAACAAAGTCGGCCACCAAAAATAAGAATGGACCTCATTCACCAATCGTAAACAAACAACATTTCGCCACGTGATAATATTAATGAAAACAATTAAAAAAAAACATATCACGTGACAGCCTTTATGGATTAAATACTTTGTATAGAAGAGATAGAGAATCACGTGGCTAAATGTTGTTTGTTTACGATTGGTGAATGAGGTCAATTGACATTGATCACTGCTACTTTTACAATGAGTTCACGCTTTATTATTGTTATTATTTCGTAGATCTGATGAGATTATTCCGTGGTTTTTTTTCCAGCCGTTTCACCCCTATGAATTATGCTTTTTTTATTATTAATTTCATTTATATATTATATTTCTATGATTTTATTTAACTGGCATTTCGTTATTTCCCCCTTTTTTTCGGTGATATAGTTGGACTTCCGGTTGTAAGATCTTATAGTGTAGTCTATTCAGTTTCGTTTTACGTATAGTGACAAATTATTAATTAACATGTGTAGATTAACTGACAGCTCAAATATAGCTTAAATATCTTTTAGACTTTTGTTTTTTTCATTTTTAAGATATTTTACTTTTCTTTTTCTTTTTAAATGTATTTTGCCTAAAATTATGTTCGTATGTCTTTACTTTTGAGGGCTTGACAGAAAAATGTTTGTTTTTATAAAGAGTAGACTTTAAATTATCACTGAAACGGTTTAAAGATCAGCTTAGGCACCAACTTTCTTTAACTGACAAAGAAGAGAGCACCTGGTTGCAGGAGGCTTTAGAACGAGACAGCTGGAGGTCCCTCCCAAAGGCAGCGGGATACACATTTTGAGACCTAAAGAAAATCCACTGACGGCGAATAGAAAAATTAAATCGACCACCGGCGAACAAAGGTTATACGCTTGATGTGGCAAAATATGTGGGTCACAGCTAGGGCTGCGTAGCCACGAAAAGTACTGCATTCCTCATTAATCTCCGGACTCGAAGACAACAAGTCTTATTATTTTTATTAATAATCAATTTAGGCGCTCAGAAAACACATGTCAAAGCTCATTTAACTATAACTGGCCAATATCGTATATAAAACTCCAGCCATTCAGATTGTGGGTTTCCCAAGCGGTTTAAAACTTTTGATAAATGCTACATAAGATGCATATAAATAGTATTAAATAAATCCATTGATAGTCAAAAAAGTGGTACCATCTTAGAAGACTGTTGATACATAAATTCTTTAGTGATTTTTATTGTTTCATAAATTGTAATTATCTTACCATTTTTATTTATATTTAGCTTATGTCAATGTAACAATCTAAATACGATGTTAGTATCAATGCCTGTAATTCGACTACAAATGTATGTAAGAAAAAATAAAGTTTTGAAAGAATCAAAATATGAACACATGTTTTCGAAAAATCATTTTTAGGAATATAATCATAGTTTGAGAAAATCATTGACAAAAAACCCTCTAATGTAGAAAGCATCGTGATTTGACAAAATCTAATTTTCGGCCGCCTTTTAGTTTTTGCCAATGATTGCACCAAAGAGAGATCACTAAGTTTTGAAATTTTTAATTCTTTTCTTTGTTGGTGTGTGGGAGAAGCTAATGTTTGATGAATCAGTCAAATGATTTGCTTTTCGTGATATTTATTTATAAACTACAATGTATATGTTCCACGTCATGTTCCATGTGGTGCGCCACAACATGTTCCATGTGGTTTGCCCATGTCATGCTCCAGGTGGTATCACCATGTCATGTTCCAGGTGGTGTCACCGTGTCATGTTCCACCTGGTGCGCCATAACATGCTCCATGTGGTGTCTCTTGTCATGTTCCTTGTGGTGCCCATGTCATGATTATGTGGTACGCCCTAACATGTTCCATGTGGTGACCCCATGTCATGTTTCATGTGGTGTCCTCATGTCATGTTCCATGTGGTGCCCATGTCATGTTCATGCGGTGCGTCATAACATGTTCCATGTGGTGCCCATATCATGTTCCATGTGGTGCCCATGATAGGTTCCATGTCGTGTCCCCATGTCATGTTCCATGTGGTGCCCATATCATGTTCTATGTCTTGTCCCCATGTCATGTCCCATGTGGTGCCCATGTCAGGTTCCATGTCGTGTCCCCATGTCATGTTCCATGTGGTGCCCATATCATGTCCCATGTGGTGCCCATATCATGTTCCATGTCGTGTCCCTATGTCATGTTCCTTGTTGTGTCCCCATGTCATGTCCCATGTTGTGCCCATGTCATGTTCGATGTGGTGCCCATGTCATGTTCCATGGATGTCATTATGTCCTATCTTAAAAAGATTATTCTAAATTGAATATCGAATTATAATTCAAGCCAATTCACATTTAAATAAATACATTTCAATACATTTTAAATCAACATACATTTACATCTGGGATGAATTTATACCTGCCACGAAAAAAAAAAGTTAAAAAATTTAGGCAATCAAAACATTTTGGTATATTTAAATCATTTATAGACGTTGTGCACCTAAAACTAGGAGTTACTTCCCATTTCGAAGATTACTGGGCAGACGATGTAGCGGAACCGTTTATGTGTCCAATGGAATAGTCTCACCAATTGTTAAACAAAGCTACTATTTGCCTTTATCATTCACATTACAACTAGGTGGACTCAGGGACGCCTTTTACATTTATTACCTAATGGTACTAATGCTCCGGAATTTATAGAATTATATCAAAGCCGGTCTTAAGTGATTGGAGGCTCTAATGGATTGGCCCAAAATGAAAATAAAAAAAAAAACCTAAGACCGAAAAATACGCAATGAATTTAAAAGGTTTCCTGTATCTAGGCCTTATATTTTAATCAACTAAATAAATTAAATTCTTATGTCAGTAAATTCATATGGCGCCGATAGTACGATTGCGCATCTCGGACGATGCATGATGATCAGACATGAAATAACGTTTCGACATGTCACCAAAAGCAAGAAGCAATGGTCTTCTAACATCTGTCGTCTAACAAGTAGACCTAAACATGAGAGAAGAAACCTTCAATAACAGTAGAGACTTAGAACTAGGCAAGTAGACATAGAGCTATAGACTTCTGCTATTTTGTGATTAGATCCATGTTTCGAAGTTTTTTTCAGAAAAAAATAAATTCTTAGACTCCTGTGCGAGGCCCTGACCACTTAGCGGCTCCCTGTTTAGCCTCTGCGTAACACCGGCCCTGATTATATTATAAGATGTTCTTTCCAAACAAAAAAAAACAATAAATAAATAAAAATTTAAAAAAATTTAAAAAAAACGCGTCAAGTTTGAACAGTACATGAACAAATTTTAACTGTTGTGTAAACCGTAAACTGATGTTTAGTCTTATGTGTTGTTGGCAAGGTAATCTCTTCAGTACTGAATAACCATTTTATATTTCTTTAAAATCTTTGGGCTTCCATAGGAAATAATGACAGATCCTTCCGAAAGAATCCCAAAAACTTCATTTGTCTACAGCATAGGACAATGGACAACCACGTGATCGTCAAGTTTGGAAAGTTTATGAACAATTTTAACATGAACTGTTGTGTAAACCGTGAACTTACGTTAGTGTCTTATGTGTTGTTGGCAAGGTCATCTCTTCAGTACTGAATACAAAAAATTTAAACACGGAACTTACTGTTCAATCCATAACTCCAAGTAAAACTGTGAACCATTCACTATGAACATTTTTGGATCTTCGTTCTTTGAAATGAACATGGAAAACTGATCTTGTTTGGACCACTCGCTTAAGCTCCTAGATCTGCGACTATTACTTTATAATTGATGAACTCCAGCGGGTATATTACAATGAACAGTGTAAATGATCATGAACTATATCCAATTTCTCAATAACCTTGACTGCTGAACAGTATTATATGGTCTGGACGGGGATGCGTTAACCTGTTTGTCTTGTGTGTTATTGTAAGTGAAAGTATAATCTGAATAAAACACACACAAAACAATAATAATAATAATAATAATTTATGTTAACACCTTAAGCGCGTTTAGATCATCATAACTTGAGGACCACTTTGTCGGACACACGTTTTTTATTAATTGAACTCGCCGTATTGAACTGTAGAACGTTGATATGCTGGGGGTCATGCATACACAAACATACACATACATACACATTCATACACATACATACACATATATACACATATATACACATACATACACATTCATACACATTCATACACATACATACACATACATACACATACATACACATACATACACATTCATACACATACATACACATACGCATACATACACACACGTTTTGCACCAAGCGTTATGGAGTGTGTGTGCGTGTGTGTGTTTCTATGGTGACGGTGGTAAGAAGATAGCGATTGGTTGTGAACGATACAACTTAGGAGGCATTCTTGTCACTTTGTCTTAGTTACTTAGTTCGACTACTCCAGAACGTCAGACCTTGTTGATGTCTAAGGTCTGAGCAGAAAGCTCTTCGAGCCCTAAGTTTGAAAAAAAACCTGCTTGGACGCCAAACAGTAAAAAAAAAAAAAAACCTGTGTGAACGCACAGTTCTGTTTGGGAGAGACCCTAGACAATGCCTATGTAAAGCATTGCTGTTGACCGATGCATTTGGCCCCCAACGCATGGGCTAGACACGGCCGAAGGCCGAGAACACACCGGGATCTTCTGCCATTTTCCTTCAAAGTACCAAGCTAACTGTGCAGGACCCGCCATTTATGTAACGGTCCTTTTGAGGAACAGCGCATGGATTGGTGACAGGTCTGTGGGGACTTTATTACAACCCCGCCCGTGCAATGGGTGGACTCTCGTCTACCCATGGGCATCCCCACGGGAGTCCTGTGTTGTTACCCATTTAGCCTAGCCACTTCCTCTAATGGCCGTTTCCACGCGAGCGCCACGATGAGACGGGCAACGTGCTCGCGAACGTCAGACCAAAAGTTTGTTTTGTTACAGTGACTTAGATTTTGTTAAAGATATTACTACTAAAGTCTACTGCATCTATTTCATTTATCACAACAAGTTGATTTTGTCTGCGTTATAAATGTTATTTAGTTTGTTCATAAAATGGATGTTATTCCAGTTATTAGAAGTTGTTTTTTTTAGTTAAGAATCTATTACGCCAAAAACGGTTGAGTTGTCTACCAGCAGTTTGGTGCTACAGGTCAACGACCGGTAACAATACCAACTCATAGAAATCTTCAGATTGTTCATCAACGCTGAGGACATTTTGTAAGTTTTGGTTTTACGATAAACATATTGCGCATTTTGGTTGAGGTATCATCCAATATACTTTGTGTGTGTTCACTTATGACACAATTGTAACAAGAGATTGCCTTTTGTTCTTCTTATTCGTTCTCATTTTACATGTTGGAGAGTTCCGATCAGAAATCCTAGATCTGAGATGAACCGCGCAGTGGTTTCCGGATCAGGCAGTTTCTCCGTTGGCTATATTTTTTGGTATGGAGCCAAAGTCTTGTTCTGGCCTCTTGATAGCTTTGAAGGGCATGGTCTGCATTCTCGGGTGATGCTCCACAAGGGCTGGTTTTGTTTGTCCTGACTTTAAGCTTGCGGAACAAATGTTGTCTCATTCTATTGACACACTCGTCAAGAATTGGAGAACTAACTCACAAATAAACTCTGCACTGTATCCAGAAGAATTGAAGAAATTAATTGTAAATAAAATAAATGAGAAATGGAGGAGCTCTCATCCAAATCACAGGAAAGATGACGCTTACTATAAGCTATCCCGACAAGACCAACGTCTAATCTTTCGACTCAGGACCGGACACAACAGAATGCGACAACACATGTACCGGAAACTCAAATTGGAACCAGTGAAATCTGCCCATGTGGAGAGAATGCCGACCACGTCCTCCAAAACTGCTCTCTTTAAAAGACACTGGCCCCAAAACACCCCAATAGAAAGAACACTATATGGAGAGCTCCCAGAAACCACTGCGCAGTTCATCTCATGTATTGGTCTAGTATTCTGAACGCTTTAACATAACAATGAGAACCAAGATGAAGAAGAAATTATGTTGTGTCCGGTTTTGAGTCGAAAAAAGTATGCGTTGGTCATGTCGAGATACCTTATAAGGACGCAGGACGCCGGAGATGGTGATGGACAACCCAGCTGGCCAAAGAGAATATTCAAGAATAACTAATAACACACACACACACAAGTACTAACACAAACACGTAAAAATATAGATTAATTTTCGTACTTTTCAACTACATTGTGTGAAGCAGAAATCAAAACTTCATAAAAAACAAACTTTTCTTTCAATTACTAATTTGAATTGATTGAATATTGGTTCCTGGAAAAAAAAACGAAACAGAAATTAAGAGTAGGCGGTGTTCGAGCTACACACTTGACAGTCTGTTGTGTGCATTCAGATTCAAAGGTTCAGAAATGAAGAAAAGTACAGCTAGTTACAAGCCTACTCATGATGACTAAGTCATTTGAATTTAATCTAATGTAATACACTTAATGCTATTAGAGCATGGAATGAGTTGTCTAAATCAGACTTAAAGTAATTGATTAACACACATGCCAAGATTGACCTCGGCACACGCGTTGGACCTATTCATTTTCTTTTTTAAAAGTAACGTCTGTATTTTATAAGATAAGAAGACAACAAATAATTAGGTTTTAAAAGACACAAGGCCAGCGCTAGGCGAGCGGTCAACTGTGAAGAATGACCTCTCCAGCTTCGAATAGGCAGTCTCAATCGTCAATTTGAGCCGATTGAAGTAATGATAATTACGGAACGATACGAGGTGGAAGTATTGTTGATTAGGGGACTCAATTCTTAAACGAGGGGCTACCTCTAGTCTCTAGGTTCCCTGCTTCTCGATGACCTTGCTCTAGTGCAGCGGTTTTCAACCTTTTCAGCTCGACGACCCTTTTTTATAATATCTCGCTATGCCTCGATCCCCGAAAAGTAAATTATTTTCGTTCTTAAGTATAAGCATTATGTGCTTTAACTAATGTTACATTCTAATTGTAGGCTTAATGTAAATATCTATTAATGAGTTCAATAAATTATTTCTGTCTCCTAAACATCTTCAACTTGACAAAAATACACCTTCTCAACACAATCGTCATTCCAACTGCTACATATGCATGTGAGACATGAACACATCTGTCAAAATTGAGAAAAGACTAAATGTGGCTCAACAAAACTCTTGGGAGTCAGTTACAAAGATCGGGTCTCAAACAAGGAAATCCTATGCCGAACTGGGAGTCGAACACTTAGTGAGGTTGTGACAGGGCGTCGCATGAGGTTTGCGTGAAATTTCTAGGTCAAAATGAGTTAGGCGAACCAAAAGTTGCGCTAACATGGAGGCCAATACGAGGAAAGCGCGAACAGGGACGTCCTCGTATTACTTGGCGCCACACCTTCATGGAGGACCTCAGAACAGTGGACACCAGGTGGGAGGAGGCTTCAGACATTGCCAACGACAGATCTTTATGGAGACAGCTTGCCGCCCAATGCGCCGAGCGGTGCGGGAGGACCTCAGTCTAAGTAAGTAAGTAAACATCTTCAACTTTGACTTTCATTGAATGTCTGGCAAGTGTAAACGGAATGTGAAGTAAAGCTGGAAAGTTTGATGTGTTAGCGAATGTTCTTTCACCAAATTATCCATTGCACTTGATTCTTGCAGTGACTTTTTTCAGTGCTTTTTGTAATTTTAGTAGTATTGTCCTCGTTATAAATAGTCGACGATGAATCTCAAACTGAGTTCATTCTGTTGAAATTCAGACCAACAAACTTCAATAATTGGAGCACCGTCTGTCCAAACCTCACTAATATTTTTCAATAATATTTTACACTTTTCCAAAAATGAAATAATTTTCTGTATTACATTCTTATAATGCAAAACGTGTTAAACGGCCAACATTTTAATGCCTAAACCGTTCCTCTACTGGGTATCAATGACGACAAAGTACGGATGCTAGTTATCAAAAAGACATTACAGTTTTTTCGGCTCCATAGACTTAAAGAACTTAGTTACAATGACATACTGGAGTTTTTACATTCCTGCTTAAACAAATGAGGCCGGCAGTGGAAACAGTGGCGCATGTCTTACAAGTGGGGACTCTTTTGCAACCCCGCCCGTGCAATGGGTGGACTCTTGTCTACCCGTGGGCATCCCCACGGGAGTCTTGTGTTGCGACCCATTTAGCCTAACCACTTCCTCTAATGGTCGTTTCCACACGAGCGCCACGATAAGGCAGACCAGAGCACTACGAGAGGCCCGTGCTTTCCTCCCCTGCTACTATCAGCCGTTCATCCAAGGTTCATGTTGTCCAATACAAAGTTTGCGTATTAAAATTGAAATATTATGGATGCAGTGTTTGACCTTTTTCAAAACACACAAATTTTAGTCACATACTAGAAAATTTATCCTTATGTTATTAATTAGAATATAACTCATCTTGTAATGATATTTGATATTGTGCTCATTGTTTTGGGGTAGAGGATACTTGTATCATTGTTCTGTCTTTAGTGGATTAAATGGCTGGCTAGGATGGTTAGGTAGTATGTCTTTGATATTAAATAATGTTTCTGTTACTATTGGTGTATTTTTAGGTTAATCAATTTTCAATGTTTAGGTTTAATACTTGTGAATTATGAGAACTTACAAATAAAAACATATTGGAAAAAAAAAAGCCCACAAAAGAGGCCTAAGGCCCAAGGATTCCTATGATGATAAATCACTCAGGTCAGCGGGGGCCATGGACAAGGGACAGTACTACGATTACATGATTACACGCAAATATGACCAATGTTATGGTCATGTGATCGAAAGCCTGCGTGTACGAGTGACACAGTGGATAGAAAAGCGGGAGTTCAAGACCGGAGAGCGTCGAGACCAGCACAGTTAGTCGCCATGAGATCGGTCCTGGTTGAGTCCTGATGTGTTGATGTACAAGTCCAGAAAGAGAGACAGTAGAGTTTAAGTTGGTGATGTACAGAGTGACATTTTAGTTGTTGATGTGTTTGACGCCAATTGTCTAGTATTGGCTGTTATCTACTTATTCACTCATTATTAAAGTACCAGATTATTTGGAGCCTTGTTGTCAAGTTCTTGATGTGTTGATGTATGGTGTTGTGTTTAGCAGTGTTTACAGAAGGCCAGAAAAGGAGAGAGAATCGTAGCATTGGTGTCAGAAGTGGGATCCTTTCTGGCTGAAATGTCTTCGAAGAAACTACTTAACCAGTTGTTGGTCAAAGAATTAAGGCAGGAACTTCGCGAGAGAGGTCTGCAGCTCAACGGTAACAAAGAAACACTAACAGAACGCCTAAGACAGGCCCTTATTGAGGAAGATCAAGATCCAGATGAATACATATTTGAATTAAACCCAGATATGACAGAGATCCTGAGTAACATGCAGGGCCAGATGGACTTAATGAAGGAGAGCCTCAAGAAAATAAACGCCATGAATGAAAAAGTAAATGAACAGATGAGCTCTATGAACGAGAAGATTGACCAGAGAGTCAACACTGTGGAAAAAGAAATGGAAGAGATAAGGACTCATGTCCAAGAACAACTGAGCAAGGAACGGGGTACTAGAACAAAAACATTAGTGCCCGAAATCTCTGTGAAGATAAAGCCGCCTGTGTTTGATGGATCCATCTCATGGACTGTTTACAAAAGACAGTTTGAGGCAGCGGCCAAGGTTAATAACTGGAACACTGAAGAAGAGAAAGCGACTGCTCTGGTGTTGGCTTTAAGAGGGAAGGCAGCAGAACTGCTCCAGTCAATGACAAATCAACAAGATTACGCTGCCATTGTTAAGGCTATGGAGCTCCGTTACGGAGACGAACATTTACAAGAAGTTTATAGAGTTCAGTTGAAAACCCGACAACAACGCCCCGGTGAAACCTTGCAAGAGCTAGAGGCGGACATAGAACGTCTTGCTCATTTGGCATATCCAACAGCAGCACAAGACTTTCTGGACGTCGTTATCACTGATGCATTCATTGATGCTATTCGAGATCCAGAACTGAAGAAGGCAATAAGAATCAGTGGTAAGCGCAAATCCAGCGAAGCCCTGGTCTACGCCCTTTCCTATGAAGCCGCCAAAGACGCCTCTAAGAATATCCATCATGGGCGTATGCTGGAAGTCCAAGAAGAAGATCTTACACAACTTCTCAGAAGGGTAACTGAAGTGCTAGAAGAACGCAGACCAAATAAGAAGCAAGAAGGACAGAATAGAACCAGTGTACGTTGTTGGAATTGTGGCGAACCTGGACATCTACAAAGGAACTGCACGAGAAGATTTCCCCGACAAACAGAGTATCAGCACAGACCGGAGACAGATGCAAGGTCAGGTGCTCATGTCTACCAGGGAAACTAACTTTCGCCGGTTTTATGGGGCAAAAATCGGCGACCCAGAACATGACAGCCCCTGCAACTATAATTCCAGTCGCTGTGTTAGGGAAGAATAACAGTCTGTACATCAATGGTAAAATTGGATCTCGAAATTACCGTTTTCTTCTAGATACTGGTGCCTCACGTTCAGTCATTCGTCCAGATATTGTCAAAAAGAACGAAATCAAGAAAGTGAACTCTTACTCCTTGAAGACGGCCAGTGGAGAGATGATGCCTATACATGGACTGACAAATATAAACTTTGAGCTCGGGCATCAGTCATTTATACATGAATTTCTGATCGCTAACATTACGGATGACTGTATTATTGGGCTTGATTTTATGCAGAAATGTGGATTCTCTCTAAACATCGGAGGTGGTACTTTGAAATGTGGTGATGTTGAGATTCCCTTGCTCGGGGATGAAGATGAAGAGAATGGTCAAATAAGAAGAATCCTTTTAACAGAAGATACAAGGTTGCCAGCTCAGTCTGAAGCAATTATCTGGGGAAAGTTAGAGCATGGTCAAACTGCAACGATGACGGCGATAGTGGAAGGCATTGAAAATGACAACAGCGGAATGGCAGTAGGAAAAACATTGGTCCTTGTCGGAAAAGATCAAAAGGTGCCCGTCAGAATCATGAACCTCGGCCTACAGGAGAGACATCTAGAGAAAGACAGCCCCATCGCAATATGTAATACTCTTGACCTGATCAGAAACTGTAATAATGATATCACGATCGTTAATTCCAGCAAACCTTTCAATCCACAAATCACCAAGCTCCTGACAGAAATGAAAGTGAATTTATCAGATGAGCAGTACAGCAAAGCAAAACAGTTGATCATGGAATTTGCAGATATTCTGCCATCTGATGAAACAGACTGCGGACGGACAAACATGGTACAACATCGAATAGACACTGGAAACACCAGACCGATTCGACAACCACCACGTCGCTTGCCGCTAGCAAAACAACAAGAAGCTATGGACATGATAGAGGGAATGACGCAGCAAGGAATCATTGAGCCCTCAAATAGTCCTTGGTGTTCACCTATTGTCTTAGTAAAGAAGAAGGATGGATCTATGCGATTTTGTGTAGATTACAGAGCTCTGAATGAAGTCACACATAAAGATAGTTATCCACTTCCTAGAATCGACGATACTTTGGACACGCTTGCAGGGTCCCAGGTATTTTCTACTCTCGACCTAAAGAGTGGGTATTGGCAAGTTGAAATGCATCCCAAAGATAGAGAGAAAACCGCCTTCTCTGCTGGCAACGGCCTCTGGCAATTTACTGTAATGCCATTCGGTCTCTGCAACGCACCAGCCACCTTTGAACGATTGATGGAGAGGGTTTTACGAGGACTTCATTGGACCACATGCCTTGTTTACCTTGATGACATTATTGTCATTGGCAAAACGTTTGAAGAACACCTGGCAAATCTGAAGGAAGTATTTCAACGGATAGTGAAGTGCGGGAATGAGACTCAGCCCAAAGAAGTGTTCCTTATTCAGGAAAAACGTTAAGTACCTTGGTCACATTGTGTCAAATGACGGAGTCAGCACTGACCATGACAAAGTTGAGGCAGTGAAACGATGGCCTACGCCAATTAATATCCATGAGCTGAAAAGTTTCTTGGGACTCTGTACATACTACCGACGTTTCGTGCCGAATTTCTCCAACATCTGTAAGGTCCTTCATCAACTGACAGAACAAAGGAGGCCATTTATTTGGACATCTGAATGTCAAGAAGCTTTCGAGAGGCTGAAGAACACACTATCCTCATCACCAGTATTGGCCTACCCCATTCCAGGGAAGACATTCATACTCGACAGAGATGCAAGCAACACTGGAATAGGCGCAGTCTTGTCCCAAAAGGTGGATGAAGCTGAACGAGTCATCGCATACTTCAGTCGAAGCCTATCGAGAGCTGAAAGGAACTACTGTGTGACGAGACGTGAATTGCTGGCTGCTGTAGATGCAATAAAACATTTCCACAAGTACCTATACGGGCAGAAATTTATCTTAAGGACAGATCACGCAGCCCTGCAATGGTTGCTTTCATTTAAGAGCCCTGAAGGTCAGGTAGCAAGGTGGATCGAACGTCTTCAAACCTATGAATTTGAAACTAAGCACCGAAAAGGGCAAATTCACCAAAATGCTGATACACTGTCTCGACGACCCTGCAAATCAGAATGTAAGCACTGCAAGAAGGCTGAAGAACAGGAGGTAGCTATCAATTGTCATCGGCTCGGAATAGATGTTTCCGGACCCTGGTGTGATAAAAGGATTCGAGAGGATCAAATGCAAGATGAAGATCTGGCTCCCATTCTTCTATGGAAAGAAGATGGACAACGGCCAGATTGGAAAGACATCTCTGAGAAGGGGGTAGCCACCAAGGCGTACTGGGCTCAGTGGGACTCGCTGACGTTGGTCAATGGTGTCATCAAAAGGGTTTGGGAATCTGCTGATGGAACATCCAAACGCCTTCAGCTGATGTTACCGAAGGTGAGAGTTGCTGAAGTACTGAAAGAGATGCATAATGGCGCTAGCGGATCTCATCTTGGTGTCAATAAGACTCTGGAAAAGGTTCGTCAGCGGTTCTACTGGTTCAGATATAGAGAGGATGTAGAGGAATGGTGTCGAAGGTGCGACATATGTGCGGGAGCAAAAGGCCCTCGACGCAAAACTAGGGGTCTTTTGCAACAGTATAATGTTGGTGTTCCCTTCGAGAGGATCGCAATAGATGTAGCAGGCCCATTTCCTGAAACCAAGAAAGGAAACAAATACATCTTGGTAGTCATTGACTATTTCAGCAAATGGCCAGAAGCTTATGCCATACCAAATCAAGAAGCTATCACAGTGGCCGAAACACTCGTGGATAACTGGATCAGTCGCTTTGGTGTACCTAACGAGTTGCACTCTGACCAGGGAAGGAACTTCGAGTCCAAAGTTTTCCAGGAGATGTGCAAGACACTTGGCATCGAAAAGACTCACACGACAGCTCTCCATCCGCAATCTGATGGGATGGTAGAGCGATTCAACAGAACCCTAGAACAACATCTGTCTAAGGTTACTGATGACCGACAAGACGACTGGGACACCCATATCCCCATGTTCCTCATGTCATACAGAGGATCCGTTCATAGCACCACAGGATATGCCCCAGCGAAGATGTTATTTGGTCGTGAGCTTCGTCTACCATGTGACCTGTTATTTGGGATTCCGAGAGATACGCCAGTGTCTTCAACTGAATATGTCACCAATCTCCGAAGACGATTGGAGAATGCTCATGTATTGGCCCGCAGAAACATCAAGACCAACAGTGACCTGATGAAAACAAGGTATGACAGACGGGCCAATACGTCGGGGTTCCATGAGAATGATCTAGTGTGGCTCTATAACCCACAGAGACGAAAAGGCAGATCCCCGAAACTCCAAAGAGACTGGGAAGGTCCATACCGTGTCGTAAAAAGAATAAACGACGTGGTCTACAGGATACAGAAAAGTCCACGGTCCAAACTGAAGGTTGTCCACGTTGATCGACTCCATCAGTACCGTGGTGAAATAGAATCTGTTCGGGACAAACAGATCTAAGAAGGGGGCAGTGTTATGACCCTATTGGCGGCGCAAAAGGGTTAACTATAGGCTCAGTTGACACACACGAGAATCACTCAGGTCAGCGGGGGCCATGGACAAGGGACAGTACTACGATTACATGATTACACGCAAATATGACCAATGTTATGGTCATGTGATCGAAAGCCTGCGTGTACGAGTGACACAGTGGATAGAAAAGCGGGAGTTCAAGACCGGAGAGCGTCGAGACCAGCACAGTTAGTCGCCATGAGATCGGTCCTGGTTGAGTCCTGATGTGTTGATGTACAAGTCCAGAAAGAGAGACAGTAGAGTTTAAGTTGGTGATGTACAGAGTGACATTTTAGTTGTTGATGTGTTTGACACCAATTGTCTAGTATTGGCTGTTATCTACTTATTCACTCATTATTAAAGTACCAGATTATTTGGAGCCTTGTTGTCAAGTTCTTGATGTGTTGATGTATGGTGTTGTGTTTAGCAGTGTTTACAGAAGGCCAGAAAAGGAGAGAGAATCGTAGCAATATATATATATATATTTGTATAAAGATAAAATAACTTTCAGTACGACTCTAATTGGTCTCTGTGACCAAAAAAAAACCCAGAGAAATTGTCTCTGAACAGAAACTCCCGATATACTGACTCTAGCGGAGTAGCATCACGAATCTCAAGGGAGGAAATAAAAAATTGTCATTAAAAGGGAGACAGCAAAAGAAACAATATAAATGTTTCAATGCCTATGTTCACATAAGTGTGTAAACACATAGATGAGTATGCACGTTTGATAGAAGTTAATATAAAGAACTGGGGTAATGTAGCAAAGCACAAAGGAAACAACCATAAGCAAAGTAGACAAAGTGGAAGAAAATGTGACTCCGATGTTTAAAATGTTTTGATATCATTTAAGTTTCTACTTTCACTCTTTGATTGTTTCTATTCAATAAACTATTGTTGACATTCTCACCACATATATTTTAAGAACCTTAAATTTCAAAAATATTCATTATATGCTATTGGAAAAAAATAACGCCATATACAAAGCAATTTAAAACGTTAAAATATTATGACAACCTAAATGTAACTGACTAAATGTAGGACTAATTGATGATTTTTCTAAAGGTTTAGATAATAGTGAACAAATAGATGCTATCTTACTAGATTTTTCTAAGGCTTTTGACAAAGTTCACCACCATAGTTTGCTTAAAAAATTAAAATATTTTGGCATTAATGGTCCACTGCATCAGTGGATTAAAGATTTTCTGATAGGGAGAGAACAAACTGTAATAATAAATGGCTCTAAATCAACACCGATAACAGTAAACTCAGGTGTACCTCAAGGAACAGTCTTGTGTCCACTACTATTTTTAATTTACATAAATGATTTACCAAATTGCATTACTTCAGGAACAAAAGTCAGATTATTTGCAGACGATAGCATAATATATAGAACAATAAAAACAACACAAGACACAGATATTTTACAAAGAGAATTTGATGAATTACAGTAATGGGAATCAAATTGGAGCATGTCTTTCCACCCAGAAAAAATGTCAGTTGTTAAGAGTAACAAAAAAACTAAAACAAATTAATTCCACTTATCTTATTCATGGCAAACCAGTAACACAGACTAAAAACGCAAAATAGATAGGTGTTATAATAAATGAAAAACTGTCATGGAATCCACATATTGATGAAACTATACAAAATCAAACAAAGCCTTAGGATTTATTAAAAGAAATTTCTATAAATCAAATAAGAACATCAAAATAAAATGTTATTTAACCTTGGTTAGGCCAATAATAGAATATGCATCCTCCATTTGGGACCCCTCAACTCAAGAAAACATTAAGAAACTGGAACAGACACAAAATAGAGCAGTGAGATTCATAACAAATGAATATTCACATTTGATTAGAGTAACACCTATAGTAAAATCACTAAATTTAGAAAGCCTTCAGGACAGAAGATTCAAAAGTAAAGTAGCAATTATACATAAAACACTGAACCATAATCTTCAAATACAAAAACAAAATTTAATAAAATACTCTGAAAGACACAAAGATAAAGGCACATTCCTCGTCCCATATGCTAGGACAAATGTGTACAAATACTCCTTCTTCCCTAGTGCTATTAGAGCATGGAATGGGTTACCTAAGCTAGCCAGGAAAACCAGTGACTTGGCAGAATTTAAGTCATTGGTTAATATGCATGACTAAATGCATGACGCGTAGGACGTAATCATCTTCTTTTTTGAATTAACGTCTGTATTATATAAGATAAGAAGATAAGATAAACCATATGCATTGCTATGTTTTGCAATCATTGTACTTTAAAATGTAACTACTTAATTTGCACGCTTACTAATAAAATATGCATCTTTTTGTTAATAAAAAAAGAAAAAAAAAAAAGCCCAATTAAGAGGCCAAGCGCCCAAAAAAGAGGCGATGCCCAAAAAAGTGGCAAAGAAAAGAGGCTAAGGCCCAAGGATTCCTAGGATGTAAACAGCTCGACAACTGAAGTCAAAAGCTAAAAAGCTGAGGTATCCTAAAAAAAAAAAAAAATTGAACTAATAGAATTGAATTAAAAACAGTTTAGTAAAAGAGATGAATGGTATGTTTTAGTATATTAAGATAAAGACAATTCATAGTTAGAATTGACCTCTCCATATGTATTGTAACATTTTTGGTTAACTAGTAAGGAATTATGTACACTTGCCAACGATTAGCTTCATCTATTAACTTTATTTTAAATTGACTTATAGAAGATATCCATAGAAGTGTTAAAAATGCATTCTTTCCTAGTCAGTGGGGTAGAAAGATGCATTTAGTTCGACAGTTTCGCTAGGCAGAGCATATATCCTATATTAAGAACGATCTTGCGTAAGGGGAATCACTTCGGCAAGCTGAAATTGATGTAACAAAGTGACTCCCGAAAACTTTTAAAGACCAGCTCAGACACCATCCTGCTTGAACATACATAATAGAGAGAATCATGACATGGACCCGAGAGACATTGCCAGTGAACAGTGACCAAGTACTGATGCAGCCCTATGCTTCATTTGGACTCTAAAGGGCTAAATCAATTAAATCAACCGAATGAATTAAATAAGTGCACGTAACATTTACCTTTTTTTAAAAAAAAAGCAGAACTTATTAACTCTATCTTTATTTTTATTATTATTTTTTTTAAATTTATCCATAGTACTTTACCTATATTTCTACAATACATTAAAAAAAATATTTACATTTTTTTTTAAAAGCTAAAAAAAAAATCAAAAAAAAAAAATCAACTAATATATTAATGAATTAATGATTATTCTGACTCATGACATTACATACATCAGTTCAGGGCTTTACAACACGACAATGCGTAAGAAAACGTTATGCGTTAACTTAAACTATTAAAAATATTTCTGCTGCGATAATTAGAATGTTTGAAATCCTGAATCAGTTGTCTGCAAAATCTATCCACGAATAACATTAAAAATAGCAAATTCCAATATAAAAAAATTTGCATGTGTTTTACCTGTTAGAATTGACCCAAAAAAATCTATATTTTCAATGGTCTTAAGCGACCCCTGACAAATCGTGAGTCGACCCCAAACGGAACCCCTGCCTTAGTGTCAGGTACGTCTACTAGTTACGCTATTACAGAACAAGTTATCGCCCGAATTGTGGAATCTAGGGCTCCTTCAGAGTGACACTTAGACACTTGAGATACCTCGTTTGGTCATACACACATGGTCAGCGATTTACATACAGTTTGAGTTGCTATGAATTCTGGGTAGGCCATTCTGAGCTATTACATCGTTGCAGGGGATTTTAAAGTTATTATTAGGTCACCGAAATAAAAATCACAGTCTTCACCAGGATTCGAACCCGTGACCCTCGGTTCAGAAGCCAACCTTCTTACTGCTCAGCCACCGCGCAATGGAAAGTGGATGTACTTAAATATGTCGGTAGCGATCACTAGCTGATCATGGTCACAACTGAACTTAGTAAGCTCGACGCTAAGAGCCTATGTCCAGAACCAAAATTGGTGTACAAGCAATCAACCATCAATGCCAAAATTATGATGGTGACCTTGGAAAAATCTAGTAAGATAGAAACTATTTGCTCACTATCATCTAAACCTTTTCAAAAATCAACAATTAATCCTATTAGTTGTGTGTCACATGATCTATATTTCCTAAAGCTATGTTGGTATGGAGTAAGGACATTATATTTGTTCATGATGTTACATATTATGTGTTCTAGGATTTTACATGTGATGCTGGTAAGTGATACTGGTCTGTAGTTTCCTGGGTCAGATTATATAGATATTATGTAGATATATATAACATCAACAAAAACAGTTTTCTAAACAAAATATATAAATATAAATCTTGTCTTTTATTGCTGTCAGGATATTTTTTTTAAACAAAAATTTCATTTCTACATCAAAAAGTGTCTTAAATAAATAATTAAAAGTAACATCTGCAGAAACGTACAAGGCAATGGCTATTTAGATTTATGAGTAGCTTGAGATTGTGCTGTGTTGTTTTAATAACACAAAATCTAAATCACTATCATTTCTGATACTCAAATAAACAAAGAAAACAAGAACTGAGGAGTTTTTTTTATATTTAAAAGTGATTTACTTGAAACTTTTTTGTCTTTGTTAAAGTTCAAACTATTCTTTTGTTTAAAAATTTCAAAATGAAATCATATTGTATCTAGTCATGCTGTTGGCGTAAAGATCTTCATGTTGACTCATTGCCACTACTCTGACCAGACGCTGTGCTGGCTATATTTGAAACTATGGCTGTAGTTTGGTTCCATGACTCGTGACATTGCTCTTCGTTTCTTGAACTAGTTTTACTTTCTTTTTTGTTTGGACTTTTCCGTTTCTAATTTTAGCATGGTCTGGTTCAAAACCTGATGAGTTTCTATGATTAGCCAGTTCGTCAACTTTGTGGGGTGTTAGAAGTTGAATGACGGCCTTTTTCTTTTTCCGCTTACTGTCTTTTCTTTGCTTTGACCTGTTTGTTTTGTGAATAGGAGAATCAGCAATGTGGCTGCTGAACTGGACATTTTGTTCCGTGGTTACATCTGGGCCATTGCCTGAAGGTGCGACTGTTCCATGAATTTTTCTTTCAGATGCCTGAGAAACAAAATGGAGTTATGTACATCTCTAATGTCATTTAATATTCATCTCTCATGTCATTGAACATACATCTCTCATGTCATTTAATATTCATCTCTCATGTCATTGAACATACATCTCTCATGTCATTTAACATACATCTCTCATGTCATTTCTTCTTCTTCTTCTAGCCAGCTTATTGCTGCTGAGCTGTGAGCTCTTTTGCAGACTGTTCCAAGGAAAAAAAGTGTGCTGTTTTCTTCAGTTGTTCAGCACTGCCGTACAGGGTGTTAATGATGTTAGGCTGTAGTGGTAGTAGGGTCTGCCTAAGGTGGATTAGGGAGGGGCATTCAAAGAGGTTATGTTTACGATTTCAAAGGGTTTGGCGCAGTGTCTGCAAAGGGGAGTTGTGTGGAGTTTATTTTGTTCAGGTGGTAATTTAATAGTGGTGTGTGTCCTGTTCTTAGTTGGAAAATTGTAGATTGTTCTTTGCGGGGGAGGAAGTTAATATTGTCCAGTTTAATAGGCGTAGTCATTTCTTTGTACTCTTGTCATTTAATATACATCTCTCGTGTCATTCAACGTACATCTATCATGTTATTTAAAATACAATTCTCATGTTATTTAATATACATTTCTCATGTCATTTAACATAAATCTCTCATGTCATTTAATATTCATCTCTCATGTCATTTAATATACATCTCTCATGTCATTTAATATTCATCTCTCATGTCATTTACTATTCATCTCTCATGTCATTTAATATTCATCTCTCATGTCATTTAATCTACATCTCTCATGTCATTTAATATTCATCTCTCATGTTTAACATGTAGAATAGGTCTGTTCTTAATCTTAATCAATTTTATTACAAATCTAATAGACTAATAAAACAAAACTTCAAATATATATATATATATATGTTAAGTTTTGTGTATGTATGTATGTATATATATATAGTCGAGTCCAAAGTCTAAGAAACAGTCTAGTATTTCATGTGGCTATGCAGCCCCGGCTGTGACCTACATATTTTGTTACATCCAGTGCTGACATAACTATTGTACAATAAAAAGCAGAAAAACAATGCTTTAGAAAGTTTGTTGCTTGTTTTTTTTTTAAAGAAATCTTCTTGTGCAATTAGATATCTGCAGAATTTGCACAACGGGTAAATCAAATTTATATTTAGATGCAAACATGAAAGCATTAAGTAATATTTTAATATGAATAGATAAATAATATAAAGACATATTTATTATATATATATGCATACTTTTTCTTAAGAAATATGTTTTTTTTGTTGGTACTACAAAGCATATACTTATGGGCACCAAAAAATATAATATTATTATATAGTATTATGTGATCAGACCAAACACAGTGTTTTGTTGAACAGTTTTACATTTTGATGAGAGTATGCTGCAGTACAAATATTTTTGTGGTTTGAATAAAGATCTCCCACATTTGGAGCGGGCACCGTATGGGCTGTAGTGGCAGTGGGGCACCGTATGGGCTGTAGTGGCAGTGGGGCACTGTATGGGCTGTAGTGGCAGTGGGGCAGTGTATGGGCTGTAGTGGCAGTGGGGCACTGTATGGGCTGTAGTGTCAGTGGGGCACTGTATGGGCTGTAGTGTCAGTGGGGCACCGTATGGGCTGTAGTGGCAGTGGGGCACCGTATGGGCTGTAGTGGCAGTGGGGCACCGCATGGGCTGTAGTGGCAGTGGGGCACCGCATGGGCTGTAGTGGCAGTGGGGCACCACATGGGCTGTAGTGGCAGTGGGGCACCGTATGGGCTGTAGTGGCAGTGGGGCACCGCATGGGCTGTAGTGGCAGTGGGGCACCGTATGGGCTGTAGTGGCTGTGGGGCAGCAATGGGCTGTAGTGGCAGTGGGGCACCATATGGGCTGTAGTGGCAATGGAAAGGTGGGACAGGCTTCATTCCTTAGGCTTGGCTCTACCACTTTCAATCCTTACAACATTTTGTCTTTCTTTTTCACAAGCCATCATGAATTGGACAGGTGAACATCTTGACTTTGTTTAAAACATTTAATGAAAACAACCTATCTGTAATAGTGGCTCTTTGCACTCAGTCGAATGTAGCTGTACCAGACCAGAAAACAATCTTGAAAAACTCATTAAAACAAAACAGTTTTTCTGTTATATAATTTACAAAAATAGAAGAATAGGGTTCTAGATAGTTGGGTTCTTTTGATGGATTCACTTACAATGTGGGAGATCTTTATGCCCCGCCCTGTATAAAGCTGTGCATAATGGTCGTGGGCAAGAATTTACTTATTTTGATTTGCATAAAATACATAATATAGGACAGTGAAGAAAACAGTGATGGATGTACACAATATCAAACACATGCAACAATTTGATGTCAGAAAGAAGAAATAAAACATGCTGTACATTATGGCTTTTTATTAAATTATCATGCAGTGTACATTAATTACAGTTTACGGGCTTACGTAGGCTGTGGCTATATGACCATCTTTACTGTAGGACATGATGGTTACTGGAATGTTATTCAAGCTGATCTGGCAGGCCTTGCCAGGGTTGGTGAGGAAACAAAGTGAGTAGACAGCGATTTCAAACTCCGGGCTGACGCCAATGAAGAAGCTGCCCATTGTTTTGACATGGTTGGCCCAAGAGAAAGCAGCACCAACTATTTCTGGCTGGAAAGTAAGAAAAACATAAATCAAAACTCAAAATGATTAAGAAAGACATAAATCAAAACTTAAATGATTAAGAAAGACATAAATCAAAACTCAAATGATTAAGAAAGACATAAATCAAAACTCAAATGATTAAAAGTTTTCACAATGTTGAGCTGCACACCACTAGTCTGAAAACTGTTGAAAAATTGATCACCAATGCATACAGAGGCGCTGTGGCTGAGTGGTAAAGCCTTAGGCTTCTGAACCGGTGGTCCCGGGTTTGAACCCTAGTGAAGACTGGGATTTTTTTTTTTTTCGGGATATTTGGGCGTCTCTTGAGTCCACCCAGTTCTAATCCCCAGCAGACAGTATAATTACAGAACTCAGTCCAAGTTCAAAAGCTAAGGTGTTCTAAACCATCCTACAAAAGGACTTACTGAAGAAAAACTTTATGAGATGACAGATAATAAAAAATCAAAGCCTCTTTCATTTACGAAAAAAACAAAAAACCTGAGGCAAAAAAATAGCTACTGGTAGATAAATATTATCTTATGGAGTTATGCATATTTACGCAGTAACGAGGGGAGGAGAGGTTTGGTTGTGTAGGATGGAGAGTTTCTGATGAAATCAGGAGGTGGCCTGGAATAATGGAAGCAAATAAAAAGTTTCCCTTTTCAGACCTTGCCTCTCTATAGGGAAACTTTTTATTTGGCCTATGGTTATTCATTGGCCTCCTTCAGTTGTAGAATGACTATGGCTCATCTTAGAGCACACTTCCTCATGTGACTGTGGAGACCTATTTTGGAGAGACACTCCCGTCCAAAGATAGCGCAGGTGGTTTTTGCTTCGGTGGTAGAGGAGTTGGCCGTTTTTCGGATTGTACGTTTTTCTTCCTGAGCTGAGACCCATGTACTTTCACTGACCATAGCTTTCTTGGTCACTGTCTCTCTCCATCTGTTGCTGTCTAGAGCTATGTCTTACGAATTGTCAGTATTGATGTTCACTGATTTGAGGTCACGTTTCATTACATCTATGTAAATCCCAGTTTTCACAAAGATTCAAACCCAGGACCCCAGGTTCGGAAGCTAAGTGTTTAACCACTGCGCCCACAAGTGAACAAAAGATGGCGTAAAAACTGAACAGGAGACTAAACAAGATATTTGAGGCAGTTAAGATGTGTAGTTTTAGTGAGTTCTATCTTGTTTTGACTGTCATTTCAGTTCTTTGTACAGACATCTACTTTCAAGTTGCAGCTATGAAAAGTCATAAATAAAAGTTACATTCAAGTTTTAAAGAGATGTCTGTCCAAATTTATTTCAAGTTAAGCAATAAGAATTTAATACACACGCATCAGTTTAGCCACAATAACTGCTTAAGTTGGAGTTACTAATCAACCAGAGAGTAACAAACAATGTGTTGTGATATTAAATGTCAATCATTGATTTAAATTTTTTTTTTTTTTATTTAATGACTTTTAGATGTTCCTTCAGAAATGAAGATTATAACATTCCAGGTAAAATTCACAACTGGATGTCAGGGGGCGGGGGGGGGGGGTAGCAGACAGAATTTAAACTCAGGACAATCGTAACAACAGCCCAAAGAGTATACCACATGAATTGCTATTTCAAGATTTAATAACAGAATTTGATTTATTAAAGTAAATGACACAATTTAGTGAAACTAAAGGTCAAGGTTAGGTTACTTGAAAACATTCTAATATGAGGGCTCTAAAAATGATCATTTTTACATCAAACGCCATTTAGGCTTGAAAGAAATGTATAAATTAATCTAAAGTATATTATATTTTTATTTACCAAGAGACATTTTAAACTTAAGGATGAACTTTCAACAGGGCTTGCCTTCCTTCAGGGAAAAGTACCAGGAAAAAGAAGAAGAGGCAGAGAAAGTGATGGGAAGACAACAGAAAACAATGGATGAGCCTGTCATTGCAAGAGATTCTAATCCAGGCATAAGACAGAGAGGAATGGAGAAAGATGGTGGATAGATCTTGTGTGGTGCTGCAACAGGCTAAGGGATAGGGGATGAAGCTTTCATAATAAAAGTTATATGCTGTCTGATTATGTGGCATTTTTTATTTTCACCAGTCTTGAGTTTGAAACTTATAAAACAAAATCACAGATAGACTTACATTAGCTTTTTTCACATATCCAAAGTAGTTCAGGGTACCAGCCTTTTCTTTCTCGTAGAAAGAAACCCAGTTGTGGAATCCATTGACCGTGTTACCATCTTTATACTCTCCGACCATCATATGTTCAAACCCTGAGGTATCTGGGATAGTGCCAGTTCCACTGCGGGAATAAAAGTCAAACCATAGCTTCTTAAGTGTTGTCTTCAGTTCACTTTGGCTATGCACGATGCCTGGCAATACAAAAATAATAAATAGTAAATCAATGCTTGAGATTTCTTTAGGAAAACTTGTTACGATTCGCAAAGTAATGAAAAATGTTGAGCTATTATGGCTGTCAAGATAAATAATATTGATATCAAACGTTTCATGACATTTTAACAATGAGGAGCAACTCTTTATTTTCCTTTCACGTTATGTTAACATACTTGTTTAGGCACCAACTTGCCTTTGGCCCTTCTCCTGTCAGTGGTAACGGTTCCGCCGGGCTCAACACGTAAAGCCCAGGAGTTAGATTGTCAGAGGCTATGTCTGAAAGTATTTTATAGGTAATGATGGGCTTAAAACCATTACCACTTCCGGCGTTAACGTTAGGACGGCCTAAACTAGTTTTTCACAAGAATGAAGAAGAAGACTGTGTCAATAATAACAATATTGTATATAACTTTCCATGAAAATGTTTATGAAACAAGTCCATAGTAAGCCATAAAAATAGACCACAAAAAAAAATAAAAGAAAAAAAATTAAAGAACTAAGGAAAATTAGGTGACAAAATTATGAATATATATAAAATAATAAAAAACTAATATGATTTATTATTTGTTTTATATACTAGATTACATTTTTAAAAACTGAAAAAGGAGAGAAAATATGTCACAAAAATTTATTAACTCTAAAATGTGTTGTTTTTTTTTAATTTGCAAAACACAAAAGCTCAGTGCATTAACAAACAGATAAATTGGTGCCAACTAATGGAGTCTAGTTTTATGAACTATGTTAGATGAAAAGGTAAACCTATTTATCATTTCACACATCGCCCATCTATTTGAAAATCTCACAACCTGCAAGATGCAATTTGATTATGTATGCTCTAAATTTCATCCATAGCCACAGAGCAATAGATATTATTAAAGTAAAAGAAAAAATATCCACTTTCAGACCTTTCGATCTATAGGGCAGATGATGTAAAGGTCATCTGTTTCTGTGGCCTACAGTTAATGTAAGTGTCATACGGCCAACACAACAAACAAACGCTTTTATTTTTCCCTAACTTATATCAAGCTGGGTAGATTCAGAGGCGTCCTAAAAATCCCAGTCTTCACCAGTTCAGAAGTCAAGTGCTTTACCACTCAGCACCTCCATAGATAGTATTTAACAGGCTTAAATGGCTGCCTGGTCATGTGGTATACACTCCGAACTGTCATTAGTCAAAATGGTCCCAGGTTAAAAAAAATTGCTTGCTGGTCTCCCCTGCATTATTCAAGCAGAAGGTTTAAGTTAGGTGTACTAATCTTCATCGCAACTAACAAGTTCATTAAATCATACTGCAATAGTCTACAAACATTTAAGACTCGCTGAATAAGATAATTGTATAAGTATCATATACAAAAAATAGTGGATGGTGCACTTTATTCCAGGATGTGCAAGGTTAATGTCCTGAAATTGCAGCTGGTCAGCAAAATACATGCAAATAAAATAAAATATAGTCGGTTCTCACCGAGATTTGAACCCAGGACCGCAGGTTCAAAGACGAGCACTTAACCAGTCAGCCACCACAACTCCACTTTTATTAGTAGTGTTATGGAACATTCAGATCAAGATTTACTGCACAAAACAGTGTTATATACCTTTGCATTGGAGAAACTTAAGGAGACTAGCCATGACTTTGGTAGCCAAGATGGCATCCAAGAAGGCATTGTCTTCATTAAGCTCTTGAGTGGTGGCTGTTTCCCTGTTGCCTTTTGTAGGGTCATAGTTGTTGAACAGATCACTGAGAAGTTTATATGTGCCAGTGCTCAGCTTGGCCTCATTCACATGAGTGAAAAACCTATGAAAAAAATAAATGGCAAGATTTAAAAATGTAAGCTATCTAAGACTCTATGAAAAAAAAAAAAATTTTTATATTTTACATGCTTCTTTAGAGTTGAAGATAATCTACTTCCTAGTCCAAATATCTCGAAGGACGACGGGGGATGGGAGCGGACAGAATATGAAACCGGGGCCATGAGATGGCCGAACGATACTCCAGCGCATATACAGCATGACCAGGCAGACTTCTATTAATCCAGACAATCTGTCTTGAATGGTTCCACCCTACAGGTCACTAAGGTCAGACAGTATATATACACCTTTATGTCATTAATAATAAAAGGATTGTCTTTAGATTAAAGAGGAGTGCAGTATTTCAGGTCAACTACATATTTTGCCACATCCAGTGAAGACATTATCAATGTCTGCCTGTGGTTGGTTTAGGTTCTCTTTTCGTTGTCTTTGTTTGTTCTCAGCAGTAGGTTTCCTTTCGGTCTGAAATGTGTATACTGCTGCCTTTGTCAGAAATCTTAAGCTGTCTAGTTGGTAAGTCGCCTGCTGCCAGGTACTCTCTTCTATGTCATTTAAAAGCAAGGCACCTAAGTCTTTAACTATGAACCATGTGGAAATAATGTTTTCTAAAAAAAAAACTTACTTTCCACTGGATCTGTCACTAGTTGTACCATCTGCAACCTGAGTCTGGTAGTTGACAGTAATGTCAGCACCTGACAGTCTGTTGACATCATTGGCCCAAAGCTCATTGGAAACAGCTGCGAGAGATTGACAAGTTGCAGAACTTGGTGCTACTGTTGTTCCTAAAGGTATTGAAAGCCAAAAACTTAGAATTCTTTATTTATTTTTTGTCATTAAAGAAAAAACCACATATGGCTCAAAGAACAGGAAAAAGTCCTCAAACAAAATAGAAAAGACACAAGGACTTGTGGCTAAGGAGATCTATTCTTGACAACCAAAATTTGTCGATGAGTGATTTTCCAGTGAACAATTTGTCATGAGAGCAATTTGTCATGAATCAATTGTCTGTGAACAAGATGTTGGTGAATGATATGTGAATCCAGCTGGAATAATGCTTTGCAGGTAAAGAAATAAAAAAAAACATTTTCTCTAGTCAATGACTATTACATAAGGATATGATATATTTATTGTTTACAACAGATAAAAGTTTACTATAGAAGAACAAAGATCTTAAAATCAGTGCATAAAAGAAATAGTTAGTAAACAATCTTGTAAAATAAATTATAAAAAAAATAAAACAATTATTTACTTATTTACTAAAGAAAAAGATGAAAATGTTGTAGCAGATAGATTCACATTGATAAACAGTTAGCAGGTAGATTGTTTCAAGCACCAAGTGTATAACAATTATAAAAAATTGTGATATTAATAATTTGCTAAAAAATTATTTTGAGAAATGTCCTTATTAAAAGTAACAAGTTTTAAGGCTTCTTAATTAAGGTGATGATAATTGAGAAACAATTGGATTTTCAGATCATTTTTTTTATGAATCAAAATTATATTAAAGTTAACAAGTTTTAAAAGGCAAATTTGATTTAAAGAATGGGAAAAAAAAATAATTTCACTATTACAGACAGAAATTTAAAAGTCAGAAGCTGAAAATATAATAATAGTGTATAGAGTTAACATTACACTTTTTTGCAAGATAAAACTAAAACCATTTGCCAGTATAGATAAATAAGCCTGTCATAAAAAGTTGTATTGAATAAATAATTTAAAAACAATAATTGACCTTCGTAAGCATCCCGTCACCAAAGTAATTTAGAAGTTTGCCCAGTTATCTCTCTTACCTCCGGCACAAAGTGCAGTATAGTCAGAGCAGCAATCATTAAAACGGAGGCAAGCACTGTTACACTGACATATTTTAGATGCATCATGGGCAGCATTACAGCGGTTATGGCAAGTATCTACAGATAGTACAATGTCACTGTCTTTTATGTCATTATTTATCCAGAAATATGTACATAATTTGACACCAATCAATGCACAAATAGCGATTAGACAAGAGACTGTAAAAAACTGCACTGAATACACCGCTGTCCATTCATTCTTTGCTTCGATCATGAAGATTTTAGAAATTATGCTGAATCTGTTCATTAAAGGCTAGGATTAATACCAACTGAGCACAGGACTAGACAAGATTCAGACACTTAATCATAATTGATATTTAGCTATTTACTGATCAATCATATTCTTAAAACAGAATTATTATAAAATAAACTTTGGACTATTCTCTTTGGGACTGTGCTTAAAATATAAAGTTCTTTAGATAAATGGCTAGATTTTAAACCTAAATGGTGAGCATTATAGTTTTTTTTATACTAATTGCATTTTTTATTACTTATATAGAAAATATAGATCTAGATCTATTATCTCTGGATTAATGCTGGCGCAAATATTACAACTTATTATCATAATAAATCCTGAAATATTGTCCTGAATTTGTTTGGGCCCCCACGAGGACCTGCTGACCATAGTCAAAGATGCAAACTAAATTTTATGGCCATTTCACAAGGTCCTCAGGGCTTGTAAAAAAAATTAAAAAAAGAAGAAACGGTTGAAAGAGAAACTCAGAAAGAGATTGGGAAGACATCATAAAAGAATGGACAGGCCTGTCATGAAAATAGGATTTTCTGGAAGGCAAAATTGAAACTCTAAAAGAATTAGATCTAGATGGATGGAGAAAGCCTGGTGAAAGGGGATAGACAGAAATTAGATCATGTGTGGTGCCCCAACGATTCAACAACAGAATAAGTCTAAGGCTAATTTAAGGCCGTACTTAGGCTAAGGGCAAGGGATGAACTTTGGTGACTAGGATATTATCATGAAGCCTGAGTCCGTGAAGCCTGTGAAGGCAAGGTGGTAAAGTCAGACAAAGATCAAGACATAGTGACAGTCACATACTCAATGATACTCAAAATACTCACATACTTATACTAGATCTATAGTATACTATACTGATAGTAATACAGTTGATACAGACAGTGATACTGACATCTAAACTAATTTTTACTAATAGACATAAATTATAATAGATCTAATTAATTATGCTTCTGTTATGTTCCCCTTTATTTTCAAAAATATTTCTGTACATTCTAGATCTAAGTATTCTAAATCTTAATGATTACTGAATAAACAATTTGATCAAGATCTACATCTAGATATAGTGACCTAGATCTAGTGTAACCGTGTATGATCTTCCATTTGTTTACACCTGACTAGTCTACATGGCAAATAATGCACTTTTAATCACGTGATCAAAGAATTTTCATTCGCCTTTTAACATGAAGCCTGCATAATTAAAAATTAAATAGGAGCGTTTGTGCAGAATTTAACATATAAAAACAATGTAAAATAAATAAACAAATGCGTATTCTACATAATTTAAAGGGAAGTGAAACCATATAAACGTTTGTTTTTTTCAACTACGGCTAAAACTATACAATTAATTGAGAAACTGGCGCAGAAACCAGCAAGCTTCGGGCAGGAAGGGCTCGAAGGACATAGCTGGCTACCTCCTAGGAGAAGGAAAACTCTGAAATCATATCCCAGCTGCCTGGTCGTGCGGTTAGCGCGCTGGACTGTCGTTCAGATTTATCGATGGTCCAGGGTTCAAACCCTGCCCGCTCCCATTCCCCGTCGTCCTGCGGGAGGTTTGGACTTGGAAGTAATTATCTTCAACTCTGAAGGAACATCCGAAACATGTAAAACATTTTACAAACATTTTACAAACATGAGAAAGTCTTCGGGTGTCAACGCTGAAGAGCCGGCTACTATAAGGCAGCTTGCAGCACATAGTGCTACGCGCCTGGCAGATGGCTAATGCCCAGGCAATCATCTAATTTTTACGAGATGATCCATGGTCGTTTCACGACTCATGGAGGCCTTCTACATAGGCCTACATACATAGTATACATTATGAAAGACTTATCTAATAGTACTCTTGACTTGAATAAATATTTGCTACTTTTAAATTAGGCTACTTGAATATACTTTCCAACCCAGTTAAAAGTCGTTCAAATGATGTCTTGTAGGCCTACTGTCTTTGAAAACACGATTTTCGGAAGCAGGTTAAATAAAAAAGGTTCATTCGACTTTGTCTTATCTTGTTTCTGTAAAAATAGGTTAACTAGAGAAGCATTCCTGAAATAGTATCGATTGTGCTATTCTATTTTTTTTAAGCCTAATCTAATTTTAAAAGTATGTTTAATTTAGGTATTTTAATTTGGTGCTGTTGTTTTTTCCAGTTATCTTAATTGCAAGAATTGTGAATTGTGTATAATGACATTTTTTTCACTTATGGTGTGTTATGGATGTCATGTGGCCAGCGCAACGACCACCAACCATTACTTTTCCCCATTAGAGCTGGATGGACTCACGGGCGCCCAAAGATCCCGAAATTAAAAAATCCCAGGGTTCGAAGCTGGGACCCTCGGGTCAGAAGCTAAGCACTTTACCGCTCAGCCACAGCGCCTCTCTATACTTATCTAGTCACATCCTATCTAGTTACTCGTCTTAAGAAAAACGATTGCTGAAAGTCTGTTCTAAAGTAAAATAAAGTTACCCTTTCAGACATTGCGCTCTATATCTATATATAGGTCATCTGTCTCTTTTGGCCAACATTTAACGAGCAGGGTGTCATGTAGCCAGCGCAACGACTAACCACCTCTACTTTTCCCAACCAAAGTCAGGTAACTATTAAAATTGGATAAACTTAGGGGCACCGTAACAATCCCGAAATTCAAAACGGCAAGTCTTTATCAAGATTCGAACCCAGGAACTCTGCTTTGGAAGCGAAGGGCTTAACCACTCAACCACCTCACGACACAAGATCAATTGGTTATGTCACAAATAATTTTCACTGTGTACACCTGCGGAGACTACTTTCCTAGCTTCTGACACCAATAATTGTAATTTCGTTTTGTTAAAAATGTGTACAACACTAGTAGTGATAGCTAATAAAATATTAAAAAAGAGATAGTTTTGTGTGTGCGTGTGTGTTTGTGGAGTGATTGTGGTAGGATTAAACGAACTGACCTTCGACACAAAGCGAGTGGTAGTCGGAACAACAGTCATTGTATCGGAGGCAAGCAGTGTTACACTGGCACACTTTGGTACTGTCCACAGCGCTGTTGCAACGCCCCTGGCATGAACCTACACAAGAATATAACGAATCATACTCAGCAGCGCCGCGCTGTTGCAACGCCCCTGTCATGAACCTACACAAGAATATAACGAGACATTCTCAGCAGCGCCACGCTGTTGCAACGCCCCTGTCATGAACCTACACAAGAATATAACGAGACATACTCAGCAGCACCGCGCTGTTGCTGTTGTTATTTTGTATTCAGGCTTTATGTTTGGATCTACCCCCCTTCCCCCCCCCCCCCTCCCGGGCTAGGCTTCTTATCACCAGCGCTTCCTAGAGGAAAAAAGCGTTAGAGAGAAGAGGCGGTTAGGTCAATATGGAAGCAAAGATGTCCCAATGGAGTTCCGAATCAAACCGATTTCATTGTATTGGGGGGTACGGAAGAGATCCCCAACAAACCTGTCACAATCCATACGCCGTTCCTCAAAGGGCCGTTTTACGGAGGATGTGGTAAAGAAAATGTGGAGGTTCCCCGGTGTGATCGACCTTCGGCCTCGCCTCTAGACCCGAGTGTCTTGGGTTGAAAGCCATAGGAAACATGGATGTAAAGAATTTATATCTGCTTGTATCCCCCCCCCCAAGACAGAACATTTAGGCAGGCCCTAGAACTTTCATGGGCCTAGACTACAAGAGTTTCAGGAGACTTACGACAAATACAAAACCGTATCTATAGGCCTATCTATTTTCCCTACTACAGTACAGCATCTTTGTGTAGAGCAGTGTTTCTCAAACTGTGTAACGCGAACCCTAGTGTTTCCGCGAGGCCTGAATAGGTGTCCCACAAACTACTGGTGTAATAACTAGAAGGTCGCCACGTCAATTCATCTCTCTAAAAAAAAATTAGCAAAGTGTTCCGCTAAATATTCAGAAATGTGCGAAGTGTTCCGTTAAGGAAAAGGTTTGGGAAACACTGTGTAGATTTTTCATTTTACTTCACAGTAGTCTACTTCTGTTTCGATAGAATAATTGTATAATTTTAGTAAGCACATAATTTAACGAGTTTAGCAACGCGATTAACACGTAGAAATAAAATAATTCAAGATTAAACGTAGACCTACATTGGTTTACTTTCAAATCAGGGCCGGCCTCTGATAATTGGAGGCCCTAGGCGAGGTGAATAGGGTGGCCCCAAATAAAATAGAAAAATACAGTTTAAGAAGCTCTATAGCTCTATGTCTATTAGCCTAGCTCTAAGTCTCTACTATTATTGAAGGTTTAGTCACAAATGTTTAGATCTGCTTGTTAGACTACAGATGTTAGAAGACCTTTGTTTCTTCCTTTTGGTGAAATGTTGAAACGGTATTTCTAGTCTGGTGATCATGAGAGGTCTATTGAGCGTACTTGTGGTATCGGCGCTATATGAATTTGAACTTATTTAATTTGTTGATTTAGATTTTATTTTAGGTTTTGTTTTTTTTTCTATTTCATTTGGGGCCACCTTATTTTGTATTTATATGAGAAAAGAGTCCTAGTAATCACAACAAATTTCCGTAAGGATCAATAAAGCAGTCTTAGTGTTATTCACTACGCCTAGTGCATCGACTTACTAAAGGTCGGCCCTACTAAGGGTGGTTAGTTTGTGTGACCCGCGTTGCCTCCGTCCACACTCACTGCGACAACCGATTAAATTGGGATATTTGAGTCAGTATGCTACGAGATCTGAGTTAATTTGAGGTCTTTGGTTCGAATCCTCTTTGGAACCTTCTACTTTTGACATCGAGTATATTGTATGTGTGTTTGTAACCAATATGTCCTCAAATTCTATCATATATAATGGTATATAATGTAAGTCAATGAAACAAATAAACTCAGGTTTGCCTGCATAATATTTTTTGAAACCTATTTCTTTTTATTATTTAATAAGCAATGTCTTGATATTTTTAGGATGACCATTAAAATTCAGAGGTTCACGAGAGGATAACAAATAATTTAAAAACTGTTCTAACTATAACTCAGAGGAGACAACTCTAAGTAAATTTATAAAACAAACTGATGGCTTACCTCCCTCTATGAGAAACGCCTGTGACAAGGCGTATAAGGCTTGCAGCAGAAGTAACATTAACTTGACATCCATCTTGTGTTATGCTTTTCACGCCAAAGGAAATAAACCTAAAGTAAATTTAGGAATAATAATAATTAAAAAAAAAGGTCCAGTTAAAGCCGATAAAAGTTGACCTTGTTTACGTAGTGACAACTTTATATACTATTTGTCTTATCTTTTTGAGTAATATTCTCATATTATTCTTTTAAATTACAATTTCTGGGCCTAGGAACATTTGTGCAGCAGCAGTGTAACAGAAGTGTTAAGTTATAACATATCCATCTCAGCAATACGGATGAAGAGAATATTGGAGTCTCTCTATCTATCCGAAAAAAATCGTGAGAAACTCAGCACGCATAATCTTTTATTAGGCCCACACGCACACACACACACACACACCTACGCTCAAGTGTGATAAATATTTTAATCTTTAAACATAACAGAAATTTATAGACTCCACAATGAGACAAATTTTATTCATTTATTTCATATCACTTTATTCTATTCTAAAGTAAAAAAAAATAAAATTTTCAGACCTTTCGATCTATAGGGCAGATGATGTAAATTGTAAAAGTCATCTCTTCATGTGGCCCACGGTTAACGAGGGTGTCACGTGACAAGCGCAACGACCAACAACCTTTACTTTTCCATAGAGCCGGGTGGGACTCTGAGGCGCCCAAATATCCCGAAGTTAAAAATCCCAGTTTTCACCAGGATTCGAACCCGGGACCTCGTTTCGGAAGCTTAAGCGCTTTACCGCTCAGCCACTGCGCCTCATATTACTAATCTAAGGTAACAGTGATGACCGTCTGTGCATTAATTCTTCATTTTGAAAAAAAAAAGTGAAATTCTGTTTTTAAAATCTAATTATGGCAATGTATTCGATGCCGAAGATCAAGGATGAGTGCAATGTTTTCCATGACTACGCAAACCCAGTTTCGACCTACATATTTTGTTACATCTAATGCAGACATAGTTGTCCGCCGTGGGTCTATTGAAGAATCTAGATAAGATTCAATTCGTATACTTTCGATACTCACATTTAAGGATTTATAAATTCTTTGCATTCATTTCACATTTGCTTATTACTTTAGAGGACCTAATGGCTGACATCAGCATCTTTTCTAATAGTTAGATCGATTGCCATGTCTAGGTATGGTTTGAGATGACCGCATCACTTTTATGGACCATGTGACCCGGGAAAGGATTTTATCCCGTGGCCAGGAGGAGGAATCGGCTCTTCACCACCCCCTCTGTCTGGAGTCCCCCCTCGACTAGATGATCATTTAATCACATCCGTTTCGTCATGGGACGCGGTTCCTTGAGCCAACGACATGAGTTCCCCCGACTTATGCGAGGCCGTAGGCCGAGCCTATGGGGGGTCTCTCCATATGCCTAAAATGTCTCACTGCCCTCGTGAGGGAACCATCAACACCCGTGCAATCTGTGCTGCAGAGATAAACGGGGAACTGTTTTTTGTTGTTTTTTTTAGATTAGTCATAATAAACATTGGGACATGGTGGTTGGTCGTTGTGCTACACTGCTAGCCACATGAAACCCTCGCTAACCTTTTGGCCAAAGAGACAGATGAATTTACATCCTCAGATTATAAGTTCTGAAAAGGATACTGTACTAACTTACATTATTAACAATACGATAAAGGTCAATTATATATATATATATATATATATATATATGCTAATGTAAAGAAAATTTGTTTACAAGTACAACCTTACTTACGTACAAGCGACAGATTATCAGGCAATCCTGATATCCAGTCCCAAATTAGAAAAACAAGAGAAAACTGAAGAACATTTATCAGGTTGTAAAATTTGAAAAAAACTTTTGCAGCCGGATTTAACCTAAAAAAAAATTGACATGGAAGTCATTAGAAAGCTAATATCAACTCACTCTGTTAGTCTGTGTGGTATAAAGATTGTAGGCCTACACGTTAGTTCTCTCACACCCAATCCTGGATCAAGCTGAAATTTATTTCCTTTACCTGAAATACAAGGATTAATAAAAGAAATTAACCAATTAGTTAATTAAGCATTGCTAATAATTTTTTTTTTGGTATCTCAAACAAGGAAAAGAAATTGTAATTGACTGAAGGGGTGGTAGTCTGATTAAATAGGACAAGGACTATAGATAACTAAACCATCTTCCATCTTCTTAAGCACTCCACTAGCAGAGTGGTTACCGTGCTGACTTGAGAAGCCTGCGAAGGCTTGAGCCATGAGTTCAAATTCAGTTTGTTTCTCCTTTTTAAAAATACTTTTATAAATGCTTTTTTTAAATTGTTATTCTAGATCTATAACAAATTTAATTACATGACAGATCCTAACTAATTGTAAGCGTTGTGATTTTTTAAATAATTATTTTTGTTTTTATTTTATGTTTTTATGATAAACGTATGGAAGGAAAAAATGGCAGCATCTTGCACAGACTGTTTAATATCCCAAATGGCTGCTTAATATCACAATGACCGTTTAATATCACATGACTGCTTAATATCAATCACAATGACTGCTTGATATCACAATGACTGCTTAATATCACAATGTTTCTAGTAAAACCAGCTATGGCATTTCTTTGCTAATTAAAGATGAGTCTCCATTGAATAGATTTTTTTTTTTAAATTACTGAAATGTTATCTAAATATAACCCAGTACTGAAGTATCTTAATAATTTATAAAATTGTAAGGTGGCGATACACACCCATAAAAATGTTTCCAATTTTATTCCAAAACAACGTTTAAGGTATTGTTAGACACTTAGTATTGTCAGTTTATGTAGAGACGCACCATAATGGACGGATTTTGAACGCGACTAGTGACGGTAGGACTTAGTTGGGTTAGAGGCTACTTAGAGATAGAAAATCAGTTGGTGATAGGATTTCAGAAGAGTAGGAAGTATTCATTTAACAGAGACATCGACTGTGACCTTTTGTTGGATCAAACTTAGTATAAACTGTTCAACGGTTTTGGACTTTGTTTCTATACTTCTATAGTTGTTAATCGTGAGTTAGTTGGTTAGTCGCATCGAAATACGCCCGCACAAGAAACCCAGACATCTCCAGAGTAATTCTGTCGAAGTCAGACAGGCAACACTAGCTACAAGACAGATAGGCATGACATTAATGTTACATGGTATCACAGCACACCTAACATAGATCCCTGAAGATATAAAAAATATATTAACACTAGCAATATAACGTTTAAATGTTTTAGGATTTTCCTCTACCAAGAGGCTCAAAGCTGTTGGTATTATTTCTGATATCTTAAAACGCCTGGAAAGAGATTTGCTCCACTTGTTGAAGTGATGAGCTCAGGGATATGATAATGCAGCTACACTGTCTGGAATTCACGAACAGATAACGACAATATTAAAAGAAAAACATAAAAAGCAATTTTAATATATTTGTACACCGTTTATTTAAGCTGTACGGTCAAAATTCTTAAAGCGGAAAATGCTTCTTGCATAACACTTTTAAAAAGCTTATATCAATTCACTCTGTCTGTATGTGTGTCTCTCTATTCAAACGTTATTTTCTCCGAGACCCAATCTCGGATCAAACTGAAATTTCCCACCTGACGACACAAGAATCAATTTTAAAAACCAATTTTAACCAATTGGTAATAAATTACTTTGTTTGGTATCTCAAACAAAGGAATGAAAGAGTAGTTGACTGAAGTGGTGGTATAAGCTGAATTCATTGGCCTCCTTCAGTCGTAGAACGACTATGGTTCATGTGCAACACTTTTTCATATGGCTAAGGAGCCCAATTTTGGAGAGACACTCCAGTCCACATATATTGCAGGTCAAGGTGGAGTTCGCTTTGGTAGTAGAGGAGCTAGTCATTTTCCGTGTGGCACGCTTTTCTGAATTAGTCCCCTTTATATTAGGCAGCCGTCTCTGGCATAGTGAACACAAATATGAAATATAAACAATATAAAACTGTACAATCTTCGAGGTTCATTGACTCTTCGCTAGTAAAGTGGATACCGCGTTGTATTGAGAAGCCTGAGAAGGCTTTAGCCAAAAAGTTGGAATTCAGGTCATTCCCCACCTTCTTTTTTTTTTACTTATTTTCATAAATGCTTTTTTATTATTAGTCTAGATCTATTATCAATTTCATTAAATGACTGATCAAAACTAATTGATACAAGTACGCTTAATAATGTTTTGAATTTAATAAACCATTTGATTTGATTTAATTGTCATTGTAAATTAGCTTTCACTTTAGACTTAGACTTAACTTAGGCATTGTAAACCTTAAACTAGATTTAGACTAGACCTTTAAAAACTAAAATCAACAACAGTCATCATGAAATTGCTCTGGCTATTTATCCTAATAATTACTAAATACAAACTAGCTGAACATAGAACTAGATCTACCTTAGTCAACACTAAACTTAAAAAGGAAACAAGTCATAATCAATCATCACATTCTAGATCAATGCAACTTCAAAAATAACCTAACATACACATCCATAACATTAAAGAAGATCACACATCACAAATGGAAGTTCTCAATCAGACACAGCAGAAATAAATACCTATCACTGTTAATATTAATAAAATGGAGATGTAGAGTCAAATCCAGGGCCTAGATCTAAAGATAGATACAACATCTGCAAAAAAGTATGCACCATGAAACAGAAAGCCATTCAATGTGACACCTGCGATGAATGGTACCATGCAACATGTCTCCATATGAATACACCTGTGTATTATGCCTTAGGCAACAAAGACGCATCATGGCACTGTGTACCGTGTGGGTTATCTCAGTTTACATCAGGACTGTTTGATTCCTTTGATGCAGACACTTCTAACCCATACAATATCCTAAACACCATCCCAAACCAAACACACCAACCAATAGCCAGATCCACTCCTGTTAAACCTAAATCTACTAAAATTAATACAACAGCCTCACTAAACAAACCTACTAAAGAAGTAATACCAAAATACCTTAAAACCTTAGTAATAAATTTTCAAAGCATTGGAACAAAACAGCAGACTTAGAAATTTTATTAGAATGTGAGAAACCAGACATAATTGCAGGAACAGAAACTTGGCTACATCCTGAAATTTATAATGCAGAAATTTTCAATAGTAATTATGAAATTTTTAGAAAAGATAGGGCTGATAATCATGGAGGAGTTCTTCTAGCAATAAAAAAACACTCTTATAGCTGAAGAAATTACCTTACTTAACTCAAAAAATATAGAATCAACATTTTGTAAAATTAATACCACCTCAACATCCCTAATAATAGGTAGCATTTACAGACCACCAAATTCTAGTTTAGAACTATGTAATCAGATTACTACACTTAAAGAGACAAATAAAAATGCAGTTTAATGGATTATGGGTGATTTCAACCTACCTGATATAAATTGGAAAACACTAACCATAGATAAACACCAAAACCTTAAGGACATAAATGAGCTTTTCATAGAAACTTTACACAAGCTAAGTTAAGATCAAATCATTAAAAAGCAAACTAGATTAAACAACACATTAGATCTCTTCTTAACCAACAGACCTGGATTAGTAGTTGATTATGATATTATCCCTGGTCTATCAGACCATGAGATCATGAAAAATACACAGTCAGATAAAAGCAGTAGCCAATTCAAAACCCAAAAGAAAAATCTTACTCTGGAATAAATGTAACCTAACACAACTACACCAAGCTGCATTAAACTTCCAACAAACATTCTTAGTAGAAAAAGAAATTAACCAACTAGTCGATGACCACTGGAAGTTCATTAAAAACCATCTTAAAAGCATTATAGATAATCATATACCAACTATATACATATGGAACGAAATAAATAAATGCTGGTTTAATAATAGACTAAAGAAGCTTTGTAAACAGAAGGAAAACCTATATAGAAAATTTAAAGAAACTAAGGCAGAAAGAGTTTACAAAAAGTATATAAAAATTAAACACTTAACCCAAAAAGTAAGCAGACAGCTGCAGAGTGAATACATAAACAATGTAATATCTAAAGATAACAACAAAAACCTATGGTCATACATTAAGTCTAAGAAAATGGAAACAAGAGGCATAGCGCCATTAAAAGATGAACATAACATATTACATAATGATAATGAAACTAAAGCAAACATCCTAAACAAATACTTTGCATCAGCATTCTCAGCCCCAGGAGACAAAGACATATTTCTTAATTTGAACCAAGTAGATAACATAGAAGATATAGTAGTACAAGAAAATGGAATTCAAAAACTATTAGCCAACACCAAACCAAATAAAGCGTCTGCACCTGATAATATTCCAGCTAGATTACTCAAAGAACTAGGCAATGAAGTATTCTCAGTGTTCAAAATACTCTTTCAGGCTTCACTTAACCAGGGCAGAGTACCAAAGGACTGGAAAGAAGCTAATGTCCCCTCCCTATTTAAAAAAGGAGAAAAATCTGACCCAGGAAACTACAGACCAGTATCACTTACTAGCATCACATGTAAAATCCTAGAACACATAATATGTAGCAACATCATAAACCACTTAGACAAACAAAATGTCCTCACACCATACCAACGTGGCTTTAGGAAATATAAATCATGTGAAACACAACTAATAGGACTAATTGATGATTTTTCAAAAGGTTTAGATAATAGTGAACAAATAGATGCTATCTTACTAGATTTTTCTAAGGCTTTTGACAAAGTTCACCACCATAGTTTGCTTAAAAAATTAAAATATTTTGGCATTAATGGTACACTGCATCAGTGGATTAAAGATTTTCTGATAGGGAGAGAACAAACTGTAATAATAAATGGCTCTAAATCAACACCGATAACAGTAAACTCAGGTGTACCTCAAGGAACAGTCTTGCGTCCACAACTATTTTTAATTTACATAAATGATTTACCAAATTGCATTACTTCAGGAACAAAAGTCAGATTATTTGCAGGCGATTGCATAATATATAGAACAATAAAAACAACACAAGACACAGATATTTTACAAAGAGAATTACATGAATTACAGAAATGGGAATCAAATTGGAGCATGTCTTTCCACCCAGAAAAATGTCAGTTGTTAAGAGTAACAAAAAAACTAAAACAAATTAATTCCACTTATCTTATTCATGGCAAACCAGTAACACAGACTAAAAACGCAAAATACCTAGGTGTTATAATAAATGAAAAACTGTCATGGAATCCACATATTGATGAAACTATAAAAAAAATCAAAGTATTAGGTTTTATAAAAAGAAATTTCTATAAATCAAATAAGAACATAAAACTAAAATGTTATTTAACCTTGGTTAGGCCAATAATAGAATATGCATCCTCCATTTGGGACCCCTCAACTCAAGAAAACATTAAGAAACTGGAACAGACACAAAATAGAGCAGTGAGATTCATAACAAATGAATCATAACACACTGAACCATAATCTTCAAATACAAAACTTAATAAAATACTCTGAAAGACACAAAGATAAAGGCACATACCTGTTCCCATATGCTAGGACAAATTTGTACAAATACTCCTTTTTCCCTAGTGCTATTAGAGCATGGAATGGGTTGCCTGAGCTAGCCAGGAAAACCAGTGACTTGGCAGAATTTAAGTCATTGGTTAATATGCATGACTAAATGCATGACGCGTAGGACGTAATCATCTTCTTTTTGAAGTAACGTCTGTATTATAAAAGAAGAAGAAGATAATGCTACTGTTACACACAGGAAAGAAGATCTGATAAATGTTTGACTACGAGGGAAACATTTTGCCACAGACACTACAGACATAGCTCATAGACTATTGTCAGCTGTCTTTGAATACATGTATAGTTTTAATTTACTTTTTTTTTTGGGGCAGATGTACATGGGGAAAAGCCAATACAACACAAGAGTAACTTCAAATTAAAGGGTTAAATTTTGACGTAGCGGTGGCTTAGCTAGTGCACCGTGTTAAGTCTTCTACTAAAAGTGTGACACATTATCTCAAATTGCTGAGATAACTATTGTCAAATTAAACTAGCATGTTATTGCAACAGAAACAAATAAGTTGAAACAATCTGATAATGTTTGTTTGTAAAATGTTTTACATGTTTCGGATGTTCCTTTAGAGTTGAAGATAGTTTACTTTATAGTCCAAGCCTCCCGCAGGACGACGAGGGATGGGAGCGGGCTGGGTTTGAACCCTCGACCGTCGATAAGTCCGAACGACAGTCCAGCGCACAAACCGCACGACCAGGCAGCCATGTCTGGAAAGTAATCTCAAGATGCAGGACTCACTATTCAACTAGAGATCAAGAGTAATAATAAAGATAATGCTGGAGAACTAAATATTAGAATAGTATAGAATATTATTCATGATAAACCAGTAACACAGACTAAAAACGCAAAATACCTAGGTGTTATAATAAATGAAAAACTGTCATGGAATTCCCATATTGATGAAGCTATCAAAAAATCAATTAAAGCATTAGGGTGTATTAAAAGAATCTTCTATAAATCAAATAAGAACATAAAACTGAAATGTTTTTTAATCTTTGTTAGTCCAATAATAGAATTTGCACCCTCTGCTTGTGACCCCTGAACTCAAGAAAACATTAAGAAACTGGAACAGACACAAAATAGAGCAGTGAGATTCATAACAAACGAATATTCACATTAGACTAGAGTAACACCTTTATCGAATAGCTATTATGCATGAAACACTGAGCCATAATCTTCAAATACAAAAAACAAAATTTAAAAAAATATTCAGAAAGACAAAAAGATAAATTCAGATTCCTTGTTCCATATGCTAGGAAAAACCTGTACAAATACTCTCTAGCGCTATTAGGGCATGGAATGGGTTGCCTGAGCTAGTCAGGAAAACCAGTGACTTGGCAGAATTTAGGTCATTGGTTAATATGCATGACTAAATGAATGACACGTAGGACGTAATCACCTTTTTTGAAGTAACGTCTGTATCATATAAGATAAGATAACACTTCTACACTTTACAGGCAGCAGAGGTTAATTTTAAGAAGCTAAACCTGGACAGTCCTTCAATTTTAAAATTCAAATGGCATATCAAATGGACTTCAAGGAATCTACACAAGCCCTTTGACTAAGCCTTCAACTGTTTCTTTATAAATGTATGTCTACTTGGTCTCATAAAAAAATATGCTTTTCAAAATTATTAATTAACTTTTGAGACATAAATTTCAAGCCAGGGAGTTCTGTCCATTGAAAATGAAATAGCATAAGACATTTACTTTAAAGTTACTTTTTAAAAAAGTTTTTAAGATTGAAATCTTTAAAAAAATACAAATTCTATTCTGTGAATTTTTAAGTTCTTGTACGCTTTTAAATGTTAAGTTTAATAACTTTTTAAAAGTTGTTGTACCGATTAATATACATTTTGTTCATAAATCTGCATTTTGTTTTCATTAGCTCTCGGTACAAAACTATCACTCATAATAATGTTATACTGTTTCCTATAGGAGCTCTTTAAAGTCTACTAAATAAAAAAATGTTCAGTTGATGTTTAATCTGTTTAAAAAAATAATTAAATTTGACTCTATGTAATAACTAATGATAATATATATAGACAATAATGCGCGTGCGATAAAATCGACAATCGTTTTAACGTAGTGTAATAACAATCAACAAATTTTAGGTAATTAGCTCATAGAATAAAATCGACACGCTTTTAAACGAAGTGTAAAAACAATTAATAAATGTAGCTAATTAGCTCACTGTAGGACTAATATAAATAAGTTCCCCTCTAGGACATTGCGATCTATAGTGGGATGATGTTTAGGTCATCTATTTCTCTGGCCTCGGATAAAGAGCAGGGTGTCAAGGGGCCAGCACAACGACCAACCGCCTTCACTTTCCCCAACTAAAGCAAGGTACCTATTAGAGTTGTGTGTACTCTTGGACGCCCTAAAAAAAAACAGAAATTCCAAATCTCAGTTTTCACACAGGACCCCCCAGGTTTGGAAGCCAAACCACTTAGCAACCGATCCCTATTAAGGCCTATTAAGGTGCATGAAAAAGAACGATAGTATTTATTGGTTAGATTTAAAGGGAAAGCTGGGGTGGAGGGGATGACACCCTGAACCTACCGCAACGGGTGACACCTACGCTAGTGACTCCACTGGCCTATATTAGGCTATATATTTCTAATCTGTGCTGGATTAACGGGTATGTAGACTGTTCAGCCACTCAGGAACCCAAACCTCAGAGGGAGGTCACCACAAATTAAAAACTAAGCCTATCAAATATACAAGAAGGAAAATTGAGATTAAGTGGACAAGTAGTAGCCTATTACTATAGTATCCTTTAAATTTATTACAAAACTTTTATCAATTCTGTCTGTTTGTCTGTCTGATAAAAGATTTGTATATTCTCCCCTCAAGCAGAAACTTCTTACAAATGACAAGAAATGAACCAATTAAAAACTATAAATAAAAATTAGTCAATTAACTACAGGTAATTACTTATTTTGTTTGATACCAACAAAGGAAATTCATATTTCAGTATTCACATATATGGTTAAATATGTAGGGTTTTGTCCCATTCTATAATTGTTCACATTATTTCTCCTACACCCATTTTTGGATTAAGTTGAAATTTAAACAATTATAAATAGCTAACAAGACAAGAATCAATTAAAGCAAACAAGGTAAATAACTTTAACATTATTGAGATGTATAGTTGTAAGTGGCAATATCTTCCCTTAAAATAGGCTTTGTTCTTTAAAGAAGGATTTTTTGTTAATTTTGCTTGTCAATATCTTCAAAAGAGAATAGGGGCTTCTGCAAAAGCCCTTCTAAGGGCCTCAACACGCTTAATGCCGGCACTCTTTCCAGAGCATTGAAACGATTGCCTGAATCAACTAGAGATTAATTTCTAGTTCACATGCACGATTAGAGCTAACAGATGACTGCGTGTAGGGCGAGTTTGTTATTGATAGTTTGTAAGCTAAATTATTTACTACGTTTGTTGTTTGCTTGTTTTGGATTTTCTTTAAGAAGCAAGATTATTGCATCCTAGCCAAAAACATCCAAGAATACGGCGGGGAATGGCGGCGGGCAGGATTCGATCCCAGGACTATCGCGACGACAGTCCAGAACACATGCATCACAGCCAGGCAGCCTTTCGATAAACTGTAGTTAAAGTGTATACTGTATACAAACTCTAAACTATAATATCAAACACAATAAATAATTTACGAGTAGTTCATTGTAATACATAATTTATTCTTTTCATTTATTAGTAATTAGAAACTATAAAGGTTTACATATTTACCTTGTTCAGTCTTGCATATGCAATTAAAAAAATTCTTCAAAAAGGACAAACTTAGGGGGGGGGGGGGGGGGAGAAATCTAATACTTAACTCTAGTCAAAGTGCGCGCACTGCTCAGCATGTGAGCTACTATCTGGACAGATAGAGGTGCATCCACCGCCATGTCTTCCGGCTGTCGACATCGTTGACGAAATTCGAAATTTTAATCATGAAAGAAAAAAAAAAAATTCTAGGTTATAAATACAAACACACATACACGTATAAATGTATATATATATATATATATATTCTAGATGTTGTGTGGATGTAGACCTCATTGTTTGTGTGTGTAGATTTAGATATCTGTAGATGTCGATGGGTGTACGTGTGTAGGTGTGTTTTTAAGCTCGTGACTTCAGGACTGTGGCACACGTTTCAATGGCCACTTCAGTTGGTCACAGCGTACATCTTAAGCCGTAGTGACAATCACTTACAAGGCTTACATCAACTCTGTCTGTATGTATGTCTGTCTGCTGCAAATGTTACACGCTATTGATGCTGATGTAAGCTTTGCAAAAAGAACACAATTCTCAGGGTCACGATTTTAATTTTTTTTAATTCACTTTCCAAAAGATTCATTGCATAAAAAAAAATAATAATTTTACGGTATCACAACAACAAGTGTAAGAACTTAGTTCAGAATTGTTCATAATTCTCGGTTTCCTTTGCTTGTCCCTTTTCCAGATCTAGGTTTTAAAAATGTTACCATCACAGGAATTTATATTCCCCGACCCGTGCTCGAAAAAAAAAACGCGAAACTTGTCCTCAAATTTTTGTTGTTGTTGTACACTAGGTTTTTAATAAATTGCATAATTTTTTTTCCGCTGTTAATTTAAAAAAAATGATTTGGGGCCATTGGCTTTGCATAGGGCCTCCATTTGTTTAAGACCGCCCTGGGGAAACCTTTTCCCATATACCCGCTCCCCACTCATCAAATGTCTAAAAAAAAGAAATTTTGACTATATCGCACTGGGAATACTAGAACGTTATAGAAGAGGTGCGAAAGAAAAGGAATAATTATAGTTATAAAAGTAGTTTTGGAACAGGGCCGGTCTTAGGCATAGGTTGCAGTGGCCTCACACTTTCATAGGCCCCGCGTGAACTCTAGGTGTAAATAATTAAATTAAACCATTTTAACATATTGTTAAAGGCTTCCTGAAATTCTCATGAAATTGTAAAATATACGAAAAAGTCATAAAAATCTCCTGAAATTATTTAAATCTGAAAACTGATGCAAATCTAGTTAAAAACAGACACATTTGTTATTTCGGGATGTCATTCAAAATGGACAACAACAATCCTACTTGCTATAAAAACAAAACAGCATTTTCAGCTTTCATTTAATAAAAATGCAAAAATAAGACGAATTTTATACAAAACAAGAAGTTCAAATTCTTAATTTACCTTAATAGTCACTGGCATACAAATCTAGGCTAGATCTAAATCTATCTCGATAGTAAATCTAAAAGGCAGGTCTGAATGTTTATCAGCTTTTGTTGGAAAACTACTATCTACTTTAGATGGCTCATCAAGCTAATTTGACAGTGATTTTGTATTTAGTAATGTATGAATAAACTGTAAAAACAAATTTATTTTCTAAAACAAAATCTTAATTTTCACTTATTATCCTTGTCACAACCCTGAATGGGCCCAGCGTTATCCGTTTCGCATTGAGCCCCGCAATCTGTAGGACCGGCCCTGTTTTGGAATGCTTTTTTTTTTTTTTTTTTTGAATAGGTGGGAGCCGTTGTCATCATAGACCGCACCGAGTGACACCAAAGCCGACACTGCTTCTGTTTGCAAGCATCTTGAGTTAACAAAAGAATAACAAAACCTATACATTAAGTTTAAAACTGTTACATTTCTGCACACTTTGAAGCTACACTTACCAACACAGAAATTGTTTTTACATCTAGAAGCTATTCATGGCTACATATTTAAAGAAAAAATATATCGTTATAGAGATTTTAAAAATTGGCAAGTCTCCAGGTAACAGAATACGCTACACAGCAGTTCTAGATCTAGTAAGTGTCTGAATCTCTTGCATCGCACTCAGAACGAGGCTCTAGCAGTGGCATGAGTTTGATGTTTACAACTTTTAGAAAATAAAAGAAATGTTTTTTTTCTCTTTTCCTTAACAAAGAGTAAACTCTGGTTTAAATTGACTGCCTGAGCGTGTATTATGCGTTCTGGACTGTCGTTCGATGGACCAGGTCACGAACCCTACCCATCACCCCCCCCCCCCTCTCGGAAGTCCTGCGCGAAATTTGGACTAGGATGTCATAATCTTGAATTCTGAATGAACATACGAAATACGTAAATAACTGTCTTAACCCTGTTCGATCTATGTTGAAAAAATTAGTGTTCGCGATCATTATTCATGCTCTCAAAACCTAATTTCTTATAATAAAATTAATAGTACAATAACGTAGACTTAAACCAGACTTAGGCGGCATCAAATGTTCATCAAACTCAACAACAGCTTAGGCAATTACGATTATTGCGATATAAAGAGCTGCCAATTCTGATCATTTCATGCCATAGAAAAAAAAAGAAGATGAAATAAACAGTAACCTTATAAAGTAATGGTGGCTAGGTGGCTGAGCGCCCTGATGCCTAAACTGGGTTCCTGGGTTCGAATGTTGGTGAAGACTGGGATTTTGGAATTTTAAGGTCGCCACTGAGTCCACCCAACTCAAATGGGTACATGACTTTAGTTGCGGTTGGTCGTTGTGCTGGCCACATGGCACCCTGCTCGTTAACCGTTGGCCAAAGAAACAAATGATCTTAACGTCATTTGCCCTATAAATTGCAAGGTCTGAAAGGGAAACTTTACTTCACTTTGCTTATAAAGTAAACTTTCGTTGTGCTATACAATTAACATGATTATGTTATGTGTGAGCAATGTCCAGGCCCGAGGAATGTTGTATAAGACTCATAATCTTCTCTCATTAATTTGTTATCTGAAGGGCAATAACTGCTGGTTGTAATTAATTACCTCAAACATTGGCTGAGGAGGTGGGGACCTAGAGAAAGTCTGGAGAACAGAAGACGGAGGGAGGAGAGAGTAAAAGGAAAAGAAGAAATGGAGGAGAGCCTCATGGGAAGTGTGACAGAGAAGAGGGGAGAGAGAATGATGCTTAGAGATAGATAGAGAGAGAGAGAGAGAGAGAGAGAGAGAGAGGAAACATTAAAGGTGAAAGTGATTGACATACAGATTGTGAGATAAGTGAATTGAATTAGAGTGTATAAGAAAAAGAAAGAGGAAGCAGAGAGAGAGAGACACAGAGTGAGAGAGAAAGAGAGAGTGAAAGAAAGAGAAGAGAGAGAGAGAGAAGGTAATAATGCTACCAGATGAGCAAAAATCTTATTGGAATCTTGCAGGTAAGAAAAAAAAAAAACGTCATCGCCGCCTACGAGTATCTCCCCCCTCCTCCCCCCGCCCTCGGTGTTAACATTTCCATTTCCCGCCCCCCCCCCCCTCTCCAGCCTTTATCTTTTTAAACCCTTTTTTTTTTTATTCCTTGTGTTGCGTTTTGTCTTTGATGGCTGGCAGACTCTCAGAACTGGAGAGGGGAGAGAGAGGAGCCGGGTGGTTAGCGCCAGGTAAAGAAAGAGGTACACGCCATCTCTCAGACACTGCTTATCTCCCTTCCTGATAAGTGTCCCCCCCCCCTCTCTCTCTTCGCCATCCTCCCTCCTGCTAAACAGTGTATCCCTAACATCGGAGGATATTTCTGTCTTCTTTTTTTTGGCCCCTATCTTTTCATTCTCTTCAACCCAACATAACTGTGTGGGATATCCGTGGGAGCACTGTTTGTGTAAGTTTGTGAATTGACGAGTTTAAAGACAGCTTACTTTTCGTGGATTAATTCATTCTACACCTAGATGTAGGTTTGTATGAGTCATTTCAGATATAATAGACTCAGCACTTTCAACACGTCAGCTGCCATTGCAAATACTAGATTTAGCACATTCCAAATTATAGCTGGACCTGTAGTTAGTGTTCGATCTATGTTTCTAATAGTCGTATAGTAGATAACAGACTCAGCACATTCAAAACTGAAGCAGGAATTGCTGCTAGAACTAGATCTAGGTTTCTATTAGTCTTTTTATAGATGCTAGATTTAGCTAATTCCAAACTGTAGCTGGATTTCGAGGTAGAACTAGATCTATGTTTCTAATAGTCGTATTAGCACATTCAAAACTGAAGCTGGAATTGCTGCTAGAACTAGATCTAGGTTTCTATTAGTCTTTTTATAGATGCTAGATTTAGCTAATTCCAAACTGTAGCTGGATTTGGAGGTAGAACTAGATCTATGTTTCTAATAGTCGTATAGTAGATAACAGACTCAGCACATTCAAAACTGAAGCAGGAATTGCAACTTGAACTAGATCTAGGTTTGTATTAGTCCTTTAATAAATAAAAAGACTTAGCACATTCAAAGCTGCACCTAGAAATGTAACTAGGACTAGATCTCGATCTGATATCCAATTAGAAGAATTACTGCATTGATTTGTGAAGTGCGCAGGGGCGTAGCTAGGAATTCTCAACCATTTGGCGGCCCGGGGGATTTTCAAACTCTTCCCCTCCTCCCTCCACCCTAGCTACGCCACTGGAAGTCAGTTCTAAAACGTTTATGTCCTCATTTGTTACTTGGGCGATGTCGAAACATAAGTTTAAGTGGGTTCCAAATAACTAAAACCAAATGAAAGTCGTGGGACACACTTATGAGTCCCAAATGAAAAGCCGAAGTCAGGGACAGAAAACGAAAAGATCACAGCTTTGTCAGCATCAATCTGGCAAAATATGTAGGTCACAACTGGTTTTATGTAACCATGGGGAAAAAAATGACCCATCCTTATCGAGAACATTGCCTCAAGTAATATTGCTCTTTAAATTTTATTGCAGAAGCCTTATCTTCCATTCCTTAGTTAATTTGTGAAATTAATTATAAAGCGGAAGCCTTATCTTCGATGCCTCAATTAATTTGTGAAGTTAATGATATTGCACTAGCCTTATTTTTTTTTGTATAAAGCCTCTTTGTTAACGTGGAAGATATATACAATAAAATGTAGACTTCGTCTTACTGAGTGCTTAAGCCGAGACCAATCGTTATAAAACACCTGAACACTGACCGAACACTGACCTGCGAGGTTTCAAACTGAGGGCAGTTTAGACCAATATGTCGTTGCCAGGTCTAAGGATAGGGCTTCGGTCTTCCATAACGATAGGGCTAAGTTAGTGTGGACATTATGGGGTGAGGTCGAGGACGCTGTTAAAGAGGGGGAGGGGGGAATGGAATTAAAATGATAGAGTGTCAGCATGGTGCGTCTCGTATCTAGTGCGGGCTGAGACCTCATTAAGGATGATCTTTCCTACAGTACAATGTTAACAGAGTGTATGCATGCAAGATCAATTTACCTTCACCTATCCCTTAGCCTGTTGGACGTTGGGGCACCACACAAGATTTGTCAACCGTCTTTCTCCATTCCTCTCTGTATTTTATCTTGGATAGCACCCCTTTGAATGCCAAGCCAGTCCTTTCTTTTATGTTGTCTTCCCATCGTTTTCTCTGTCTGCCTCTTCTTTTTTTTCCTGGTACTGTTACCTGAAGGAAGATCTTTGCAAGCCCCGAAGACCTTGTAAAATGGCCATAGAGCTTTAGCTTGCGTTTCTTTTTTTTCAATAGTTAGCAGGTCATCGTGGGGGGGTCGCTCTAGTTTAGAACCAGGGTTACTGGAACGATTGACAAGATCAATGGGATTTTGTTTAGTCACTCTGCACTTTTGTTTTCAGTTTGAAAATAAGGACAAGATAAAACACATAGGGTGGAAGCGATTTTTGGTCTACCTACTTCATGCCAAACTTGAATCAACTCACTCCGTTTATTAGCCTTTCTCTCCGATAAAATAGTGCACATGCTATTTCTCTCACTCCCTTCCTTGAATCGCTTTTAAAACTTTCTGACTATTACCTCCATATTTCTAACCAAAACACGACCGGATCCAATTTATAAAAAAAAATTAATGTTTTAGTTAATTAATTAGTGGTAATTAATTTTGTTTGCTATAGAAAAAGGAATTACATATTACAATGTTGAGATATATATGCATGTAAATGTGCAGTTCTTTCCTTTTCTAAACTTTCTATTTGTTTTTTAACGTATTTTTTTTTTTATTTTGGCTTGTTGGCTTTATAACGGAATTAAGATTTAACCTAATTTTATAACAACTTTAAGGAGTTAAAACCGGGGTTTACTAAATAATGTATTATAGCGAGTGATTTTAATATATAGATCTAAATAGCGCATTAAATTATGTTACCTTATATGCGCCTAAACTGCAGTAGTTAGCACCATACCATCACGTGTCATCATATGGGTCCCTTGAATTGTTTCATAGGGGTTCGAGTCAGCAACTCCTTACACTCTTCCCGGTCAGCAAAATAACGAGAGAGGCCGATCTCTTCTTTCCCGTTGTCCAGCTTTTCTTTGGTTGACCTATTGCTTAGTGCTCCCTCTATCCAACGTTGAAGGATGAGTTTTAATAGCAGGTTACCCAGCGGAAGCTGGTCTGAGGCAGGTGCGTAGCTAGGATTTTTGCATCGTTAGGGGGTCAGGTGGGCTTGACCTCTTTTGGGGCCCCTGCATTTTGCGTAATATTTAATTTTTAATTTAAAAAAAAAAACATTCATTTGGCCCCCCCCCCCCTAAAATGGGGGCCCGGGGGATTTTCAAACTCTCCCCCCTTCTCCCCCCCCCCCCCCACTAGCTATGCCACTTGTCTGAGGGTTAAACCGCTTGGCTTTCGAATCTCGGTGAAGACTGGAAATGCTAAATTTCGGCATTTTGAGAATGCCCATGAGTCCACCCAACTCTAATGGGTACCTGAAATTAGTTGGGGAAAGTAAATGCGGTTGGAAGTTGTGCTGGTCACATGACACCCTGCTCGTTAACCGTTGGCCAAAGAAACAGATGACCTTTGCATGGTCTACCCCATAGATTGCAGAGGCCTGAAAGGGGGGGGTAGTTTACTTTTAAACTACTTTTACCTACTTCAAGGTCCACCGAACCAGCTGATTTTGTACCGTCATAGTATTGAAGAGTTCCTTCTTTTTTTTTTCGCCAGCCAGAGTGTTGAACTGAACAAACTCAAATTTAGCAAATAAAATACTAATATAAAACCAAATGTAAATGTCAGTTGTTAAGAGTAACAAAAAAAAAAAAACTAAAAAAAATTAATTCCACTAAAAATAAGAATAAGATAATTCATGGCAAACCAGTAACAGAGACTAAAAACGCAAAATACCTAGGTGTTATAATAAATGAAAAACTGTCATGGAATCCACATATTGATGAAACTATAAAAAAAAAATCAAACAAAGCATTAGGATTTATTAAAAGAAATTTCTATAAATCAAATAAGAACATAAAACTAAAATGTTATTTAACTTTGGTTAGGCCAATAATAGAATATGCATCCTCCGTTTGGGACCCCTCAACTCAAGAAAACATTAAGAAACTGGAACAGACACAAAATAGAGCAGTGAGATTCATAACAAATGAATATTCACATTTGACTAGAGTAACACCTTTTGTAAAATCACTAAATTTAGAAAGCCTTCAGGACAGTAGACTCAAAAGTAAAGTAGCAACTATACATAAAACACTGAACCATAATCTTCAAATACAAAAACAAAATTTAATAAAATACTCTGAAAGACAGAAAGATAAAGGCACATTCCTCGTCCCATATACTAGGACAAATTTGTACAAATACTCCTTCTTCCCTAGTGCTATTAGAGCATGGAATGGGTTGCCTGAGCTAGCCAGGAAAACCAGTGACTTGGCAGAATTTAAGTTATTGGTTAATGTGCATGACTAAATGCATGACGCGTAGGACGTAATTATCTTCTTTTTTTTGAAGTAACGTCTGTATTATATAAGATAAGAAAAGATTCCTTGATTTGTTTGAAATAGAAAAAGAATGTGCACGCTAACACAATGTCTAGAGTACTTAGAGACGTCTATTTTATCATTATTAATTTTCAGTATTCTTCAGAAAATTGTTTAGCAATTGTGCATGATACATAGCACTACATTATTAGAGCAAACAATTTATTCGATTGCACACAAAATATACAGTCATACCCAAGTTCTCCTTAGCATAAAAAATGAAATTGGCAATGAAAAATGAAATTGTATTTCAAGGCCTTCTAATGGTTCTTTTTTGTGATGTTTTTTTTTCCGTCGGTAATGTTATACTTATCCAATCTTGTCTTATAAATTACAGAGTTATTTTAAAAAAGAAGATAATTACGTCCAACGCAATTTCATGCGTCAATCTAGTCATGATCTTAATCAATGACTTAAACTCTGCGAAGTCGTTGTTTTTTCTGGCTGATTCAGGCAAACCATTCCATTTTCTTTATGCTTTTTTGAGTTGAGGTATACTTAGGGAGTGTGACTATATGGTCTACTTGTGGTGCATTTCCCCAAGCTAATTTTCCATACCTATTTTCTTTCTGATTTTGTTGACCACTGGTGATCGAATAAGAGTCAAGAAACACCGGATGTTGTTGTCCATGTCAGCCGTTAAAGAGATTAGCCACTGATCACGACAGTGACACGACTGGACTTGTAATATAAACATGAGTGAAACTTGAGCCTGAAGAGCTGTGTGCGTGTTTTTGTCATAAAATAACGACTATTCTCATTCGACTATTCTGATTCGACTATTCACATGCGACCAAATGGTATGATATGTTCGAAATGCTTATCCAGAGGCGGCATTAGCAGTTTGCGGGGCCCGGGGCAAGTGTCATACCCGGCGCCCCATGCGAGTTTCTTACTCGGGCCTGTCAGCAATAAGCGTAGACTGTATATCCCGTACGGGCTTGTCCGCTTTTAAAAGCTGTAGGCCTTATTATTGTTTCAAAATCATAATGCCAACGTAGGTAGGCCTATTGTACTATTGGCCTATGGACTACATTACGTTCTGTACTGTAACTATACTGTACGTAATATTTCGAACCCGTAAAGAATGATCAGGAAACATTTCGCAAAAAAAATAAAAATTAAACAAATAAGATAATAATTATTTCTGTTAACGTTGAGCCTTCGGGATGTTGCCCCACTCGACAACCCCAAATGACGCCTCTGAAGGATTTTCCTAAAGTGTTGATGTCGATATTACGTGCTGTTTCTTATTTCTATGTCTCGCTGATAATAATGAAAATTATTAATCGTACTAAGAATGAATTCAGTTTTCTGAAGTTCTAGGAAGTAACCCTCAAGCTTTGATCAAGGTGGTCAAATTAACCAACAGCAGTTCTTTTTGTGAACTGATAGTAAGTAAGTAAATATAGTAAGTACTGATAGTATGAACTGATAGTAAGTAATCAGTTCGTACTATCAGTTCTTACTATCAGTTCGTACTATCAGTTCGTACTATTAGTATTTACTATCAATACTTACTATCAGTTCTTACAATCAGCACTTACTATCAGTACTTACTATCAGTACTTACTATCAGTACTTACTATCAGTACTTACTATCAGTACTTACTATCAGTACTTACTATCAGCACTTACTATCAGTACTTACTATTAGTACATACTATCAGTACTTACTATCAGCAGTTACTATCAGTACTTACTATTAGTACATACTATCAGTACTTACTATCAGCTATCAGCACTTACTATCAATACTTACTATCAGTTCGTACTATTAGTATTTACTATCAGTACTTACTATCAGTTTTTACTATCAGTATTTACTATTAGTACATACTATCAGTACTTACTATCAGCTCTTACAATCAGCACTTACTATCAATACTTACTATCAGTTCTTTCAATCAGCACTTACTATCAGTATTTACAATCAGTACTTACTATCAGTACTTACTATCAGTACTTACTATCAGCCCTTACTATCAGTATTTACTATTAGTACATACTATCAGTACTAACTATCAGCTCTTACAATCAGCACTTACTATCAATACTTACTATCAGTTCTTTCAATCAGCACTTACTATCAGTATTTACTATCAGTTCCTACAATCAGTACTTATTAAGACTTAGATGCCCCTCACCAATCCCCCTGTAGTGCATCAATTTGTATCCACAAAGATCAGTCGCAGGCCACTTCCACCGAGACTTAGCGTTATAGAAAGCCTCATCACTGACCTGCTACGTCGAAACCTGTGGGCAGTTTAGACCATTGGCTCGTTGCCAGGTCGATTAAACCTGTTTAACAAATTGATTCTCAGGCTACATCTTGGTCTGAAGAATAAAACATGCATACCAGGTGATGAACAGGCGGGTGTTTTCAAGCGCTTGCATAAAAGTTTCAGAGTTAGATCAGCTCACCATGGGGGGAACTAGTGTGTATGTGTTTGCCAGTGAGTAGCGTGCTAGCTCCAATGTGTTTGAAGGTGAGTGTGCAGGTAAATGTCTTGTTTGGGTGTAGATGTGTCTTTAAATGTGTGGGGTTGGCGTGTGCTGTGATGTGTGTGTTGTTATGCAATAGTGTACAATCTGGCATGGAGTAAACATATTGTGTATAGATATGAAGCTCCAGGTGTGTAGTGTTTAACATTGAGAATGAGCGAGTGTGTAGTGTTTAACATTGAGAATGAGCGAGTGTGTAGTGCTTAACATTGAGAATGAGCGAGTGTGTAGTGCTTAACATTGAGAATGAGCGAGTGTGTAGTGCTTAACATTGAGAATGAGCGAGTGTGTAGTGCTTAACATTGAGAATGAGCGAGTGTGTAGTGCGTAACATTGAGAATGAGCGAGTGTGTAGTGTGTAACATTGAGAATGAGCGAGTGTGTAGTGTGTAACATTAAGAATGAGCGAGTGTATAGGAAACAGCACATGTTAATTGTGTAGGATAGTTGTGTTCGCGTTTATTTTTTTTCTTCCTCTGTATGAGTCTTTCTTCTCCGACTGCCATTCAGCCATTACTTCCCCCATCTCTTCTCTTTTCTTTCTCTTTCTCTCTCACTTCCATTATCTCATCAACCTCCTCTCTTTTTTTTTCTTTATTTCTCTTTACCTCTCTTTTCTTCTTCTCTCTTTTCTTCCTCTCTCTTATCTTCCTTTCTCTTATCTTCCTTTCTCTTATCTTCCTTTCTCTTATCTTCCTTTCTCTTATCTTCCTTTCTCTTATCTTCCTTTCTCTTATCTTCCTTTCTCTTATCTTCCTTTCTCTTATCTTCCTTTCTCTTATCTTCCTTTCTCTTATCTTCCTTTCTCTTATCTTCCTTTCTCTTATCTTCCTTTCTCTTATCTTCCTTTCTCTTATCTTCCTTTCTCTTATCTTCCTTTCTCTTATCTTCCTTTCTCTTATCTTCCTTTCTCTTATCTTCCTTTCTCTTATCTTCCTTTCTCTTATCTTCCTTTCTCTTATCTTCCTTTCTCTTTCAGCTTCTCTCTTATCGTTTCTTTGTACACTTTTCTCCCAGGCTCAGTTTTTGGTCTGTCTCTGTTACACACAAACAGAACCAATATATTTGTCTTTCCTTTCCTTTTTTGTTTCATTCTCTCTTTCTCACTAACACTTTCACTGTACTCTTTCTCAGATATATCGTTGCGTATGTGTGTTAGTGAATTCTGTGTTTGTAGTCGCTTCGTTTCTATATACGTCCGTGTGAAAGCTTTCAATTTATGTGAATGCCACGTTTGTTTATGTTTGTAATCTGGCTATCACGTGATGAGATTTTGATCAACTTCGTTCAAGCTTTGCCCCACTAAGAAATATTCGCTTATACCAACACCAATTTTAATTCCCATTTAAAAAAATATTTGTGAAAGGAAATAGGCTTGAAGCCAAGGGGTTACACACCATGGTCCAACTACTGTAGCACCCAACGCTTAATAATGCTTTATTTTCGCTAGTAAAGTTTAGATCAGGTATCCGTAAAACTAGGGTAAAAATCTCAGCTTAATCTACCACTCCCACACCACCTTTGTCTTGAAAGGAAAATGCTTTTTTTTTGTACTTACAGATCAACTTTAACCATCATTGCCTAATAGGTAGATGTAATTTAGGATGTCTAAACCACGATTCCACGGGCCACCCCAGGCCCATGGCTTGTCGCTATTTGGCGCCACACAGTATATGACTTTTTTCAGAGTTGTGACCCTTTGATTAGCGTCATTATACCAAATCCAATCTTCCAGTGTTCGTTTTAGACTTCATATTATATGCGGGGGCAAAAAAAGTTTTTTGGTGGGGCCTAGGCTAAAGTTTGTGCTTGTGCTGCCTCTCTCTCTCTATCTCTCTCTCTCCAAACCCACGCCTCTCCATCTCCCCTCTATATTCTCTAACATACACAGTCCCAACTGTTACACTCAATTTTAATACATAGTAAAATAATAATAATGATAATTATAATAGTGGAAGCTAATAATAATTATGTACCTAATGATTTACAACACTACGCAATCATTCTACACAAAAATGAAATAATTATCACTGCATCCGAAAATGGGTGTGGGAGAAATAACGTGTGCACAATTTTTACCAGACAGACAGACAGACAGATTGAATAAGTGAACTGACATGGGCTTTGTAAACATAAATTATTGAAACATTTTATCATTGAAAGAAGAGGGTGTTGGACCAAGAGGAAGAGCCCTCTTTACCTCCGTAATTATTTCCCACGTTCTTGGTTATGATTAAACATCAATAACATTTTTGTTTCTAATCAGACGACATTACTGATGGTATAGAATTATAGGAGAATGCATGCTCTTTTATATAACACAAATTCAAATTTATTAAAACCAAAAAATAATTTAATTTAATGTGGTCAAATCAACGATAGTATCGTTTATTTAGAGTGCAGCTGTCCTGTATATGGGCAGCGGTAAATTAATCTGCTTTGAAAATAGGATTTTTATATGCGTGCGAGTCTTGGACGCTGACTGCAGAGCTAGAGAGGAGGATCCTAGCAATGGAATTGAGATGCTACAGAAGGATCCTAGGCATCACATTCAAAGACCGCATCACGAACCAAGAGATTAGAGACAGGGTTACAGCAGCGATCGGACCCCATGATGACCTGCTAACTATTGCAAAGAAACGCATGCTTGAAATATGTGGCCATATTACAAGATCCACGGGGCTCGCAAAGAAGAAGAGGCAGACAGAAAAAGCGATGGGAGGACAACATAAAAGAATAGACGGGCCTGCCATTGAGAGAGGTTCTAAACAAGGCAAAAGACAGGGAGAAATGGAGAAAGACGGTCAACAAGTCTTGCTTGGTGCCCCAACGGTCCAGCAGACTAAGGGTAAGGGTAAAGGTAAAGAGGGAGACATTCGTAAATTCAACGGTTTGTGGGAGGAAAGGAGGGGGGATTAAAGAATAAGTGACCAGCCAGCGGCTCGCCTACGTCCTAACCACTGACACTGGTGGAGGGAGAAACTGCTTTTACTGAAGAAACATTGTAGGTTCTTTCCCTTTGTCTTCAAGGGTTATATCTTCAAGAGTTCTGCAGACTAGATCTTTCTAAAATTTCAAAATTCAATAAAACTTTCTTTTCTATTAAAACTAAATCACACCACATTTAGCAGCTATCTTGAATGTCTATAATCTCCCACGTCACCCGAGACATCATAAAATGTTCCACCATCTGTGATTCACTGGAGCCTAAAAGTTTTGATACATAGATCTATATTGAAGAATGGATAGTGTGAAGGGCGTCTGCCATTTTTTTCACTCATAACATCGGATACATTAACATTGTTATACTAAACAATGTGTATTACAAGTTTAACTATTAATAAAGTTTTACTTAAAGAGAAGTGATTATGATTATCCCTATGAAAAAATTAATGTTTCTCATAAGGTAAAGCTTCTTACGAATTAGAATAAATTGTAGAATGGAGACTACAATGGATAATTTTTCCTTTTAAAAATTATCGATCTGAAACAGTGCTATAGACTGACTCGCCACATAATCATTAGGCTACGCTTTATTTGGATCGAAGGAAATGTGTTTTTCATTTGTGCCTTTACCAAACTGTTGAGGCAAAGCAAACCCTGTGTGCCATCAGAAGACACATGTGACACAGGCCAGCATGCTGCTAGCGGTCAGCTGTGTCAAGGGACGAGAAACAAGCCTTCTGGAAAGTGCTGCTATGAACGCAAAACGTGAATATTAACTGGGATATGGTCATGTGGGCGTTTCAGTCGCTTTTGAGAGGTTCCTCGGGGACCCGACAAAAAAAAAGAGTGTGTCAGAGTCAGTGCGCCTCGCATCGGGACATATCAGCACAAGACAGACCGGAACTGTGAGCTCAGAGGGAAGCAGTTCGATTCCAGGACGAGACATAGATAGATCAGTAGAGAAGATAATGCGTCTTTTGTGTGTCACTTTGTGAATTAGTGATTCAAAATCTACAAAGTCGTTGGTTTTCCTGGCTGACTCAGGCAACCCATTCCATACTCTAATAGCACTAGGGAAGAGGCAGCATTTGTACAAACTGGGCCGAGCATATGGAACAAGGAATGTGCCTTTATTTCAGTGTCTTTCTGAGTATTTCATAACGTTTTGTTTCACTATTTGAAGTTTATGGTATGTATAGTTGCTACTTTACTTATAAGTCTTCTATCCTGAAGGGTCTCTAAACTTAAAGATTGTACTACATCAAATGTGAACAAATGATGCATAGTCTATTAATGGTCTAACCAAGGTTAAAAAACATTTTAGTTTTATGATATTATTCATTAAATAAACCTTGAGTAGATTGCCCTAGAAAAACAAGTGTGGTTCTGTGTATGTACTGTCTAATGTTAAATTCCTTAATTTATATATCATTTATTGTATGTTATAAAATAGCTTGTTAATTCCGTTTTTCAGTTATTTCATATTTGGGATTAGCCTCTATCTATACTTTGACCAACATTTTAGCATAATTTAATAAACAAAACACCAATAGTGAATGAAGATAACGATGCTTCCGTATTTTCAATTTTTCGTCCGATTTTAAAGAGCTTTAAATTTGCAATCATACTTTTTAAATCAATAATTTGCGAATTGTTACTTGTTACCGTCATATGGTGGTTCTCTCCCCTTTTGTTCCAGTCAGGCTAATGAGAAATAACTCATGTGGCAAACAGTCTTTGTTGTTTTTTTTTATATATACAGAGGTAACTTCCCTTGGGACCGCAACGCTCACAATCAAAAGGGAGATAAGAAAACCAAAAATGGCGCTTCGTTAATGCATGTGTTCCAAGGGGGGGGGGGGTCAAAGGTTATAACCCTCCATACACACACACACTCCATTCTACCTAAGATGACCTTTATTTAAGTTCATTAATTGTATGTCTTAGGCGTTTCAGTCGGGACAGCGTGATACAAGTACTGAGCCTATAAGTTGTTATAAAGTAAGTTCAAATTCAAATGTGTTTCTGATAGGCGATAGTGCTTGCCTTTAGTTAATCTGCTGATAGGCAACTTAACCGCTGTAAGCGTATTATATTTTAGCTTACAAAACTTTAAAAAACGTGAACAAAGTATATTTAAAAAAAAAAAAAACTAAATATAAATTCTATTAACAAAATAGACAAATTCAACTTGGGATGAGATGTAGGTGTTATAGTAATGAAATACGCTTATATTTAAACAAAATCTAGCTCACCACGAAAACACGTCCTAACTGTTTCAAATATCTCGATTATCTCCCATTCTTAATATCTACTGTAAGAGCCACCAACTCCTATTTCGTCATTCGGAACCGCAAGGCCACCAACCAATTGCCTAACCTTACATCATTGTCACCTAGGAAACACACACACACACACCATAACAGTATTTTAACGAGGAGCGTTCAAACCACCGTGACGATAACAGGGGGCTTAACTTCCTCTTTGGGTCCCCTGTATTTTGCGTAATATTTAATATTTAATGTAAAAATCACTAATTTGGGGGCCCCTCAAGTGGGGGCACGGTGTGATTTTCAAACTCCCCCCTCCTCCCCCACCCTAGCTACGCCACTGGACGACAGTCCGGTGAGCCTACTAAACGTATAGGTAGCCATCTGTGGGACGACTGTTGGGGGTGGGGGTGGGGAGGAGACTGTATGAGACTAGTCTGATTTAATTATGTTTTGTTTTTTACAAGTGAAAGTTTTTTAAAGAAAGGGCATTAAGTAATAAACATATTGGAGCTTTTCTTAAATGGCGAAAAAAAAATGTAAATAGCTAGCCTTTTGGTGTATCCGGTGTACAAAATAAATAAAATTTCGAAATATTTTTTTAAAGGTATATGCATTTTTCTCCTTCATTGTCATCTATCCCTTTATTCCGTTGGACGGTTTGGGGCACCACACAAGATCGGTCAACCGTCTTTCTCCATTCGTCTCTGCCCTTTGTCTTGGATAGAATTTCATTCACTGACAGGCTTTTCCATTCTTTGATGTTATCTTCCCATCACTTTCTCTGTCTTCCTCTTCTTCTTCTTCCTGGTTCTGTCCCCTGAAGAAAGGTATTTGTGAGCCCTGAGGACCTTGTCATGTGGCCAGAATGAGAATCAAATGTATAAGCTCCACCGTTAGTAACACAAATAATTTGAATATGGAGAAAGCAGTAGACTTTGACTCTATGACTTCAGAAAGCAGTAGGCTTTGACTCTCTGACTTTTGAAAGCAGTAGGCTTTGACACTATGACTTCAGAAATCTGTAGGCTTCGACTCTATGACTTCCTAAATCAGTAGGTTCTGACTCTATGACTTCAAAGTTCTTTACAAACAAATGAACAACTATCTTGCGGTAATAGAGAACATGTACTACTGATATCAACTGTCACGCACTGCTGGTCTCCTTCTTTCGTAAAACGACTATGGTTCATCTCAAACACTTTTTCATGTGACTATGGAGCCCTATTTTGGAGAGACAATCCCGTCAAGGTGGCTTTCGCTTTGGTGGTAGAGGAGCCGTCTATTTTTATTTTTTTTATTTTTTTCGCATGGCCCGCTTTTCTTCAAGAATTGAGGCCCATGTTTTCTCGCTGTCCATAGCATTCTTGGTCACCGTCTCTCTCCAATTAGTGCGGTCTAAAACTATGTCTTCCCAATGGTCAGTACCATGGCGTTGCCTGGTATTGTTAAAATTATAGATCAATTCTTTTTGTATTTCTATTGTATGCTTTTTTTTTGCTCTGCATCAATCTAGATCTAATTAGGCCAAACGATTAACCACTACATCCACATTCACATACCGCATTATTACAGCACTGGAAATTATTTTTATTTTTTTTAAATAAATTACAGGAATAAAATTTAACATCTGTGGGATAATTTAAAATTCTTTCACAGTATGAGTAATTAATGGTGATTATGGGGTTATGTTATCAGCATGATTTGATTTAACTTGATGTTAAGCTTACCATTGTGTGCGTTTTAGTCTGTGTTTGCTTGTGTGTTTGTGTGTTTGGCTATGTGCGGGGGGGGATTTAAGTATGTGGAGACCCGGGTCAACACTGAAGCTTAATTTAGCGTCCTTGGAATTGCGTTTGTTTATTGTGAAATTCTCCAATACATCTAGTTCCTTCTCTAATGGATAGGTATCGAAAAAGGGACGTAACTGATTCTTAGCCACGTCACTTGGGAATGCCCTGGTTGTCTTTCTTTGTTTGCCAAATGAAATCTTATCTTATAGAAATAAGACTAAGACTGTTTTATTGATCCTTATGATAATTTGTTGTGATTTCAAGGACTCTTTTCTCATATAAGACAACACATAAATACAACAGACGACAATCAAGCATCTTGGTCCTTTTCATGTTCCCTGATCAACGAGTGGCGGTGATAGAGTCTGACCGAGTGAGGTACGAACGAGTTTTTGTACCGCTCTGTTCTTGTTTTGATTGATAGCAGTCGCCCATTTCGCGACGTTGTAGCGGGTGGCCGTTACTTCAAAAAAGAAGATGATTACTTCCTACGCGTCATGCATCTAGTCATTCATGTTAACCAATAACTTAAATTCTGCCAATTCATTGGTTTTCCTGGCTGACTTAGGCAACCCATTCCATGCTCTAATAGCACTAGGGAAGAAGGAGAACTTGTACAAATTTGTCACAGCATATTTTATCGTATACAATGTTTTTGTGATTGTCTTTATACATTTAGCAGTTTCGCTGGGCTCTTACTAACAGGCTAAGGGGTGAAGGCAGATACCTGGCGCCCGGGATCTTCGTGCAGATGAAGCGCGACAGCCTAGGAAGGCTATTTATCTAGGAGAGGGGTACTCTGACTTCAAACCCCCGCCGCCTTGCGGTAATAAGGCTTCAGGAGACAACATCGAGGAAAAATCAGGAGTAAAGCCCCATAGGTATTGGGAGTATGACAATCCCTCCGGCAGTTTCTGCAGCTGAGTTGGTGCCAAATGTAACGCAAAGAGTTCCTTTAGATCACATCAGCAAGGTCGAGAGGCACAATGACTCATGGGGCCACAAATGATCCCTTTATTTATAGGCCCAGAAATGCGCCCCTGAGAGGAAACTTTGGTGGTGCTGCAAAGCGGCTAAACGAAAACCAGCGACTTATCTGGGTGCATCCATTGTCTCCAGAGACAGAAGGAGCTATATATACTGCATATTAGATATTGATACTTGTAATTGCTGGATTGGTGGGGGTGAGGTACCTACTGTCTCTCCATTACTTGCTTCAGAAAGAGCCTTTTCTAGCAGACAAAATATTTATAAAATTATTCACGAATTCATTCACCTTTATCTCCCTTTTGTGTTGGAACGTTGGGGCACCACCCACGATCTGTTGACCATCGTTCTCCATTCCTCTCTTTCTATTGACTTGGATAGAATCTCTTTCAATGATCTTCCCGTCTATTATTTTCTGTTGTCGTTCATCACTTTTGCTATCTGCCTCTTCTTCTTTTTCCTGGTACTGTTTACTTTTCCCAAACTAATGTCAGGTACACATTAGAGCTGGGTGGACTCAGAGGCGCCCCAAAGATCCTGAAATTAAAATTCCCAGTCTTCACCAGGATTCGAACCCGGGACCCCTGTTAGAAAGCCAAGCGCTTTACCGCTCAGCCACCGCGCCTCTTTTTCTGTATTCAACAAAATTAATTATTTACCGCTAAGTGATAAACTAATTGGTCATTTTTTTTTTATTCACGTGTAGTCATTAACTAATGAATTATTGTGCACAATGTGGAGCGGGAAGTGGGAAAAAGCAAAGGTGCAGACAGACAGACAGACGGAGAGAGTTAATATAAGCTTTGTTATTAGTTTAGTCAAAATCACGTTGTGATTCTAAGTCGGGCTATTGTCTATTAATCGAGCAATCTTTTCTTCTCTACCAAATTCAAGTTCTTTTAATATTGTACATTTTTTGGTCACTTAACTCTTTCACTCCGCAATTATTTTCCACATTTTCTCATCAGTATCAGTATTTTTTCTTTACCCTGTTATGATTAAGCTTAAATAACTTTCTCATCTGTTATCAGAAAATGCTTTATTTTGGTCTAGAATTAAAGGGGAAATGCATTGTCTTTATCTAGAACACATAAAGTAAAGTTTATGAAATAAAACATTAATTAAATGAGGTTAAACCAACGATGGCATCGTCAATGAGGAGAGAGAGAGTTAAAAACTACATATTTTCGCTACTAGGCTTTTTATATTTATCTGACCCTTGACTTTCGTCGTAGAGGTGCTGTGGGCAGTTCGCGTAACAAGGTCCCTCCACTCCCCCCGGTCAGCTGCATATCACCCATATTCCATTCTTTCACACTGTCCAGCTTTTCTGTGGACGGCCCTTTCTTCGTACAACTGCTATCTTCACCATACTGTTATAACCCTAGTGGCGGACTGAACGGGTCAATGTGTGGGCGGGCTACTGACACACATGATTCAGTCCACTCACACAGGTCAAGGGCTGTTGAACAAGGGACATTTCTGCTAATACACGCAATGTGACGAATGTCATGGTCATGTGACCAAAAAGCCTTTACAGATTTACAGACGAGAGACAGAGCGTGTTAGAAAGAGAGTATAGTCCTGGACAGCAAGAAGTAAGGACTGTGCGCTACAAAGTGAGTCCTCGAAAATGTAGCTGTACGAGCTAGAGAGACTTGTAATGATTAGTTAGGCAGTTTTGTTGTGTAGCAAAGCATTTGTAGTCAGTGTAGCCAGTTGTGTTGTATTGGCTGTTGTTGATGTAATTGTAAATAAACCGCCACCTTGTTTATTGAAGCCCTTGTTGTCAAGTTCTTGTGTTAGATGTGTTGTTGTGTTTAGCAGTGTTTACAGAAGGCCTGATTGAGAAGATCGTAACAATACCATGAACTTTGACTTTTGACAGTGAGTCATGTCTTACGACATGAGAGCATTGAGGAATTCCTCTTTTTCGCCATCCAGAGTTTTGACTTCTAAAAGTACAGTAAGCAAAAAAAATAATTCCCGTTTTAGACCTTGTGGTCTATAGGGCAGATGATATAAAGGTTCTGTTTCTCTCTAAAAGTACAAACTCATTTAAATCTACATTATAAAGAAAATAATAACTATTTTCAATGTTCCTTTCCGTTTATTTTAAGCTTTGCTTATACATTCTATTTAAGATCAGATAAGATAAGATACGATGAGATCATTTTTATTGGTCTAATCAAAGGAAAATTCAATTTGACTACAATTGACCATCACAGCCACCAATAACAATATAGATGTAAATACGAACAACATTCAGACACAAAACACATACACACTCACAACCAGCACTTTATGAATTTGACTTCTATGTACTTCTCGATGACGACAGCTGATCTTGTAACACTCTGGCCGAAAGTGGGATAAAGGAGTTTTTAAATCTTTCTGTTTTAGTTGTAATGGAAAGGAGACGACCACTTCGTTCAGATCCTATGTAACAGTGGTTTAATGGGTGCAGGTTGTCATTAAGAATCATGAGTGATTTGGAAAGGCATCTCTCATGAGAAAGTACTTTAAGAGATGGCATCTGTATTCGAGTGATATACGATGCTTTTTTAATTAGTCTATTTAGTCTTTGTGCCAATGAAGTATTAACATACCAGCAGGAGATGGAAAGTTAATTAGGCTGCTGCTGGTTTAATTTAATTTGTATATAAATGTAATGTAGATTACATCTAAGTCTAGAACTAAATGTAGATATCTAGAACTCTAGATTTAAATCTAGTCTAGAGATCCAATAATAGCCGTGGATAGCTGCCTGGTCGTCGGGGGAGTAGCTAGTAATTTTCCATCGTTTGGGGGCCCCGGGGCTTTACCTGCCTTTTGCGTAATATTTAATTTTTAATGTAAAAAAGCACTCATTTGGTGCCCCCCCCTCAAGTGGGGGCCCGGTGGGAATTTTCAAAATTCTTCCCCCGCCTCCCCCACTCTAGCTACGCCACTGCGGTCGTGCTGTATGCGCTCTGGGCTGTCTTTTTAACTTAGTCTTGGTCTCATATCCTGCCCGCTGCCTACGTCCGTCTTCCTGCGGAAGGTTTGGACTAAAAAAGTAAATTTTCTTCAACTCAGAAGGAACAGGCGAAACATGCAGAATATTTTTAAAACATAGCCGCTAAGCCGGAAGATATACAAGAACACGCCCGAAAGGAGTCTAGATCTGGAGTTTATTGATAAAATGTTTACACCATATGGCGGTTTTACCCGTTTGGTCTTAAAATTATTAATGCTCAAGTAAAGTCCCCCCTTCAGACCTAGCAATCTATAGGTCATTTGTTTCTTTGGCCATCGGTCAACGAGAAGGGTGTTATGTGGCCTTTATTTTCTCTTTTTTTTTTTTTTACCCAAATTAAGTCTGGTACCTATTTGAGTTGGGTGTACTCAGAGCCACCCTAGATATCCAGAGTAGAGTATCCAATAACTGATTTATTTCAATGACCAGTATAAAATAAAAATACCAACAATAAGATTGGTTTATTGTTCACGAATAAATTCATTTTATGGTAATATATGATATGTCTTTTATTAAGTGGCATACACAGAGGAGACTACGTTTACATGCTTGTATATTTTGGTTGTCTTTAAATAAATCTTTCATTACTTTCTTTCCAGATTTGGCTTGAGTCATGCCAAAGTCATGTGACAGCGCAGCATCTCAGTTATGTTTTCGGATTGGATCAAGCGCAGTGATATCTCTACGTGTGTTGTAATCGTGCACGACGCCTCATAACGCCTATCTCATTCGCAAATCATTGCCGATTGAAAAAGTAATTCCTTTCATTAAAATGGTTCTCAATTATGAAACAAAAGAGGTGTGCAGATAATATTCTCAAACAATTTGTGTCCTTGATTGGTCTTCAAAAAAGAAGGAGTGAACTCATTTAACCGCCAACATGTTTATCTGAAGCTATCTGATGATGTCCGTATGTTAGTGAGACATGTCAATGAAGACAGCCGTTTTATTGGATTCTTCTGCTAACCCAGATGTAAACCAATCATAATTTCCCCTTTTATCCTGTGAAAAGATTCTATGAACATCAGAGCTCGAAGAGGTGGTACGTAGAATCAGATCGAGGCTGTGAGAGCGTCACCGTGAAACAGAAATGACAGCCCTGGCAGGAGAAGTGGATGACCGCTTTGCTGGTATTGACCTAGACAGTCTGCTCAACCGAGCGGAACGGAGACCATTCACCTACGGCAGGAAGAAGACGCTTTATGAAGGTGATTACTATTGGTGTCACGAATGAATGCATGTATGTGTGTATAATCTATTTTTACAGATATATGTCAGTCAACCTTGGTTAGGTCAATAATAGAATATGCATCCTCTATTTGGGACCCCTCAACTCAAGAAAACACTAAGAAACTGGAACAGACATAAAATAGAGCAGTGCGATTCATAACATACGAATTTTCATATTTGACTAGAGTAACACCTCTAGTAAAATCACTAAATTTAGAAAGCTTTCAGTAGAGAAGACTCAAAAGTAAAGTAGCAGTGGACCTCATTCACCAATTGTAAACAAACAACATTTAGCCACGTGATTCTCTATCTCTTCCATACAAATTACGATCTAATTTTAATACGCAGTGGCTGTCACGTGACAGTTTTTTTTCGTTTTTTTATCAATAGTATCACGTAATTTCATGTTGTTTACGATTGGTAAATGAGGTCCATTATACATAAAACACTGAACTATAATCTTCAAATACAAAAACAAAATATAATAAAATACTCAGAAAGACATAATGTAAAGTCACATTCCTCGTTCCATAAACTAAGTTATATTTGTACAAATACTCCCTCTTCCCTAGTGCTAGAAGAGTTTGGAATGGGTTGCCTTAGCCTGCCAGGAAAAACCAGTGACTTGGCAGAATTTAAGTCATTGGTTAACAGGCATGACTAAATACATGACGCGCAGGACGTAATCATCTTCTGTTTTGAATAAACGTCATTATTATAAGATAAGTTTGGAAAGTCTGAGCGAATGACCGGAAGTGTGTTAGCTTAGAGAGACACCAGCGTATAATAAGGTTTCTGCGTATAATCGAGTTGTTAAGTGTTTTTAGAATTACAGCTGAACCCAAAGGACACCTGTAGATTTTGAGAGAAGCCAGCGTATAGTTTGTAAAGAGCTATTGAAATATTGATATAGTAGAAAGCTGTAACAATTGCCAGTGTCTTTTTGCTTATATCAACTTTTTTTTTTCATTTCCATACGAGTATAAAAACGAATAGACCTGTGTCTTTTGAAAGAAAACAAAAAAATATTTTTAATATAGTTGTCAATGTTCTGCTCTTTTTTTGGCGCCATTTGAAGATTTTCACAATATTTTTTTTTAAACAATATCAAGGTCACTTCATGAAAAAATCATTGCTGCCAACTAAGAAAAAACATTAGTTTTTGCTAGAAGCAAAATAGCTAAGAGATTTTATTTTACGGTGCTAAAAAAGCACAAAATGTGTGGTGTACCTTTTAAATTACAGAGCCTATCACCACTTCCTAATTTCTGTACACCGGAAACACCAAATAGATGACTATTTATAGTTATCTGCATTTGATACAAATTTCCAGCATAAATGGACGTAACAAGTTAACAATCCCTACATTAATTTAATTTTACTTTAAACAATAAATATTTGTAAAATATGATTATTGTGTACAGACATATTATGATGCAGATGTTATTTATACCATTGTAGTAATTATCATATGTACATTTTTTTTTAGCTCCTGAGTTTATTCAGAAATTGCAAGGGGAGGAAACTGTGTTGGAAGGGCAGTCACTCTGCATAGATTGTAAGGTGACAGGATTTCCCGTTCCTACCTTAAGATGGTTTAAGGTAAAGCAACCCACAGTGTGACATCTCATCATAACTCATTGACATTACTGATCGTACATTAATTCTCATAGCCTATGTCTAAATTGTTATAAAAGCCTTTCTTTTCGTCAAGGGTCATAAAATGGACAAGCTTAACCCCTGTGAACAGGGAAGCAGGAGTTAATAGTTAGTCTACATTAGTCTACAACATAAATAAAGAGTCAGTAGGGGGGCGCGGTTGTTGAGTAGTAAAACACTTGGCTTCCAAACGTCCTGGGTTCGAATCTCAGTGAAGCCTGGGATTTAAAATTTCTGGATTTTTAGGGCACCACTGAGTTCCCCCAACTCTAATGGGTACCTGACTTAAATTGGGGAAAGTAAAGGCGGTTGGTCGTTGTGCTGGCCACATGGGCTAATCCACCTTTTTTTTTAGACCTTTTTCGGGAATGGAGTCAGCTTCCTGGGGCTTTTCCGCTTGCGAGCTGTTGAATGGCAAGATCGGTTTCCTTTAGCGTAGGGGGGGGGGGGGTCATCCATTTTTTCACATGACACTCTTTAACCGCTGGCGAAAGAAACAGATGATCTCAACTTCATCTGCCCTATAGATCGCAAAGTCTAAAAGGGGAACCTTACCTAAAGGGTCAGTCGGGGGGAATCAATTACCTGTCTAGTTAGTAGGGGAGATAAATGAGGTTTACGGTGACCTGGAAAGAAAAAAAGAGCCTAGTGTAACATACACTGGCAAACAAAGAGAAGACTCTTTGAACACTTTGTTGGACCTGTGGGGAGTTCAAACCAAAATCTCATTGCCACGTGGAAGGTCCGACGTCACGACATTTTAAATGTATGACCATTCAATTTATAGCAGCTAATTAGGACTAAACATATCAATTTCTTGGCAAAGTACAATTAATGCTTTCCTGGTATTCTTGTTTTACTAAATGGGTTAAATTACAACTACTAAATTACTTACTGATTACTACTAAATTACGTACTAAATTACCTACTTAATTAATACTAAATTATTACTAAATTAGCTACTAAATTACCACTAATTACTACTAAATTACTACTTCTAAATTACTACTAAATTTACTACTAAATTACTACTAAATTTAATACTTCCTCTACCATAAGTACTGCCACGTGCGTCATAAGTCAGTGCTTGATTTTTTTGTCGGGCTCTAAGCTATAACTTGTATTGCCTGTAGTTAAACCCGGCACTTCTACTATCGGACCCATCGATTATACTATTATTACCCAAACAAACACTGTTGCAGCTAGCTACCACTATTTACTTAACGTACATAAAACGTACTCTTTCAATGGAATAAGATGGTAGAATTGTTGTTGTTTGCTGCTTGTCCAGGATGACGAGGAAATCATTGACCACCAGCGCATTCACGTGGAGAACAACGGCATGGGCAGCTACAGTCTGATCATTGCTTGCGTCAACAAGGGCGACGAAGCTGCGTACAGGTGCAGGGCAGAAAACGTGGAAGGCGCCACCTCTTCTTTTTTCTTTCTTTCTGTTAAAGGTAAATGTGGTCTTTGTATCATTTGAATCTTGTTTTTTTTTTTCTATAAGATGACCAGTTGTTATATGGATGTCAAACAAAAGTGACCCCCCTTTTAACTTTTTAGGAGACGGTTCTACATGTATAGGGACATACTTATGACGTAATCATATATTTTTTTTTGAAGTACCGTGGTTATACCAAAAGATTACATATATGAATAGAAATTTTGAAATTTGTCTTAAAATGAGGTCACCGAGTAGTTAAATATAATATATATATATATAAAATCACAAGCACTATGGCAGAAATTTCCCACACATACACTAAAATTTACAAACATTTCCCCAGAATGAAAGGATTCGAACTCATCAGTTACATACACCTACATATTTCACCACACACCAGCAGCGTTTTCGCGACCCTTCATCCCTCTTTGCCTTTCCTTAAAATGATAAGTAATTTATTGGTAGAAGTTTTTATATGCGTCTTGACACGTAGAGCAATCTTCATTTCTCCAATTAGAGTTTAGAGATATCTCCATATGTCCCTCTAGAGATCACTCCATATGTCCCTCTAGAGATCACTCCATATGTCCCTCTAGAGATCACTCCATATGTCCCTCTAGAGATCACTCCATATGTCCCTCTAGAGATCACTCCATATGTCCCTCTAGAGATCACTCCATATGTCCCTCTAGAGATCACTCCATATGTCCCTCTAGAGATCACTCCATATGTCCCTCTAGAGATCACTCCATATGTCCCTCTAGAGATCACTACATATGTCCCTCTAGAGATCACTCCATATGTCCCTCTAGAGATCACTCCATATGTCCCTCTAGAGATCACTCCATATGTCCCTCTAGAGATCACTCCATATGTCCCTCTAGAGATCACTCCATATGTCCCTCTAGAGATCACTCCATATGTCCCTCTAGAGATCACTCCATATGTCCCTCTAGAGATCACTACATATGTCCCTCTAGAGATCACTCCATATGTCCCTCTAGCGATCACTCCATATGTCCCTCTAGAGATCACTCCATATGTCCCTCTAGAGATCACTCCATATGTCCCTCTAGAGATCACTCCATATGTCCCTCTAGAGATCACTCCATATGTCCCTCTAGAAAAACCTTTTTAGATTAGTTTGTCATTTTAACTGTCGTGTTTGTGTTTGTAATGTTATTACAGCGCCTTGAGTCTACATTTTGTTTGTAAGCAGCGCTTTATAAATAAAATTATTATTATTATAACCTTTGACCCTAAATAGCTGGACATTATTTTATAGTCTTAAACACACAGAACGTGCCTCTACCATCCCGCCATTCACTGGTATATGTAAAGGACCACAGCAGTCTGAGCATTTTAAAGTATCCTTTTAAAAAAAAAAGTTATTTAAGGGGAAGAACTCCATACTTAAACTATATCTGACAGTATATAAGTTATTTCCCTTATTGGATTTTAAACTATTTAACTTATACCAATAATTATTTAACAATTAATTTTTTCGTGTTTATTCGTGTACCGTCTAAGCCAATGAGTAATGAATAAGAGAGCATTGCTCCAGCTTGATCTGGGAATGGTCATGAGAGAAATTACACGGTCAAACTTTATACCAGAGAGAGAACATGAGAGAGAGAGAGAGAGAAGAGAGATAGGGAGAGTACTAGCCGATAACAAAACACGAATCAATCCACACAATTACCAATTAGTTACCATTTAGTATTAATTAATGATGTATTAAATAGCAGAATGGGAGCTAAACCCTGTAATTTTCAGTAAATGGCAGTAATTTCCCTTAGATTAACTTTGTTACTAAGTTTTCTTATTTTTTTCTATTGCCTGTTATTTCTCATCATACAGCCAAACCCAAGAGCCAGAAGAAGAAAGATCCAAAGAGCGGACAGAACAGGAGGACAGTGTCGTTTCCGCCCATGTTCGCCACCATCGTGGAGAAAGTGGAGGAGGAGGAAAAACAAGGGCAAGAGCTACAGAGCCTGCCGCCCTCCCCCATGACCGACTTTTACTACGCCCTTACCCTTAAGAGCAGGCAGAGTTGGCCTAGCTTCGTGGGAGACTGGGCCTTCGCTAACGGGCGCCCCGACAAAAGAAGAAGTAAGGCTTAGATTAACAGTGTTAAGAGTTGCACTATTTCAGCTTGCCACCTGGGACTGAAGAGGTGTGGACAGTAAGCTTTTCACACAACTAGGAGGGCTGCCTGGTCGAGTTGGTATGACCTTCGGACTGTCCCCGCGAGGGTCCCGAGTTCGAGCCTATGCTGCTTGAATTCCATGACGTCATGCTTGAGGTTTTGAACTAGGACGTCCGAAACGTGGAAAGAAACATAATTAGAAAAACTTACAAATTTATATATAATATGTCTCCCCATCCCATACGTTGTGGCTAAATCTTTCCAGGTCATTACTATATACAAACATAGTAGCCCTCTGTTTACCAATATGCTGAGTAATCTATTCTAAATCTTTGCGTAGGTTTTCTATCGAGTCAAAGAGATTATGAATAGTTTAAATTTAGTTTAGGTCATATATTTACGCAAACATTTCACCTTCAGAGATGAGTGCATAAGGATACCCTATCTTATTACATATGGAAAATATTATTCACTTTCATACTGGAGTTCGCCCATTCGATGTAACCAGAAAATACTAATTCAACGTTAAAAATCTTTTTTTCTTCATTTTTAAAGTTTATTTTTATAACTAGAATAACTTATGTAAAATGTTGTTTTAATTTATTACGTATATTTATTAAAAGCGAAAACATACTTTAGTTCACTTTAATTTAATTCACTCACTAAACACTTTACACTACTGTAATTAATATATTCAGTGTGTTAGATTTACATAGCTCTAAAAGAGAATAAACATTTACTTGCATCTTAAGCTTAGCCTAAGGGTGGGCCAATGGACCTCATTCACCAATCGCCAACAAACAACGATAGAAATAGGTTACCCCGCTTCCCCCGGCCTGACCTATTGTGTCTATCGTCTGGACATTTACATAATTAATTGTGTATATTATTTATTTTAGACAGGCGAAAATATTGTTGTTTGCAAGCGGTGTGATAATATGGGAACATAACCCCATATTTTAGATTTTACTTTACTAATGAAATATGTTTGTTCATTAATTCTTGTTGATAAAAAGACCTAATTTCCAACGTTCATTTGCTGGTAGAAGAACAGTCTTGCAGGACATATGATGTAAAGGTCATTTGTTTCTGTGGCCCACGGTTAACGAGGGTGTCCAGTACAACGACCATCCGCATTTCCTTTCCCCCAATTAATGTCAGGTAACTATTATAGCTGGGTGGACTCACAGACTCCCTAAATATCAGGAAAATTTTTTAAAATCCCAGTCTTCACCAGGATTTAAACCCTGGACTACCCTTTTCGGAAGCCAAGCGCCTTACCATTCGGCCACCGCGTCTCCCATTGACCGGTACACACAACTGTATAATTTCCGCCAGTATTTTTACTTTCTCTGACAGTTAACATTAATCGGCATAGAAGGATTGAACACTGACATGCAATGTCACAACCTGTGGGCATTTTAGACCAATAGCGTATTACCGTGTCACAGGCCTGTACGACGTGGTAATAAGCTATTGTTACCTATAGCCCACAGGCTGGGACGTCGCAGGTCAGTGGTGATGGCTTCTATAACAAATGGCCTGGGTATCACCCTTATTAGGAAGAGCCCAATCTGTTCTTACACTTCTCTTCGCATCCTTCTGAGGGACGCCAAAGTTGTTTTTGTTCAATTGGTTTACTTACAGGGGCTCGGGGTATTTCTATGTTTAAGATTGTGAATGTAGGTAGAGGTTATCTTTCCTTGAATGCACCCAGTCTTCTTCAAAACCTTGCCGTCAGTAGATTAGATCATGTTAACCTTGAGTTCGACTCTCAGTCTTACGAGGGTGGTATATGACCAGCACAATGCATTTACTTTCCGTAGACAAAGCCACAGGTTGTCATTTAGAACTGCACGAAAATAGTGACTTCTTCCCAGATCTGAAATATTACGATGTGAACTAATGGCTCCATCACTAAGGACTGAAACACACAATCTTTTAATATACTGTAGTAACATTTTCTAAACAGTACAGATTTATTGATCCAAACAAGTACTTTTATTCTGTTGCTAGATGAACCTTTCTTTAGTTCAGTTTTACTTTTATTTAATCTACTAACTAATTTCTAGTTCGCTTCCATTTATTTTGTCTGGGTTTGTATTTAAACAGAAATTTGTTATAGTGATGTTTGTTCAAGTTATTTTTTTTTCCATCAGAAATTAAATGTAAGTCTTGACAAAATAATTGCCAGGTGCCAATTGAAAATTTAGGAAAATGTTTTTCTGCCAAAATTTTGTAGCAAACTAAAAAAAATGTTTAGAAATAACAAAACAATTGAAGTAGATCAAAGTTTATGCACATCTTAATATCATAAGACCATATTGTTAACACAAAGCTTAACTTCTACATAGGCTCTAGTTAAATTAATGAATTTTTGGATGAATTGATATATATATTTTTTGCTGCTTTGAGGAAATTTTTTAGCGCTTAGGCAGTAAAGAGCTAAACATATATAATATTTAAATATACACAAGTATTATAAAGATATGCTTGTATACATATTATATACATATAAAGCTAGAAATTAAATACAAGACTTGTCTTCGAGTCTTAAGAGTTATGAAGAGTGCAATATTTTAATTTGCAAAAGCCAGACATAGTTAATATTAAAATTTACAAAAGTTACAAAAGTATTATAAAACTATACATATATAATATTTAACTAAACATATGCGTTAGAGAAATATCACAGTATGGTATTTATTATTATATTTATTGATATTGTTTTATAAAGTTACACATAGACATAAGAAAGGTATACATGTTCAGTATTAAACTCTACATAGTTAAAAACTAAGAACACTGTGGTAGAACCAATGCAACATTTTAATTTTCTGTTGACACCATTCTTTTCTTAACCTACAACGTATGTTTAACTGTCTATTATTAGTTCCTAGTTGAGATTTCATCCACACTAAATTTCTGCAGCTGGAGAAGATGGTGACCACAGTGACGAGGAGGATGAGGAAGAAGAAGAACAGGCACCTGCCGTCGATACAAAGGTTAAAACCGGCGGCCGTGAGCCTGAGGTTTCCAAGAAACCACCGGCAGTTCCGAAAAAAGAACCGGAACCGGAATCTCAGAAGAAGCAAGAAGGTGACAAAGAAGTAAAAGGAAAAATCCTGATACAACGTAGAAGGAGACCTACTTCTGACAACTCCGAAGCAGCAGCTGAAAAAGAGAAGCAATCAACAGTGACCCCCAATAAAGATGAGCGAGCGAAAGAGAACGAAATGAAGGAAAATTCTACATCATCCAAAACCAAGGATGATAACCAAGACGCCCAGTTCGAAAAGCACACAAGTAAATACGAGAGAATGAAAGAAGAGCTTCTACTCATGGAGAAAGATCTTGAGAGAAAGCTGCAGGCCAAGAAGAAGAGAGACGAAGAAGAACAAAAGAAGCTAGAGGAGAAGAAGAAGCAAGAGACGATGGCTAAGATAGAAGCAGATAAAGCCAGGATGAAAGAGGACGAGAAGAGACGGTTAGAATTGAGGAAACAATTAGAAGAAGACAAACGAAAGCAGGAGGAAGAAGACAGAAAGGCAGCTGGAAAGTTGAAAGCTCAACAAAATGGAACTATCGGAGGAGTAAAGAAAGACGACGCTGTTAGAAAGAATGGTCCAGCAGCTCTTGCAATGTTCCAGAACTTAATGAAACCTGAGGATAAGAACAAGACTATGTTAAAAGTCGACTCACAGAAGGCGAATGTTAAGACTGGAGAGACTTCTTCTGCACAGCCAAACAAACTCAACGTTCCTCCCACACCGATGGACGCCATGAGACAAAGAGAACAACAACAAATCGACAACTTGAAACAAAGAGAGAAGCAACAGATCGAGGAGCTCAGAAAGAGAGAGCAGAAGCAACTGGATGAGCTACGAGCCAAACGTCAGCCGCCAAAGACAGAAATCGTTGACGCAGCCAAAAACAAAGATGTCATCGAGAAAAAACAAATTTCCAAAGCTGAAGCAGACATTGAAAAGAAAAAGGCAGAAGAGGAGAAACAAAGAGCAGCACAGAAAGAGAAAGAAGAAAAAGCTAAAGTGCAGTCCCAGATTGCAGCTCTTCGTGGAAAAGAGTTGCAGCTTAGAGAAGAGCTTGGAGCTAAAGAGTCCCAACAGAGAGAGGATCTAAGACTCAAAGACATTCGACTCAGAGAAGACATGAGACAAAATCATATGAAAAACGAAGCTGAAGAGCAGCGGAAAAAAGAAGAAGCTAAAAAGGCGAAAGAGAAAGAGGAGGAAGAGAAACGAATGGACAAAAAGAAAGAGCTCATTCGGAAAGAGCAGCTAAGAAGGCAGTACGAAGAAGAGACTAGGCAAAGGCAGGCAAGCGAGACAAAGCAAAAAACTTCCTCTCAGAGCATGGAATACCTTGATGAGGATAAAAAAGTCTACAAGCGAGACTACTCGTTTCAAGACCTTCGTAAGTGTCTCGAGACTCAACTCGGCGGACATGTTATGAATGAAGAGGAACACAAGTACTGGGACGACATCTTGCAGAAACACAACTATTCCATATCAGACGTCAAGAAAAGTTTTGAAACTACCTCCAAAGATGAAAACCCAAGCAGAATGCGGTCAAGGAGAAACAGCGTGGAAGAGAGCGAGCTCTTAAAACTCAAGCGGTCCGGGTCAATCAGCGACCTAAGGGAGTCTTACACCAAATCGCTTGGTAGACCCAAAAAGAAAGCTCTCGACCCGGAAAAGCGTCAAAAAGATGAGATGTTTTTAAAACGAGCAGCGTCCATCAGCGACTTAAGGCATCAATTTCTAGAAGTGGCCCACAAACCGCCGTCTGGTGTTAAACATTTGGGTGTTTCTGGGAAGCAGGAAGCTGAGATAACCATTCGAAATAAAAAATCAGTATCAGATACGATCAGGCCTTCAGAAATCCGTCAGAGGTCAAAGTCTCCAACTCCGATGCCTTTCTTAAACACATCTTCCTCCTCGCCTTCACTTCAGCAGCTCCCTGAGAATAAAAATCTCATACCCAAGCAGATGGAGCTGATGAAACTAGCTGGAACAGTAGCAGCTAAAAGAGCGTCCTTCCACGAAAAGATAGCCGAAAGGTCACAAAAGGAGAACGCGGATACCCCACAGCCGCCTCCGCATGTAGCCCAGAAGAAGAACTATGGCCGTGACGCCTATGGCAGTCGGGAAATCCCGGTGTACAAACGTGCCGCGGGATGGTCTGATGATGTTGGGAAAACCCCGGAAAAAGTAGAATCTGAAAATACTAGCGCAAAACACAGAGAGAAATCGTCCAACGTTGCCCCTGCTCAAAACAACGCTCAGACATCTTCCCAGCCTTCGACAAATCCACGCAAAAACTACGTTTCATCCGCTGACATCACGGATCGCCCGTTTTTGTACAACTCGGCCCGCACTACCGCCAGAAGTAAGTATCACGGATGAATGTGTGTATGTATGTATAATCTATTTTTACACTCTGCGCGAATGACCGGAAGTGTGTTTTGTTGTCAGACAGTGGGCAGACAGAGTCCAACTTGTTCGAGATATGCCGTAAAGATTATTAAAGTTTCTGTGTTTATTTATAAATACAGCTGAACCAGGGACACCTAGACGTATCGAGGTCTGGAGTAGTTGTACCGAGCTATAAGTAGATAAAGTTATCTAATAGGAAAGCTGTAACACCTTTGTATGTTTACGTATCAAAAGTCAGAGCCAAAATTAAGCAGACGATAAGGTGGGAGGGCGCCCAGGGGAGATTTTGTGGACTTAGGGTCTTCACAGAGATTCGAACCCAGGGCGCCCAGGGGAGATTTTGCTTATAAGTAAAGAAAAGTTAAATTCCCCATTTACACCTTGCGATCTATAGGGCAGAAGATGGTAAGGTTTCTTTGGCCAAAGGCAAAAAAGCAGGACGTCATATGGCCAGCACAACAATCAGCCGCATATACTTTCAACAACTTAAGTCAGGTACCCATAAGGGTTGGGTGAACTCAGGGTCTTTACTAGTTTCGGAGGCCAAGCGCTTAACCACTCAGAACCTGGGAGGGAGGAATATTAAAAGTCTAGAACGACACATGCCTTATAAAGATCTTGACAAAATTAAATCTATTCTTTTGTTCATAAATCATTAACATTTTAACATAGATTAATGCATTTTGAAATGAAAACACCCCTTCGTTTAACTTGGGAAAATATAGTACGTGCTTCTAAAAGTACGAAAGTTAAAAGAGGGCGCGGTCATTCCAATCTCAAAATGGCGGAAGAATTTTTTAAAAAAATCTTCCCAGAATTAATTCGTTGAAAAACATTTTAATTATTTTAATGTGTTTTTCGCACGCTACTGATGCACGAGAGACTTAAGATTGTCAAATATAAATATTGTTTTATTTCAAATAAAAAAACAAAATCAGTGTACTCGATTAAATATATTTTATTCTTATAATTTCTAGATTTTCTATTAACATCCAAAAGTAAATTTTTATGATTTTTTTTTTTTTTTGCTTCTGTTTAGAATTCACCAGGAACCACTAGGTTGCAGTGACCCGGCCTTGACACGACGTTCACACCCATAACAAACGGGTCAAACAACATTCGTCCTCGTGTTTTTGTTTTGTCTCATTTGTACATAAATTTTATGTATTTCAATGTTTTGGTGTCTTTCTACGGAAATGCACTTTGGCCATATATTGTCTTTCCTGCTTAACTGGCATGTAATGATTTAGAAGCAAGATGAGAAAATGACTTGTGCCTAAGGGATGTACGTAATAGAAGGAGGTCAAGGCAGCTCATTTAAAAAATGAAGGTGATATAAACTAAAAAGAAATTATATAGGTTTTGTTTGAAATTTTGCTTTTGTGGAGCTGGACATTTCTTGTGTTCGAACTAAACCTAAACAAAATATAATTATCGTCAATACAACGACACATTAACTAACTGTGTATTTTGCATTTGTATTTCGCATTTGTATATCGCCGATGCTATTTATTAACCCACATAAATATATATTTTATAATATAGTTTGCTCAGTTATGACAAAATGGATCACCATACTACGATAATGATTCCATCATGCGTTTTGGTACACTATATTTAATATTCTTTTTTTTTTTTCTTAATTTAAATACTCATTCTTAAAAGCCATATATTAACTATTGAATTGTTAAAAGTGCCGTGTTTAAATTTAAAAAGGGCACTAAGTTATTTGAGATATGGGATCCTTTTTAGGGGGCTCTTTATAAGTCCAGATATTATATGCCAGTGCTAAATATTTCTTTGAAAAAAAAAGGGGGGGGGGTCCTATGGTATAGTTTGTGTTGCCTATTGGTAAATCCGGCCCCGATTGTATAATTATGCTAATATAACTGCAATGACTGCATTATAAATATGGAACTAATAGGCCAGAACTTTTTTTTTCTCACGTTTGTAATAACGTTTCTTGATTTGTAAATAAACAAATTTAACAAAGCTTCCTTGTGTTGTTGTTTATTAATCTTATTAATTTTCTTTATTTCATGTTTATGATAGCGCTGCGGCCACAGTAAAAATAGACCAAAAAAAGAATCTTACTGTGTCAATTGCATGCACAAGACGAAGATCGCTTGTCATAGATTCCACAGTAATTAAAATTACATAGTTTCCGATTTAGCAACATTGATTGCAAACTAGAATAATAGAAATATGAGTAAAATACAAATAGATGAAAAAAAAAAAGACAGTAGTGATATGTTTGTACCAAAAAATATGATTAAAAGAATTAAAAAGAAAACATTTACAACCTGTTTAAATATTGCCCTGCTATAGAACTGCATGAGTGCTCTAAATATTTCATCTCATTTGTTTCGTTTATTTTTTTCTCTGGCTTGCATGTTATTTATTACTTTCTTTTTCTTTTCCTTGGAACTGCGAGTTTTGACTAAATTGAGGTTAACATTTACTAACATTGTTTTGTAACCTATGCATTCAACTTTTTTCCTATTTCTGTACATTAACATTTTAAATGTATGTCCAGCACGACCTGATCATAAGGAGATATATGAATTTATTTTAAAATTATTTATTGAATAATACTAAATTTAGTCGGGGCGCATCGCTAGTATAAGACAGATCGATGTAAAGTCAAGTTCCCCTTTCAGACCTTGTGATTCGTAAGGGCAGATAATGTTAAGGTTATCAATTTCATTGGCCAACATTTAACGTGCAATGTGTCATGTGGCCAGAACACCGACAAACCGACTTAATTAAAGTCAGGTAGAGATGGAAGCCCTAAAAATCCATAAATTCAAAATCCGAGTCTTCGCCTAGATTCGAACCCAGGACCCCAAGTTTGGAAGCCAAGCGTTTAACCACTCAACCACCTTGAGCCTAAGATAGATAGATCGATGCATTATTTATTAATCTAGAACCAAAGTAAGATATATTTAACAAAAAAAAGTACTGGCTAGTAGGGTACTACTGATTCCCGTCGAAACAAATATTAGCATTAGATCTATTTGAATGCAGTAGCGTAGTGGTTTGTAAAAGGGGGAGAAATTAATTATAATCCATATTGAATCTGTATATGAGCTATTGTTCTTATTCATCGTAATTTTTTAAAATATTATCCATTTTCTTGTTCTTTAAAACTACTTTGGTTTTGCATTTCTTTAAGTGTTTCGACATATTATTTACCTAGGTTAGCATTTAGTTGTTGTTTTTTTTGTTGAGGTGGGGGGGTGATGATGTAGGAGTGAACTTCTGTAGAGACTCAAAAGTCAAAAGTGTTTCTTTTAAGTCTCAGTTTTCTTTTTTAGATTTCTAGAGTATTCTTCTAGAGTATTACCTAATAATTTACTACCTAAGACTTCAGCGCATTGGTTAAATGGGGGGGGGGGGGGGGGTAAGCTGTCGCCATAGAGATGTTTGCATCCTTTTTCAAACTGGTGCCCACACAATAATACATTTAATTACATTGAACCTAAATCAAACCGATTCGCGATTTCATATGATATAGCCGATGCATCTTACAATATAATGCATCCAATAGATCGATAAATAAAACCATTTATCTCCTAATTAAAATTATCAACCAGCAATCAATTTTCAGATATTGAGAAAAGCTTTTTTTTTTAAATCTTAGAAATATTTGTTAAGTTTAAAAAAAAATATTAAAAAATCAATATACCATAGAACATTGTCTGCTTGTTTTTAATGTGTTTAAAAATTGTAATGAGACATTGGCCGCGACAGGCTTTCGGTCACGTATTGAGACTTTGTTTTTACTTATCTCTTCCCCAGACTCCACTGGAAGTATCTGCAGCCACAGCGGCGATGAGAGTAGTGACGACGAGGTGTTCACTGAAGATTCCAGCGATTCAGGTGAAGACGTTGGCGGGAGTGCTAGGCACAAAGACGTGAGTCAGCCCTGCGGCAAACGGCCTTTGTTTTACGTCAACAACGACTTTAACGACAGCGGAGAAGTTGCTTCTTCGGCAGACGACCTGGTCATCTTCAATAGCAACGCTCTAGCCGCATGCCCAGAGTCAACTTCCTTGCTGGGCAATAGCGGAAGTAACGCCATAAACAATAATGATGCCGTACTAACGAAGAAGACTGAATGTCGTAAAGAAGGTGAAACTTCCAAAACGAAGATTGAAGATGATCTGGTAAACAGGAATACACTCAGTACAGGTCAGTCTTTTGAGAAAATCTATTCTGATGATAGAGTCAGTGATATAATGTCGGACAATGGACAGGATGAGACTAGTAATGATAACGACAAAACATCTACGTCATTGACTGACCCTAATACCAACAACAGCAGAGATAACTCTGTTCCACAACTGGAGGTTCCTGACGACAACATGCCGCCTATTGTTGTGGAGATGTGGGACGAGACGGAGGAGGTCAGGTCGCCCGCACTCAAGAGCTCTGAAAGCATACGACTGCCCTCCACCTCAAGGCACGCCGGACTCTTCGCTGACCGCGAGGAGAGAGAACCGACGCCATTTTTCTTGGGCGGAAGCGTCAAAGATGACCAGCTTCTTGGCTTTTCAAACAAAGGCTTCGTGGAGTCTTCGAGAATCGAAAGGGAGCCGACGCCTTTCTTTGATGAGAAAACCAAAGAGATGACATCCGTGGAAGTGGCGCTTCTGGTGCCGGATGCATCAGGAGCGAAATTTGAAAGAGAGTTGACCCCGTTTTACAACCAAGACTTAACAAAGTCGGATTCTCAAGGGTTAAGCCAACCGGGACATATCAATGCAGCTATTACGATTCAACAACCTGTTTCTATGAATCCAATTACTCAATCGAAAAAAAGTACGATTTCTAGTACACCTATTAGGCCAGCAAAAGATTCAAATATGAATAACACTCTTGCGATTCTGAGAAAGGAAGAAGTCAATAGTGCAGAAAACAAAGAGAAAATTCAACTGGCAGAAGTGAGAAACTGCAAAGCACAAAAGCCCCATAAAGAAGTTGAGAAAACAAAGGGAGACGACTTAATTGGAGATAAAGATTCACAGCTGATGAGAGAGAGTAAACCTGACCTACATGACCGCGGTTGTAGTGGGCGTAGAAGCAGATCTGAAACCAAGGTGACTATGCAGGCTACTGTAGAAGCCCCAAGACCTCGGGCTCTTAGCGTACCAAGAGACACTTCGCCTACTATTGCTAAAACGGAACCAGAGGAGCCTAAAAGAAGAAGGCTGTCAGGCAAAGCCTCTGCAGCACCAAAAGCGGAGATAAGAGTTGTCAAAGAGGCTTCAGGCTCTACTACCACAGGAAAAGTATCGACAGCCACTACTGGGCCCACAGTTTCATCTGTAGGATCTTCAGTGAAACCAGTGGTGGAATCTAAAACTAGATCTGTCAACACTTTATCAACACCTAAGGCAGTTCCTCAAATATCTTCTAAAGCTACGCCAAGCTCAACAATCTTACAAAAAGCTATAAAGGGTTCAGTATCTTCAATAACTAACACTACCTCGAATGTAACAGAGAATGCAGTGAGCTACACTGTCGCAAGAAAAGCTAGATCAGAACCTTCTGTATTAAATGTTAAAACCAGTGCTACTCCCCTTTCTTTAGCTTCTACTTCTTCAGCGACTCAAACCTTTAGCAGCACAACCACTGGAGCTCCGCAAACTTCTATCTCACAGAGTACCAACAATGGAACAGTAAATACTGATAAGATTCCTACCAAAATAAAGAACAAAAAGGAAATTACCAACTCCGAGCTAGTCTCATTTACAAATTCAAACACGAAACGAAAGCAAAACGCGTCATCCATCCAGCATGATAATTCTTCGCAAAATTCTACACAATTAAACCAAGAAGCTAAGGAAGACATTACCCCACAAAAACCCAAACTGAACCTAACGAGCAAGATAAGAAAAACAATGAAAGGTCTCTTGCCACAAACTAATTCTTCAACGAATCTATTGTCTTCCAGCGAACATTCAACATCTAATCAAGTCTTAAAATCAAATAAGGTAAAGGCAACAGAATCATGTTCTGGCAGCATGGCTTCTTCCATTCTGCTATCCTCTGATATTCCTTCAGAAACAAATCCGGTAGAGTCTTCAAGTATTACCAGCACCTCTGTTCCAGAAGCGCCTTCAGCAAGACCGAAAGAAAAGTCATTTTTCTCTCATTTAATTTCCAATTTCCACAAAACCCGGTCAAAATCGGACAAAAAATCTAAGCCTGAAAAAGAAAGAAATAAAAAACACTTCTTAACAAGCGATCGCCGCGCGACAACATCGCCAGCAAATACAGAGCCGTCTTCAGAGGATTCTCAAAGCACCGCACAGCCGCAAGACAATGCTCGAAGCACGAGGCCTTTCTCGGAGAAGAAGCTGGCCAAGTATTCTCCTTTCGGGACTCGCACACCAGAGGGTCTGTGTTTCCTTCTGTTAATGACCTTGTTCTGCCTGTACATGGACATGCCTGTAGAAAAGTTCGTCTGCTACGTTTTAGCTACTTTTTATACTTTCTGTGTCCTGCGTGTCATAGGCTTAATAGAATAGTTCAAAGCAAAGCTGCTGTTAATACTCAGTTTAAAGAAGAGTACAACACTTTGACAAAGGTGGGGGGGGGGGGGGGGCAGGCAATCTGCTCTCACGTATTAGGAGTGAAATTAAATACTACTTCCGTTTGATAGTACTTCCGTTCTTTCCAGCCCTGAGCACCCCTCCACTAGATAGTGTACGTCCCTGGTGTCTGCTGTTTGCATTGTTTTATCTCATTGGTTATGAGGTCCCACCTTAGTTCATTAGAACGAACACCGCACACTGGCGCACACTCATACCACATTATTGTCACTATTAACTTGATTGCTTCGATGAGCTTGCATGACTAGATTGTTACATGGAACAGGGCCGGCCTTAGATAAGTGGAGACCCTAGTTAAAGTGAATTCGTTTTCCCCAAATGAAATACAAAAAAAAAAAAAAATTAAAAGAAACAGAAAAAGAAATAACGCAATTTATTAAAAACTTACCAGTTTATATCTAAATCGTTAAATAACTCAAATTCGTTTATCGCTAATTTCGTAGTTGTTCGCAGGCTAAGGTGGCTTACGCTTTAGTGGTAGAGGAGCTGGGCCCTTTTTCGCTTGGCACGCTTTTCTTCCAGAGCTGAGGCCCATTCCACCCTGATCTCCAGCTTCCGTGGTAGGGACAGAGTTAGGCTAGTAAACATCGAGTCATAGTGCTCTACTACGTTTGACATCTGATCCAGTGCGAGGCCCCCACCCATTGGAGTCCCTAGGCGTCTGTCTACTTTGTCTATGCCTAAGGCCGGCCCTGCATGATGGGTATTTGCTATTTAGAAATAAAGAGCAACATTTTTAATTTGTTTGTTTTAAAGAAGTATTTGTAAATTATAAGTACCCTTTTAAGAACATGCAATGATACTATTGTTTTCATTCTCATTAACCCCTAAATACAGACTGTTATGTATTTATACTTGATCTAAAGGAAGAGAATATTTGATAGATATCCTACATTTTTGAGTGTATAGTTGTTGTTTTTTTCATGAACGCTGTTTTAAGCTACAGTGTGTATTACGTAAAGGCAATCAACGGAGCGTGACGATTGTGTAACAAATAACATGAACTATAGCCAACTACTGTTATAGCAACATGAACTATAGCCAACTATTGTTATAGTACACAGGGCCTGAAATGTTGTGACTCCGTCTGAATAGAATGTCTGATTACCAATAGATAACGTTTTATATTTGTGCTCATTTGTATGAAATTTCGTAAAAATATTTTGATCTTACGGAGATGTAAATGCAAGATGTAATTAGATGATGTAATTACGAGATGTAATTAGATGATGTAATTACGAGATGTAATTAGATGATGTAATTACGAGATGTAATTATGATTTGTAATTAGATGTAATTACGTGACGCTCTTTAGTTGGATTGGTTTATAAAATTAAAAAGAAGAATCATAATGTTTCGTTTCGTTTTTATTTTTCAATTGTCTTTCAATTCAATTTTTTAATTTTTGTTCAAGTTAAAGTGACGTACTACAGTCCAGCCAGGGGAGGTCATTTGAATTCACTATTTGCAAATAGTCTGCAAGTATTTTCGTACGCTATGATTTTCACCTCACTTTCGGGTGTGTGACAAAGTTTACCATCTAATGAGATAGCCTGCTGCTGATTCCTATGGTCATTAGGTCACTCTGTATTGGTCAGAAAAGGTGTGAGGTTGTCAACGTTGAGATACGATGTCCAATGACCAACTCGTCCATTTTATTTTTCAACGGAATGGCGGACAATGAGGTTCTAAAAATTGTGATATTTATATCAAAAACTTCTTTATTGGTAACTGTAGCTTCATTGATGGATTCGCGCATTAGCACACACAAAAAAATAGCATCCAAGATCGCAATCTAAAAGTATTTACGACTAATTTTTTTTTCTTTAACTTAAACTATTTTTTTTTTCCCAGTAAAATGCACATTCCAATGTTTTGGTCATTTAAGATGTTTTTAATCCAAGCATTCATTTTAGTTGTAAGTCTATAATATGAAATTTATTTTCATCGCCATTTGACCTGTCCATTTGAAGCTGATATCGAGATCTTGATTTAAATAACAATTTGAAACAAAGTATTAAATGATTTAAACAATGAATATTCATATCTAGATAGACATCATCACAGATTGTATATCTACTATACAGGTTTATCATACGCTAATTAACAAATAAAAAATAAAACAGACTCATAAAAACAAGAAAAATATTTGTAAAAATACTTTTTTTTAAACACAGTGATATTAATAATAATAACCTTTATTATCCATGAAGAAATTTGTTTTACAATGTGTGCATTAAAAATTACATAGTAACTATAGAAATAAAATAAAGATTCCTACTAGTTTTACTCAGATGTTACAAGTAAAATGTCTACATTTTATAGGGCAATTATTTCGATCTTAATTACTAAAGATTGCTATTTAAAAAAAAAAAGAACATTTTCACCCCCGCCTTACCCTCCCCCCACACCGAAAAAACATCCTGGTTAAAAGAATGTATTAATCTACTACACTCTATAATATTCCAATGATTGGCCTTTAGATCATGACCTAGAAGACGATGTGCAAATGTTTATTTTCTTAAATATATTTTTGCAAATGCAGCGCGTATAGCCCCCCCCCCCCCCCAGCTGATCCACAAATGAGTTTTAACCGTAGTGCATTGAACATGCTATAAGCCTGAAAGCTGCACTAAACAAAAGCAATATTGAAAATAAAATATTATTTTGAATCGTAATATTTATCATTGTACTACTACTACCAGTACTAAGGTCTAAATTGCGTTGCATAGTGACTCGTACAATGGTGTACCATTCATTGGAAACTATTCATTTAGTTAGGCTAAGGGAGTCAACTGTGAGGAAAAATTAGAAGCGGCAACCCATAGGCAGTTTGCACCACTCAGTGCTACACCCTGAAAGAGCCTACGACACCTCTGACACCAAACTGTATCAGCGCTTGCTGTTCCATTGGATATATCAGCTGCGTAGAGAGCTTAAAATCTAAGGCCATATTACAACACCCTCGGGGCTCGCAAAGACCTTCTTTCAGGGAACAGTACCAGGAAAAAGACGAAGAGACAGACAGAGAAAGCGATGGGAAGACAACATAAAAGAATGGACGGGCCTGCCATTGAAAGAGATTCTAACTAAGACAAGAGACAGAGGAATGGAGAAAGTCGGTCGACGAGTCTTGCATGGTGCCCCAACGCTCTAATAGACTAAGGGATAGGTAAAGGTAACAGTAAAGGTAGGGGGGATTTATGCGTGGGAGACATCTTTCGAACCACAGCTAATGCTCAGGCATTCATCTCATCATCCAGGAAATGATCAATACATAAATATATAACAAATTGGTAGTAATTTTCAAATGATATATTAAACAATCACAAACGTATCACCCATAGAGAGAATTAGTATCCACATATTTATTATATATGTGTATTGTTATAAAAACTAATACAATATGTAAAATGCACTTTGTTTATATGCATTATTTACAATGTATGCCAATGGTTCAAATATCAATCATAATCTAGCAACAACACCTCTGCACTGACATAATAGTGAGATCAGGGCCAGTCTTACGAATAGCGGGGCCTAATTTAATGGATGTTTGTGTTTTTTTTTACATAAATAACTATTACTATAAATTGGATCATAATATAACCATTTAATATACAAACATAGGGAGAATCTCAAACTGAACAGACGCCAGTGGGTTAATTAAGACTATGTTAATCGTACGTTACGCTAAATATTGTTGCAACTCTAGGGTAGGCACTCAACGTAAAGGCAGGCAACTCAACACAGTTTAACAGGAAATAAATACAGGTGTTTATTCACTAGGACAAACACATAACATCCTTCAGCTTCCTCAGAGTCTTGCTACTAATTTACCAGTCCTTTAGACAGCAACCCGAATGTGGACCAACAACAGCCTTCCCCGCTTCGCTCCATGTCCCTTCTACAATCTTCAGGCAGCACCAAAAGCTGGCTTCTTAGTTTCCAAACATTCAGACTCTTCAGAGTTCCTGATGCACTGTTATTCTCTCTCTTCTAGTGTCTTCCTGTTTACGTTCACTGGTGCGCTAGTTCGCACCTCAAGCACTGGTGCAAGGCAGGGTTACAACAATATGTTAAACCTTTAAGTTTTACATCTAGGCCTGGGGCAAGAGACACGAAGGATAGTGATATGCTAAATTTGACAATCGGCAATATCGGCTAAAGGCCGGCCCTGGATGAGCTAACTGTTAACACAGCATCATTAGATGAGTCTACTTCAATAACACTGTCAAGAGCGATATCAACAGAGCTCCAACATTGGCAGTCAAATTCTATGACTGAGGCGTATTGAGAGGGAGGCAAGGGGGAACGAATCCCGAATGTCACCCTTAGGTGCATATTTATGGTTCTGAAATGGATACGAATTTAAATTATAAATACATATTTCGTTGCAAGGATAAATATTCAATTTTAGTCATTGAATGGTAGTTTAGAGTGCTTTAACTATGGAATCCTTTTGAAGTAACGTCTGAAATCTATAAGATAAGATCCAGACATGAAAGATCTCAGTATCCCATAGCTATTCTAAATTCTTTAGGTTAATTGTTATTCAAAAAAAAGTTATTTTTTATTCATTGTGAGATATTCATATTTTAAACACAAAACTCGCTATTTAAATCTTAAATCTCTTATATTGGAATACCAAAATCTACCATTGGGTCTTACTAGATCTACAGAAGGCGTCTACGAGATGTATAAAAAATACTAAGTCAGTTTGCTATATTTTTCTATAAGAAGGTGTAAGTCTATATAAAGTATATGTATATTGAAGCTAGTGTCCATGCTAGAATCTTGAGTGTTGCGTAAATCCAATAATACTTCACTTAACTAGTTAAAACTAGCCAAGAGACATTACAATGAACAATGGTAGACGTTATCAAGACTTTAGACTACTTCAACTGATATATATATTTACAAATGGGATCCTCATCTTGTCACACTATCCGTCCTTGGCAGAAGAAAAGCGCCAGAGAAAAAAAAAAGCAAGGCCATTGACACATTCTCAAGCTGGAACAAACTGCCCAGTGTGCAGCCGAACTTTATGGGCTCACATAGGTCTCACCAGCTACATGAGGATGCACGAAACCCCAGTGCAAAGCACTCAGCTCCCTGGATGACAAAACAAGGCCATTATCGAACCACGATGGACGTTTGCTTAGAAATCTCTATCACTATTCTTCCTTCTCTAAGCTGTAGCCATCTTGTTCTTCGTGTACCCAACGTCATTCGTCGGTCTGACTACGTCACTACTTTTTACCGTCGCTAAAAACAATGTACAATATATTTATTCACAAAACTAACATACTCTCTACACTCTAAACTAAACTAGGTCACTACACTAGTCCAGGCCATTAGAAACGTTATCAGACTGTACTGCACAGCCAAGTAAAGTGAATTGTTCGTTGTATCACACTGTTCAGTATCATGACTTTTGTCTTTCAAGGTTACTTCATGAAGTGAAGATTTTAACATTATTGCCCTAAACTACTGTAGGGCGGCAGAAAGCGTGCAGGTTCAAACCTGAGACCATTACAACGACAGTCGGATGCGTAGATGACATCCAGGTGATTATCGTGCATGTTCTCAATGTTGTTCCCCGAAATGACAACTTTATTCATCATAAGCATACATGTACATAATTTAATTAGAAATTATAGACAATAAAAAAAATACATGTTTTAGTATTAAATCTTCATGGTATTTACAACCTCATTTTTACATCAATAATTATGTTACTCCTAAAATTGGACTCCATACCAGATATCCCGTACATGAATAAAGATTTATTGTCCTCTAGCTCTCGGCCTCTTAGGTACCAGATCTGTTGCTGAGGTGGCAGAGACAACTGAAAGTAACAAGTCAAGAGGTTAGAAATATTTTCTTAAAAACAAAGTTTATGTTGAGTTATATCAATAATTTACAATCAAATATGTAATTAAGGGATGTAGGTTAAGAATAATATAAGTGTTGCTATTGGAAACATTTTTACACATTGTTTTTGTTTACCGCAACTTTCTTGCTTATAACATGCTCAGTGTGTAGAGTCCAATAACTTGTGTGGGTCAGTGTGGGGGAGGATGGGGACATGATATCTTGGAGGTTTCCGTTCGGCCTTTTCAAAAAGACCATCAATAGTAATAATAATAATAATCTCTTTAGCGAAACTCGACCTTTGCAACGCCAGAGAATGACTACTCGTTCGTTTCTAACATAATAATAATAATAATAATAATAATAAAAAGTTTATCTAGCCGTATTCGAATTCGAGTCTCCTCGGATGGAAGGTCAAAGTGCTTACAACTGAGTCATTCAAGAATTTTTTAAAAAATAGTGTGGTAAACCGTGTCATTTTTGTTTACGCTGGAGAGCGTAAAATGACCTCTGAATTCTGAAGTGTGTTAATGTGTTGTGTGATGAATTGTTTTGGATTTTCTCGATTGATAGCTTGAGGATTTTCTTTTGTGTTCATAGATCGGTGGATGTGAATTCGATTTGGAGTATTGTAAAAGTCTTTCTAGTACCGGGATTATTAGCTTATTACTTTGGATAGTGTTTCGGCGAGAGGTCGAAAGTTAAGAGTTATAACTGTACTCGAGGGAATCGGTGAGTTTTTATTAGTGTGTGTGTGTGTGTATTTCGATTACCAGTTTTAACAATAGTACTATTTTTTATGGATCTTCTGGTCTCGCAAGACAGTGAATGCCCCCCAGATGAGTCACTGGTTATGGTAACAAACATAATGTACAATCAAGGGAAACAATCATGTATTGTGTTATTTTGTAAAGTCTTGAGGAAAACAAATTTAATGCAGTATTCGCCCTTTTTATTTCGACACTGTATCTCGCTGTATGTCATCTAAAATATAATATTCAAATATTAACATTAACTTCGGGTCCATCATAATATTTATTATTAAATAAAACAAAAAAATATAACAAAACTTACTATATCTTTTAGGTCGACCTTTAAAGTATAGATTTCTTGTATGATACCACAGTCAGCCTACAATTATCCGAAAAAGGAAAAGACATTGTCAGTTTTAAAAAAAATTAAAAAATACAAAAACACACCTTCAGACCTCGTGATCAATGTAGGCAGATAAAGCTAATATGTTTCTGTGACCGACGATTAAGGGTTTCAAGTGGTCAACACAACGACCGCGCGGCGTTACTTAGCAGGCCCATTATAGAGTTAAATGGATTCTGGGGCGATCTGAAAATCCAGAAGTTGAAAATCCCCGTCCTAGCCGGGATTCGAAAACGCGAGATTCTTTGTTTCGGAAACTGAGCAATTTACCACTTGTCCAGCGCGCCCGATAGTATTATTTATGAAGAATTTTAATCTATAAAAATATCTTATTGCATAAATTATCTCACTTCTCAGCAATAACACTTTTCAAACTGAAAAAAATCTAGCTTCAATTACATCCCTTTTTAAAATAATGCTTTTTTCTAATTTTGACACTATGTTAAAAAGTTTGTGTTTTTTATCAATAAATATGATATATATTTTTCAATCTTGTAACTAGGAAACATCAATCATAGGATTATGTATTAGAGATGTTGTTTATCTTCTCTGATGTATCTGATCTAAAAAGTAAAGAGATCTATTGTTTTTAAAATTAAATATATGGCCTACGTAGACTACTTACTTACTTGGTGTATTGTTACGGTGTCGCCAGATCTGTGACAGTGAAAACATATTCTGGCATATATTTCCGACTCATTTCTTCCATAAAAAAACGTGTCCCGCAAATCTTGAGTAGGCCCACTCATCTTGACAACACATAATTTGGTTTTCTACTTGAAGATTGTTATGGTCGTGAGGCGACTAAGGATATTCTCATGGAAATGTAATGAAAGCCTGTTAAGATTGGCAAACCATAGAAAATACAGAAGCTTTTTTTTTAAGCCAGTTATTTTACATATTTCCTATTCGTTCACTTCTATAATCCCATGAATTAATAATTAATGACCATTTTTTATTTTTACATCGTAAGTCAAAACTTTCGAATAACGGTGGCGCGCAGTGGGCAAGGGGCCTGGGACCACTGAGACGATAGGCAGCCATCTAATTAGACCAGTCAGATCGGGTCATCTACTAGTTCCATTTTCTTACATAATTTTTACAGACTGTGTATTTGTGGGAGTATATGTAAAGGCCTATACAAGTGACTACTTAAAATGTTAGGATTAAATAAAATCAAGTCAGAGTGTTCTTTCAGTTTTTTTTTGACTGTTGTTAGACATGAGACTTAGTAAGTGACTCTCTCTCCACGAATTCCAATAATAAAACACCCCTCCACTGGCCAGAATAATAGCAATCTTCCTGCCTGAGTTGTAAGCAGATGGGCATTTCATCATACTTATTTTTTGTCAAGACTCTAATCTTCTAGAAGTCGAGAGTACTGAGCGAGAGCACTAATAGAGAACACGTATTTGACATTGTTTTGTTTTTGTTCTATGTATCAATGCTGCCATGGAATTACTATTATTATGTTAGAAACGAACAAGTAGTCATTCTATGGCGCTGCCAGGGTCGAGTTTCGTTTAAGAGAAAACAAAATTCATCGTAGTCCCTTTAACAGTTTCTACTGAGGAATTTTCTGGTGACGTGGCAGGTCTGCAGCAGTACCGCCCTCTGACAGGCAACGAGGATGTTCCTAAGAATGCAAAGGATATTTTGTTGAATTCCTTGAAAAGTTTTTGCCTGTAACCTGGGAGAGGTTTATCACCACAGTTTAGTCCCCAAGTTTAGATAATTTAATAGCGTCATTACTTAAACTTTGTCACATACAAGGCACATAGGCTATTGCTTGTTTGAACAAGGAAGGAATGAAGCCAAATTCGAAAAAATCAATATTGTAATGTGTACAAAAAGGCTCTGTAAAGCATCTAGTGTGGTAACTTAACTTGTTGTCACCGCTAGCTAGCATCTGTGAAAGGGTAGCCATTTTGTAAGTCTCTCTGTCAGTACAGACTACAGAGCCTCTCCACAGCAAGTCATATGCAGTACTTCCTCTTGGTAACAAATGGAAACTGAGGCTGTGAAGCCTTAGGCCAATCTGCAGGGGTCTTGAAGGAGGTTTGGCCCCAAGATGTGGGGCAGGCATGGCCCGTCGGTTTGCGGACATTCCCTTCTGCCCACAAACCAAACTCCTAGCTATAGGCTAATAGCCGCACTGCCTTGTGTGTGTCCCTGTAAGGTCTAAGGCTAAGGGAGTAAACCCTAACAGAAAATCCGGTCTTGGAGCCCCGTAGGCAGGGTGACTGTGGTAAGATCACTGCTCTCCACAAGCTCTCCATCAACCTGAAAATTGCCATGCCTCTCCATCACTTAGCACCCGGTCAGTATGGAAGAGAGGCGAGTGTTGACGTGTGGGCAGCCCAGCACTTGCAAATTTACCGCCCAGGCTTTCCCCCAACAATGGAGAGGTCACCCCATCTCTGACTGTATAGAAATATACATGATTTAAAGATTTGACCATGTACGATATTAGTTACCTCTTGACAAAAGCTATTTAAATAGATAATAACCAAAAAAATTCATTCAAATGACAGACATAAACTATAAAGGATTCCACAAGGTGGACCACAAGGTGGACCTGCTTAAATGAGATCCAGTATCGTATATATATTTTTGCCTCTCTCGTAGACCTATTGGAAGTGATCTTACACCCCTGGGCAGGTCTATTTAAACCACTTTGGGAATCACTGGACTAGATCTTTCTTTATTCTCTATCACAGTGGTGGGCAACCTTTTTGGATCGAGGGCCGCATTTCTTTAAATTTGGGAATGGCGGGCCGCATATCTATATACAACTTAGAAAGATACTCTAGCTAACTTTTAATTCATAGTTATACGGTATTATATTTACGTTTCTTTTTTTCTACACTCCATGTTAAGGAATTACAAGAACAGCAATTTTTTAAATCAATTAATTGTTTTTTTAATTGCTGTTGTCTTTTTATATTACAATAAACCCACAACTATACAGTTGTTCTTGATGTGCAGTGTTTTACTTTTTACAATCGTGCCTAATGTTCCGGAACTGTGAAACTAGCTTACTAGTTGTTACCCTTGTGACTGCTGTCAAATTACTGTCAGTCAAAATCGACCAGTAATTATACTTGTTTAGTTTCCCCTACCATAAATATAATGCTTGTTCACTGAATGAGACAAAATATGTTCCGGAAGTTAAATGTCGGTATGAGCGAAACTTGCCCTTTTGGAGCATCACCAGAGAATGCTGACCATGTCCTTCAATGATGCATACTAAATCAGAGACCCGAACAGAACTCTGGCCCTAAAGCCCTCCTATAGAACCAAAACTGCCTGATCCGGAAACCACTGCGAGGTTCATCTCAGATATAGGATTACTGATCAGAACCCTCCAACATGTAAAACATGTAAAATGAGAACAAAGTAGAAGAAAAACAGATGTATGTGTATACAAATAGTGTGAACAGCAGCACATTTTTTTTTAGAGTGTTGACATACAGCTTCTGGCACTCATAAGACTCCGGTGGAAGTACTGACTGGAAATTCTCTTTGCATCGGAGTTATGTTCTCTAGAGCTAAATCAGCTTCTGCGCTAAATAGTGAGCTAATGGTAATGAAAACCGGTTCTTGACGTCTTAAAATTTGCTTTTATAAATTGCAAAATTAAGGAATCTAAATAAGTGTTGTACTTTTAATCATTTCGCTAGAAATAATTTCACCTTTCAGCAAAGGAAAATGACAAAACCTGTTTTCTTTTGCTTGCTTGTAAAAATGGGAATGTCTTGTTTGAAAAGATTTAACAACCATTTACATTTCATATGCTAAAAACCCGTTGCAATAGAGATTATGAAACATAAAATCTGTCTTCCACTCTTCATTAGAAATATTCGTAACAAAGTCACAGTCAATGTCCTTCAAGTAACGTAACAATGTTTTCCTTGAAATTTTATAGTGTTCTCGCTTGCCTTGTCCATGCTATGATAAAGGAAATATTGGATTATTTTATTCATAATTGAAACTACCTGTGGTTAATATACCCTACCTCTAATAAGTTTGATTATTACATATCTTTTGTAAATTTAACGTTGAAATTTAAGAAAGCTTTGTGCAAACTTTCCTGTTTCAAGTTTATGGTTGGGGTATTTAAAAAAAAAACACCACCATTTTACTCAGTCAAATATCGAGCTCCACCAGTTGTCACCAATGTTCCCTCTAAGCTAAGCGCGTGAGCGATCGCTTACACGAATTCAGAGCGTCGCTCATACTACACGCCCGATCGCTCACTCCGACGACATCGCTCAAACTTACCGCACGATCGCTCAGTATGCTCACTCCGACCGTCGGAATCCAAAGCCGAAGGTCTTATTCTTTTAGGCCGCCAGGCTCCAGCCCGCCACATAAGAAATGTGCGCTATAAAAATTGTTTGAAACTTGTTTCTGTTTTTTTGTCTCTTCATATGTGATTATATCTGTGGTAAGTTTCGAACTTTCTTTGTATTTCCGAAATTCCAACTTCCGGGAGTTTCGAACTTCCGAGTTTCCGACTTGGTGTTTATTTCTTAAGTCTTTCATTACGCGCGTATTTGGATTTGTGATTTACTTAGAATTAAGCGTGTCAGTTTATATTAGCATTTATCAGTTAAAAACAATACCCATCTAAGCCATGTCTAAGCGTCAAGCAGACGATTGTTCAGGAAATACAAGTAAGAAGCGATGCTTAGAATTCAAGAAAGAATGGTTGACAGGATGGTCAGTAGCCACAGACTTGCCACATGCCTCAGGACAACACGTGCAGCTGGGTGAAATTTTTGAGTTTTCGGAATCACGTGGTGTTACGTGCAAAATTTGCGTGAAAGCTGGAGCTACCAGCGAATGGACATCAGGGAAAACATGGACCGATTGGAAAGTGGATCATCTAAAAAAACATTTGGGTCAAAAAGCTCAAGTGGATTCTGTCACGAAACTTAAAAATCAAAGCAGAGGGATTTTAAAAAGTATGCTAACTGAATCAAAAGAAGAGCGTGAAATGAGGAAAGAGATCGCACAGCGACAACAAGCAACCCCAGATGAGGTTAAAATTTTAATAGATAACGTTTTGTTAGCTATTAAAATAAATTCTTCAATGCTGTCAGTTCAGGGTATTCATGATCACGTTGGAAAATATGTCAAAATCCCAGAGAGTTGGCGAAGTAAAAACTATGCCTTTGAGTTTAGTGAGTATGTAAACTCAGTTGTCAAAACTGAAATGTTTATCGAAATAAAGAATGCAGCTTACCACACCTTGATAGTTGATGAGTCGACTGACATATCCGTTTCGAAGATGTTAATTTTATACATGAATTACAGGAATGAAAATGAATCCATCTATAAAACTGTGTTTGCTGGAATCTTGAAGGTAATAGCATGTGATAGCTTATCAATTTTTCAAGCCATTCAGAACTTTTATATTGAAAACGGGTTTGATTTAAACAAGATGGTTATGTTTACTTCCGATGGAGCTTCAGTCATGCTGGGTAAAAGAAAAGGTGTAGCTGCACTATTGCGACAGTTAATTCCACATTTATCAGAGCAACATTGTGTAGCCTATCGGGAGGATTTGGCTTTAGATGATGCATGGAAGAATATACCGTTAATGAAAGAGATAGAAACTTTACTAAGGACCGTTTACACAATATTCTGCAGATCATGTGTTAAAAAGGCAAAATTTGAAGAACTAGCTAAAGCTGCTGATGCAGATTTGATTGCATTTAGACCACTCCATGAGGTTAGGTGGCTATCCAGACATTTCGCAGTGAATGCCTTGGTAAAGAATTATGATGTTTTTCTGCAATATTGCCAAGAAAAAGTGGAGGAAGACAATGATCCTGTTCGCAGATATTGCTTGGAGAAGTTAAGTAAACCAGAACTCCATGTAGCAATTGGAATTCTTAATGATGTTCTAGCAGAACTAGCAGAATTGACTAAAATTCTACAAAGAAGTGTGCTTTCAACTGTTGAAGCCTTTCAGTTTGCAAAAGCGAAAATTAAGAAGTTGCGATCGCAGTATCTGGGAGAGAATAAGCATTTCCATGAAGAAACAAGCATTTTAATTTCTTCACTTAAAGTTCCAGTGAACACAACATCAATAATAAAATTTATCCAGCAGGTCTGTGACCATATGGACAGCCGATTTCCAGATGATGAATTAAAAGATTGGTCAGTATTTGAAAAAGACTGTTTCTGTGCTACTGCAAATCAGGAGGAGTATTCATTTGGACATGAGCAGATGAAAAGCCTTGCAACCAGATACTGTCTTCTCCTGCAGAAAGATGAAGATATCCTTAAAAGTGATCTTTGTAAGCAGTATTCAGAATTCAAAATTCTGATTAATGAGAAGTTAAAATGTGGATCATTGACGACATTTTCAGATATTCTTGCATTCACTCAGCAACAGGATCACTTAAATAAACTCTTCTTAATCATGGATATTTGCGCACATTCCAGGCCTCAAGTGCAGATTGCGAGAGAGGGTTTAGCCTGATGAATAGTATAAAGACTAAAGCCAGAAATCGTTTAGAAGTGGAACATTTGGATCATTTAATGAGAATAAAACTCTTCTTGAATTCTGGAAAAACTGTAAATATAGATAAAGTTTATAACTTCTGGAAAGCAGAAAAGAAAAGAAGAGAGACTTTTTGAAGTTGACTGAGGAACAAATTTAGTAAGTTTAACTTAGTACATTTACGTAATATAAATATTTTGTTTATGTAAACCTGCTTTTTCAATTTTTAATTATTTCTCCCAAACTGAAATTCAGACCCCGACGTACTATTCGAAAATTGGTGCTCACAAATTTTGGCGTCAAAAAAAATGTTGCTCATAGACAAAATTTTTCGCTCACTTCATACCACTCCTTAGAGGGAACATTGGTTGTCACCCTTACCATCTTGTTCCAAGCAGACCCAACATTCAACACAGTTCTTCATAGCATTGAATAAATACTGATCAGAGATTGTGTCTTGAATTTAATGTATTGATGTACCGGTATAGCCAATAAGCATAGTCTTCGTTTGCTTGAAACTTTTTATAATGACAGTTTCAATAATTTATATTTATATTATTTTTACTATATTTGCATTTTTATAAGTATATACTGTGGGCACACCTGACTTCTGTAGGTGTCGGCGGGCCGCAAAAAACAACTCCGGCGGATCGCATGTGGCCCGCGGGTCGTAATTTGCCCACCCCTGCAGTCTAACACTTTCAACGAACTCGATTTCAAATGCGGCAGCACTGGGTTTAAGTTGTATTTCCATTTGACCTATTTATTTCTTATGTATGCATGAATCCACTCAGTCACTGTGTTGAAGCCTAGAATCCAGGTCTACTTCACCACTTCCGATGACAACTTTAAAAGTATAACTTTATGAACTAAATAAACTATTAAAATATTTCATAATTTGTACAAGTTACTAATGAAGTGCCCTACTTAATGATTGTTATGTCTACATACTATTAGAGCTTAACTGAAAAGTCTATCAAAAGTGATCAGATGGTTGATGGCAGGGGCGGACTGAGTATCAAAATCGGCCCGGGCATTACCATATAAACGGCCCACAAATGGCAGGTCACATATTTTCGGTGGGGGGGGGGGATTTTTACCCCACTCCGCAATTTATATATATATATATATATATATATATATATATATATATATATATATATATATATATATTAGTGTGTGTATATGTTATTAATCTTCATTACATTCTGATCTTTTTATTCTTTCAAACGTTTGTTCTACCCTAGAATACTCTCTTCCTATAATTATAATTATAATTATATAATGAATTATAATTAGTGGAAAGACAGTACACACCGCCAAAGGGCAGCTAAGGAGTCCGGGGGAGCGCTGTGAGCTCCCCCCCCCCAGTGGGTTACGGGGCAAAGCCACAGAAAAAAGCATAATTTCCGTTATTTTAAGCTTTATAAACGCATAGTCTGAGGTATCTACAGTGCAATTAGCCTGCTACTCTTCCGCTAAAAAAAATTCCAAAACTAAATCTGCTATTCAATGGAGTCCAGCGGCTGGTAGAAAATGGTAAATGGTGATTGTAGTTTGCTTAAGTTTGCTGCACTGGGGCAGTAAGTAAAGTTTCCCTTTCAGACAATGAGGTCTGAGGCAAGTGATGGTTTGAAGACCCACCCCTCCCGACTACGCCCATGTGCTATAGTATAGGTGTAAGCCTAATTCTCTACAAATATATAAAGTTTGATAACGCATCGAAAACTGGATGTATGCATTCGTAGGATTACATAATGTATTCTATTTATACATGTGTGTAGTCTGAAAACTATAAACAATACAAGAGCAGCCTAATGAGTTTGAAGCTTTTTGGTATTACTTATAGATAACAGACGTTTCTTAAAAAAATAAGGTTGTTTCGTCTTACGCATTTCATGTGTCAATCTAGTCATGCATGTTGATCTGTGACTTAAAATATGCTAAATCATTGGTTTTCCTGACTGACTCAGGCAACCCATTCCATTAAAGGATAAGAGAAAGAAGAACGGTTAGAGAGGCACTTAATTAATGTGAAAAGCTCTTGCTTCCTCCTATTTCATTATCAAAAACGCGATTTGTATATAAATATACTATAACCCATTATTTAAAACTAGTCGACCGCGTAGCATACGCCTCTATTTTGCATGGTCGGTCTTAGGCCACTGCAACCTAAGCGACCACAGATGGCCCGCACTTTCAAAGGATCCGCACTTTCATAGGACCCGCGCTTATTCAAGGTGTATAAATTATTAAATTAAACCATTTTATAACTTAAAACATTTCCCGCGCCCTCCTGTCGATTTACCAGGAGCTCCTGGAAATCTCCCGAAATTGCAAAATATACGAAAAAGTCCTTAAAATATACGGAAATATATAGAAAAAATTGACATTTTGGGGTGTCATTCAATGTGGAAAACGCCAATCCTACGCGCGATGAATAAAAAGGCATTATGCATTAGCCGTAATTGTGTAGTCTGGTGAAAGAAGCTTCTCGCGCCTCAAACTAATGAAGAGTTACTTGAGGTCAACAATTCTCAAAGATAGATTGAAACATTTGGTAATTCTTGCTATTGAGCGTGATCTATGTAGGAAACAGAATTATTATGCTATACTCTATGACTTTGCTATACGCAAGGCTCGTAAAGTAATTCTGTAAGTAGTAAAGAATGAATAAAATACAGACGAATTAATTTTCTAATACAAACTCTTAAATCTTACAAATTATCCGCTTCCCTACCCAAACTTGGCCCAGCGAAATCCCACAATGGTTAAGTCCGGCCCTGCTATTTAGTGTTTGTAAAATGTGTTTGTAAAATGTTTTACATGTTTCGGATATATTATTACATTATATATATAGATATAAATCTCCTTTCATTAAATATCGAATGTGACAGCGTAAATGTAAATGTAACTAGCGTTATTGTAACTAGTTACTACCCAGCACTGCCCACCGGGCATTTGCCCGTTTGCCCATATAGCCAGTCCGCCCCTGGTTGATGGATAGTTTCTTATTGTGCTTCCATCGAATATTTACGAAACTTTTTATTTTAAATAATTAAATGTGATTGTATATCGCAGCTCTCTGCCCAATGAGCAAACGTTGTGACTTCATATATCTATACAAATATATGTCCTGGTTAGACATATTCTTCAAGCATTTAAACAGTTCATTTTAAATGTAACATATCGGAACATTGTTTAAGATAAATGCACGTATTTCTGTATTATTAAAGCATATAATAATGACCATTCCAGATAATTTATTTTACTTACATAGTTAAAATGAGCAGAAAATCAAAACAATTACATAGTTTTCTTAAAATAGCTCCACGGAAAAAAAGGGAATTTCCTATTCTTAAAATAAATTACTACGTCATATTCTTTAGAGGGCGTATAATTTTTTCTGAAATGTACCATTTGTTATTAAAGTGGTTATGGTGTACTATTTTAATCAAGCTTTCTTTCCTTTTTTTTTTTGCGAGTTAGCTCTTAAAGTTGAACGAAAACAAGTTTTAAGGTCAATATAATCTTGCACAGACCTATCTTCTATTCGGTTTGTCCATTCTCCGATTTTCTTCTTCCTAGCCTGTTGAACCACTTCTTTTTGTGCAGTGGGAGTTAATTTAAGATTTTCTTTTGTAAAGAAAAAAAAAAAATAACACTGTATCGTAATTTTTTTTTATTATGCCAACATTATCACTAGCATTATTGTCTAATGCAATGAAGTGTCTGTGATATTATATTAAAATGTGTTACGGTATATAAGATAAGATATTGCATTAAATATATTACGTTTAATAAACTATTTTCTGCTTGATACCATTATCATGTGCTAGATAATTAAAATTTCTCACACAGAGGCTGCCTTAGCAGTGCTTGGGGCCCATGGCGAGTTATCAGGGTTACGAATACGATGGGCTGACAGTGTCAAAAGATTCTCTTTATCCCACCGCCCCGCCCCGCCCCCTCCCAAGGCGTGGACCTGGTGCACGTAAAAAGCTATGGTATTATTTGTTCAGCATGACACATGACATCTTTATTGCAGTGCCGTAGCTAGGTTTGGGGAGGAGGGGGGCAGAATTTGAGAATCCACCGTGTCCCCACGTGAGACGGGCCCCCCGCAAATGAGTTTTTATTGACATTAAATATTAAATATTTTTGCAAAATGCAGGAGTCCCCCTAATGATGGAAAATTCCTAGCTACGCTCTGCTTTATAGAATGCAATGTATTACGAACATTGTAAGGCAGGGGTCGGCAACCTTTCCGACGTGGAGGGCCAAAAAGAAAAATTAAAATCCTCAAGGTGGAGCCCATGAAATCTGATACACATTTTGAAACAAGGACACACGTAATTCTGTATAGTCATTTATTTTATAGATAATTCATTTTGTGTGTTTGTTGCACAGTAAATGCAGTTATGCTTTTGAATTTTTTTTTTCATGATTTAGTTGAGGTAGGTGACTTAACATTTCTGCAAAGTCTTCATTAAAAAAGGGGGGGGGGGGGGAAAGTAACCATAGGGAGAACGAAATGTTTAATGGTGGTATGATTTCTGCAAAGTTAGGAATAGGATTAGTTTGCTCTACATTATTCAGAAATCAAGTTGGTATGTCAGATGCAAACCAGATGAACCTTTTATATATGTTGATGTAGCTCACTATTAAATTACCATCTGAACAAAATAAACCGTAAACCATATTCTCTTTGAATGCCCCTCCCTAATCCACCTTAGGTAGACCCTACTACCACTCCAGCCCAACATAACCAACACCCTGTACGGCAGTGCTGAACAACTGAAGAAAACAGCACACTTTTTTTTCCTTGGCACAGTCTGCAAAAGAGCTCACAGCTCAGCAGCAAAAAGCTGGCTAGAAGAGAAAGAAGAATGGAGCGCAAATTATCTTTGGTGAAAGCTTTCAAGAAATGTTGCTTTCTGTGTAGTACCCATCCCTTAAAAAAACAAAACACCAAAGCTTGTCTAAGTAAAAGAAATCATAAAACTATATTTCTCAATAATGTATCAACTATTTCCTTTAAATATATATATACATATATAAGTTAATTGACTAATTACTTAATTTTTTATTCATGATTTGTTAGGTACAGTAAATAATGGTTCAAAGTTTAATCCGAGACTAGGTGTGAGAGATAATACCTGTAGTTACTTAAGAGGACAAAACCCTACACATTTAACCCTCTATGTCTCTATGTGAATACTAAAGCATTCATTTCCCTTGATGGTATCAAACAACATAATAATTAACCAGTAATTAATTGACTATTGTTTATTTATTCATTCATTTGTTGTCTGATTCCAATCAATAATTCTGCGAAGGTTCAACTTGATCGCACGATTGGGTGAGTGAGAAATAATGTTCTCGAACTTTTTACCTGACAGACAAATAGAGTGAGTTGATATGAGCGTGGAAAAAAAAAAAGAAAAGCAGGTCTTTTTAAAAATATAAGCTTAGCTAAAACAAAAGTTATATTTTTATTTTATTAGGCAATTTGAATCAATGGACAACATAAGTCATAATCATTTTCTTAAAATGTTACTTTAATTTAAACCATTTCTGTACATGGAAAATATGGAAAATAAAAATTCTTAATCAAAAGTGCGCTGGTCGTATTGTTATTGATACAAAAAAAATTTAAAATGTTTTTGTGGATACCCCTACACTTTTTAAAAAGCTTTAATAAAAATCAATTTATTCATAAAATGACAATTTCTAAAGGGATACCGTATTATAATTGAGAGTGTTGTTTTTTTTAAATACAGTAAATGTAATTTTCATTTGATTGAAAAAAAAAAGATATAATATCTAAAACACTTTCAATCATAAAGATATGCTGCGTTCACTAGTGCGCACCTCAAGCACTGGTGCAAGGCAGGGTTACACCATAGCTTTCGCATGGGCAAATGTATCTGTAATGAATCTCTGGTATGGGGTTTAAAGTCCCCAGACGTTCAAGAACTCCAGCAGAAATCAATGTTTCATGATCCCCAAGAAGTTTGCCGTTGAAATAGAAAGCCATTTTCGTAAAATCTTTCTTGAACTGAAAGTATATTTGATCAAAAATGCATATGAAGTTATTAATGACTTTATGAAATGTGACCAATTAGAATAATGTAGAGAAATCATCTTTTAATTTGTTTTTATAATTACAATTGCATAACGATTTTTACAATGCTTATATCAACATACTCTGTCTGGTAAAGACAGGACATGAATTAATAAAAGGTGATTAAAAAGAAGGCAGGAGCGCCTCTGTCGTCCACTTTTAAGGTATACTGATGCATTTAAACGCGACATGAAGCTCGTCAAATCGAAAACGAGGTACTAGATAGATCTACATGGAGAGCGAGCATAAAGGAAGCGTCCCGAATTAAACATGACATACTCAACAGTATGGGAGGGATGGGCTGTCTCCTCCAGGGCGGGCACGTGCTTATCCGTCGAATCGGGACAGGGTCAGTGGAGAGGCCAGCTTGAGGACTCAAATTTAACGCGCAGTGCATAAATGATGTCCGTTTTATCCTGTTTCGTACTCTCCACTTAGTGACTAATTTATGGGTCGGGAGCCCTGGTTCGCCCCTTTTGTAGCGTTCCAGGGCTGTTAGCACGGCGCGCTCTCTCCTCAGGCTGAGAGGAGCCACGTTGGACATGATTTATGCAGCGGAAGTTGGACTCATCTATAGGTGCCGAAAATGAATCTGAGAGCCTGGGCCTGTACACGGTCGAGTGATTCGAGGGCCGTCTTGCTTGCGTACACCTGCACGGGCAGGCTGTACTCGATTTGGGCGTTGTCGGAGGACTGTAAAGATGCTGGGAAGGCAGGTTCACGCAAGGATCTCAGTATTGCACACTTTCTCTTGCCATGTGATTTTTCAAAATTCTTCGAATGCAGCGCAAGTGGAATGAGTTTAGTTTTCTCTCTTGCTTTGCGTAGGTAGTCCACGACTTACTACCGTACAGAAGCGTGCTCAGAACGCATGCCTTGTAGACCTCCATTTTGGTCGCTGTAGTGAGTTTCTGGTTTTTCCAAACTCTTGGTCGGAGTCTAGCGAAGGTCGATGTGACCTTCCCTATACGTTTTTTTTTATTTTCTCTTCTTGAGACAGATCATTATCAAATAATTTAAATTAATAGTGATAATATAACAGTACTTACTATCTCTTGTTTCAGTTGCCATACGGGTTTATTAGTCCAAAGAAGCTAAAAAAAAAAAAAGAACAAAAGTAACTTTCATTATTGACATCTCTTTCCGAAACAAATTGTTTTAGATTTATCTTCCTATATTTGGTTTATATTTTAACACAATTCACCCCCTTCCGCCCGCCACTAAATACACACAAAAATTCGTTTGGTTTCATAATTTGTGATGCAAACAAGCAAGAGGAAAAAATAAAATGATGAAAAATAAGCTTAATTCCTATAATTCCTAGCCATATATCTCAATTTTGAAATAATTATTCCCCTTTTTTCTATTTCAAACAAATTAATTTTCACTATTTCATCTAGTATTTAGCTTAATTTTTTATAATTCATGTGTTGTCTTTCAAAAATAAAATATTGAGCAAAAGTTTAAACTTGATCGGAGAACGAGAACTGGGAGAAATAACGTGTTTAAGTTAGTCCTCGATAATGTATTTTATAATAACTTTGGGGTTATCACTCACGTTCAACATGTTTTAACTGCTTCACTATTACTAGTATAGGCCTTCTTCATTTTTTTCTCCCTGAACCAAACGTTTTAGCCAGAGCTTTGTTTAGCTAAACGGTTAACGAGCCCCCCGCCCCCTCCCTTAGTTTGCTGGTACAGGCAAACAGTTTGCTCATTCTCCTGTCAATGACTTAACACAATACGACGTTTGTTTATAAAAAGATAAATCCAATTTCAATGCACGTAATATCTGTAATATAATGCTAACTGTCTTGAAATTCACTGATCTTTTTAGTTTTAACATATGTTGTTAAGATGTTGGGTTAAACACTACAAATTATTTCACTCTGACTGCAGACTTCTCACCGAAGCACAGTCTAGTTGTAATGATTCAAAAATCATAGTAAAAGAAATACTTTATAACTAGTCGACCCACGGTCCTGGAAATTTCCGGAAATTGCAAAATATACGAAAAAGTCATGGAAATATCCGGAAATTATTAAAATCTTTTTGAAAACTCTCCTGAAATATAGATAGATAGATAGATAAGATACATACATACATACTCCAAATCGAATTCAATGACACAGATCCACAAACACAAATACAAAAACAATCCAATCTCTCAACCGAGGCCATCAAAAATCGTTAATGTCCCCTGTCAAACTCGAGAGGTCAGCAAGTGACCACACCAACTAATTTCTCAATCACTCAAAAAAAAAAAAAGCCCGTAATTCCGTTCATACATAACTCCGAATAACTTGTGTTCACTATTTACACTTTCATGATATGTATTAAAAAAAAATTAATTCATCCATTTTAGATTTGACAGGAACAAAATTAGCATTAGAAGTAGGTAAAAATGTAGATCTAGTTCAAATAATAAGTTTTAAGATATTTATGAATGAACTAAAAATAAAATAAAAAAGAATGAGATAGAAAAAAACAAACAAACCTCTGGAATTGGCGGCCAGTCAACAGTAATCACATGAGGTCCAGGTCCAGGGTGTACACCATTTATGTAAGGCAGAAAGGTTATATACCATCTACTTTTATCTGCATTTTCGTTCCTAGTGTACAAAAAACAATCGTATTTTGCAATATAAATAGTCATCAAATGAAAAATACTGTTCTACCGTAGTACTTAACGAACAGTTTTGATAAATGGTGGAAATAATGTTGCAGTCATAGACGCTTAAATGTATTACATCTAGACTGGAAAAAGAAACAAATTCTTTTCCGCGATTGATCGATTCACAGACCTATATATCATTGGCGTAGTCAGGAAGGGTAGGGTTCAATCCCCCCCCCCCCCGGCAGGGGTGGTCGGAATTAAGTGACGGATTTTTTGTTTGATTTGTTTATTTTAGTTGAGATTTTAATACTAAAACATCACTTGCCCCAGCACAGCCAAGGGGTTTTTGAGTTTAAAACCCCCTACCACGGGGTTTTGCTGTTAAATCCCCCTCTTCTATAAAACAAAACAAAAAAAAATGTAAACAACAATCCCCGAATTCCAAGAGCATAGCTAAGGAAGATTTTGATTTTAAAACCCCCCTTCAGAGGGGTTTGAATCTAAAAAAAAACCTCTTCAATATAAAAAAAAGCAAATTATACAAAAAAAATTTTTGAGCGTAGCCAAGCCAATTGGGGTTTTTGTGTTTAAGCCCCCTCCTCCAGATGGCTATTTTAAAAAGTTTAAACTCCTACAGATGGTTTTGAGTTTAAAATCCCCGCTCTTCAATAGTTTTCTTAAGCCAACTAAAGTCACCAAATTCTACGAGCGTAGCTAAATAGGGTTTTTAATTAAATATACATAAAAAAAACTCCAGAGATTTTATTAGTTTAAGACCCCCAACAGAAAATGATTTTGACTATAAAACTCCCTTTTTGATATAAAATCTAAAGAAAACTAGTCACCCAATTTTAAGAGCGTAGTCAAGAGAGGTTACACATTTCTACTAGCGGCTGGGCTCCATCATTAAAGTGCAATAAAGTTCGCGTGTGTGTACTTTAATCAAAAGTAAAGTAACAATTATACATAAAATACTGAACAATAATCTTCAAATAAAAAAAAAAAAAATTCCATAAAATACTCTAAAAGACACAAAACTAAAGGCACATTCCTCTTTCCATATGCTAGGACAAATCTATACAAATGCTCCTTCTTCCCTAGTGCTATTAGAGCGTAGAATGGGTTGCCTGAGTCAGCCAGGAAAAAAACAATGACTTGGCAGAATTTAAGTCATTGTTTAACATACATGAATAGATGTGGATTGTAAAGCCACACCAGATCGTTCTCCTGAAACCCAGCGGCATTGGCCCGTTTGTCGTACCTTGTCTTCACCTGGTCACTGTTGATCTTGATGTTCCTGCGGGCAAGAGCGTGAGTTTTCCCCATCCATTTTCGGAGATTTGCGACATAGTCTGTTGAAGAGGCTGGCACATTTCCCGGGATCCCGAATAGCAAATCGCATGGTAGTTGCAGCTCTCGGCCGAACAACATCTTTGCTGGAGTGTAACCAGTGGTGCTGTGAATCGATCCTCTATATGCCATAAGGAACATTGGTATCCCAGTCATCTTGACGATCATCGACGACGTTGACAAGTGTTGTTCCAGTGTTCGGTTAAATCGTTCTACCATCCCGTCTGACTGGGGGTGAAGAGGGGTTGTGCGTGTCTTCTCGATGCCGAGTACCTGGCACATCTCTTGGAAGATCTTGGATTCGAAGTTTCGGCCCTGGTCGGAGTGTAACTCTATGGGAGCACCGAATCGGCTAATCCAATTTTCTACAAGTGTTTCCGCTATGGTGGTGGCTTCTTGGTTTGGTATCGCATACGCCTCAGACCACTAAAATAGTCGATCGCCACTAGAACTTACTTGTTTCCTCTCTGGGACTCAGGAAACGGTCCGTCTACATCGATCGCTATTCTTTCGAAGGGATTACCGACGTTGTATTGTTACATAAAACCGCTGGCTTACTTTTTCAAAGGTCTTGTTGACACCTAAATGTGACCCACTAGAATTATTATGGATTTCTTGCAACACCTCGGCAACTCTTACTTTAGGCAGCAACAGCTGCAAGCGATTGCTTTCTCCATCTGCGGTTTCCCAGACCCTCTTGAGGACGTGATTTGTCCTAAGGATAAATTTTTGCCCATATAAGTATTTGTGGAAATGTTGTATGGCATCCACAACTGCCAGTAGCTCACGCCTTGTGACACAGTAGTTTCTCTCGGCTTTGGACAATCTCCGACTAAAGTAAGCTACGACTCTCTCAGTTCCATCTACCTTTTGGGATAAGACAGCGCCTATTCCAATATTGCTCGCATCGCTGTCAAGTATGAACGTCTCGCTTGGTATCGGGTAGGCCAGAATGGGTGATGAAACAAGAGCCTTTATAAGTCGCTCAAAGGCCTCCTGACATTCCGTTGTCCAAATAAACGGCCGCTTCGGTTCTGTCAATTGATGAAGGGCAATACAAAGGCTAGGAGAAGTTTGGTACGAAACGTCTGTAGTACGTGCAGAGTCCAAGAAAGCTTCTTAACTCCTGGATATTAGCGGGGATCGGCCATTCATTTACGGCTTCAACTTTATCTGGATCTGTGCTGACTCCTTCCTTCGACACAATGTGCCCAAGGTACTTGACGCTCCTTCTGAACAAGGAGCACTTCTTTGGATTCAATTTCATTCCAGCGTTTCTGATTCGTTCGAATACTTCCTTCAGGTTTGCGATATGTTCCTCGAAGGTTCTGCCCATGACGATAATGTCATCTAAGTAGACAAGACACGTGGTCCAGTTGAGTCCTCTTAACACATGCTCCATTAGTCTTCAAAGGTGGCTGGGGCGTTGCAGAGTCCAAAAGGCATCACGGTAAATTGCCAGAGACCATTACCATCAGAGAAGGCCGTTTTATCTCTGTTCTTGGGGTGTAAGACTAAGACTGCTTTATTGATCCTTACGGAAATTTGTTGTGATTACAAGGACTCTTTTCTCATATAAAGACAACACAACAGAAAAATACACATAAATACAACAGACAACATAAAGAGTTCATTCAGCGACTGCACATAGGTATCTTGGTGCATTTCATGTTCCCTGATCAATGAGTGGCGGTGATAGAGTCTGACCGAGTGAGGTACGAACGAGTTTTTGTACAGCTCCGTTCTTGTTTTGATTGAGAGCAGTCGCCCACTTCGCGACGACCTGGCGTAGTTCTGATGGAGCGGGTTGCCGTTGTCTACCAAGATTTTTTCGATTTTTCTTAGGCACTTTTGTTCAAAAAGTTCCTTTAAATGTGGCAATGTTGTAAGTGTAATTTTTGATGCTTTTTTAATGATGTTTTCTATACGTCGCAACAGTTTAGATGAGGCGTTGCCTTGCCAACAAGTTATTCCGTGTGTTAGCAGATTTTGTATTGTCGAGACGTAAAATGTCTCAAGGATCTTCTTGCTTAGTTTAAAGCTATTGAATTTTGATAGAAAAAAAGAGTCGCTGTGCTGTTTTCTTCGTCAAAGTTCCAAGGTGGTCTTCCCATGAAAGCTTGTTGTTGATGATAACGCCTAGATATTTATATGCCTTTACTTGTTCTACAGATGTAGTGTTTATTTGCAGTTCACGTATAGTTTGTTTTTTCCTTCTAAAATCTATTATAAGTTCTTTAGTTTTTGTTACATTCAGTTCTAGAAAGTTGTCGGTGCACCAGTTTGTAAACTTTTCTATCGAGCTTCGATACTGAGTTTCGTCTCCTGAAATAAGACCGACTATAGCAGTATCATCAGCGAATTTAATGAGTTTAACTGAGTCATAGATGCTTCTTATGTCATTAGTGTAAAGAGTGTATAGTACAGGAGAAAGTACACAACCTTGTGGAGCACCCGTACATATAACTCGAGTTGACGATTTGGTGTTGTTGACTTTAACATACTGAGGGCGTTGGGTTAAAAAGTTTAGAACCCATGCTTGTAAGTAAGGGCTTACATTTAAGTTACTCAGTTTGTTTATCATTAGATGTGGCTGTATGGTATTGAAAGCCGAGGAGAAATCTACGAAGAGGACTCGTGCGTATGTTTTGGGTATATCGAGATGCTTATAAAGCTGGTCCAAAAGCAATAGAATGGCATCCTCAGTTCCTCTAGCTGCTTTGTATGCAAATTGGTGAGGGTCTAGGCTGTTGTTGACTTTTGCTACAAGTTGTTTTAGCATATATTTTTCAAAACATTTCATAACAATAGGTGTTAGTGCTACTGGGCGGAAATCATTTAAGCAATCTATTTTTGGTTTATTAGGCACTGGTATGATCTCTTAAGTTTTCCAGATGTGTGGAATTACGCACGTTTGCAATGACTGGTTAAAGATATGACAGAAGATAGAAGAGATTTGCTCCGCACATAGCTTGATCAGCTTGCCACTAATTTTGTCTGGTCCAGAAGCTTTTGTTACGTCTACTCTTTTAAATAACAAGGTCACTTCATCCTCAGTTATAAAATTGACGTAGGGCTCTTGTTTTCCTTTGGACAGAGTGTTGAAAAGTTCTTTGTGTAGATCAACAAAATCTTCTTTGTCAAAACGAGAATAAAAATAATTTAGTTCGTTGGCGAATTTCTCATCATCAGCCACTGAAATTTGTTCTCGTTTTGAGGCGCAGCCTGTTATTTTCTTTAATCCCTCCCAGCATTGTTTTGAGTTGTTCTTGGCATTGAAATTCTCAATTTTTTCTTTGTATGTTTTTTTCCCTTCAATTATTGCTTTTCTCAGTTTATCTTTAGAATTTATAAACTCTTCGTTGCTAGCCTTATACTTTGTTTTCTTTTCAGTAATATGGTGTTTGATTTTTTTGGTCATCCAGGGCTTATTGTTTCCATAGACTTGTATTGTTTTTGTTGAAATTGTTAGCTCCTCGCAGAATGATAGATATGAGTTAACAGTTTCTGTTAGTTCGTTTATGTCTGGACAGTTTTCATAAAGATTTCCCAGTTAGTTTTCTCAATGCATCCTCGTAGTTGTTCTACAGCCTCTTCAGACCACATCTTGACCGTTTTTATAACTCTCTTTGTAGTTTTAAGATTAGGTATGTAATTTGGATGGACCACTACATAGTCAGATTTTCCAAGTGGGAACAAACTTTTACATTTGTAAGCCTGCTTAATGTTTACGTAGCATTTGTCGAGCGTTCTACCCTGCCTTGTGGGGAGGGAGACATGCTGGCAATAGTTTGGCAGTGTGTTGTCAATATTTAGGTTGTTGAAATCTCCAGTTACGATACAAACAGAATCCGGGTGTTTTGATTGTACATTGTGAAGCACATCAAAAATTATTTCCGACGCAGTCGCTGTGTCAGCCGTCGGTGGTATGTACACAACAACAACACACACCTGGGTGAATTCTCTAGGCAAGTAGTAAGGCCTAAGTGTGACACACATAAGTTCAATGTTAGGGTCACAAATTTTATTCCTGATGTTCACATTATTAGCGTTGCAGTATTCCTTGTTTATATAGATTGCGAGTCCTCCTCCTTTTGACTTCCCACTATTAATTGTTCTGTCTGCTCTATAAACGTAAAATTTATCGAGATCAACAGAAGAGTCGGGTATCGTATCATTGAGCCAGGTTTCAGTGAAACACATTAAGGAACACTCTCTAAATTGATACAGATGTCCTACTTGCCAGTAACCGCTCTTCAGGTCAAGAGTGGAAAAGATCTGTGACCCAGGAAGTGTGTGCAATGTGTCGTCAATCCAAGGAAGCGGGTAGCTGTCCTTGTGTGTGGCGTCATTTAATATTCTATAGTCGACACAAAATCTCGTGGATCCATCTTTCTTCTTTACCAAGACAATGGGTGAACATCATGGACTGTTGGATGGTTCAACAACCCCTTGCTGCCTCATTCGTTCTATGATGTCCATAGCTTCTTGGTGTTTTGCTAGCGGCAGGCGACGTGGTTGCTGTCGTATAGGCCTAGTGTTTCCTGTGTCTATTCGATGCTGGATTAGATTTGTCCGCCCAAAGTACATTTCATCAGATGGCAATATGTCAGAAAACTCTCTGAGGAATTGTTCTGCTTTGGTGTACTGTTCTCTCGACAATGTCGTTTTGAATTCTGTCAGAAATTTAGTAACCTGCGGTTTACAGGACTCGAGTCTTTCGACGGCGTTTTCACTGCTACAGTTTCTTATCATCTCAAGAGCATGACAACCAGCGATGGTGCTACCTTTCCGAAAGTGTTTCTCTACTGTACCAAGGTTCATAATTCTTATGGGTACCATTAGGTCTTTCCCAATCGTGACTAGTGTCTTTCCTACTGCTATCCCGTTGTGGTTGGTGTCCAAGCTTTCTACCAGCGCTGTTCCTGTCGTGGGATAGCCGAACTATCATTTCAGACTTAGCAGGCAAGGCTGTATTTTCTACCAACTTAATCCTTCTGACTCGGCCATCTTCTTCATTCTCGTAGCCAAGCATGGGTACTTCGAGGTCTCCACATTGTAAAGTGCCTCGGCCGATATTTAAGGAAAAGCCATATTTCAGCATGAAGTCAAGCCCTATTATGCAGTCATCCGTGACGTCCGTAATCAGGAATTCGTGTTCGAATGACTGATTCCCGATCTCGACCGTTATGTCGATCAGGCCTTTTATGGGCATCAGTTCTCCACTGGCTGTTTTAAACGAGTAGGCTCTGAATGGCGTTTTCTTGCTACTGTCCACTTTATCCGTCCGGATGACTGATCGTGAGGCACCAGTATCTAGGAGGAAGTGATAATTTTGACAGGTTTATAACAATATATAATATATAGACTGGACATGGAGATCTTGTAGCATCTCAATGAATATACAAATTTTTGAAAAAGTTGAAACAAGGCGTTGTTTTGTAAAGTAGTTTAATAGAAGTAGTTTTTTTTCAACCCTAACCTATGTAACATAATTTAATTTTTAGATCTAGATCTAGTAAATTGAACATAAAAAATAAGAGTAATCTCATCTCATAATTATTATTTTGCAATTTTAGATACGTAATCTAGAAAGATCAAGGTAATCAATCTATTTAAATGTACATAAGATTACAATCGACAGATATGAATTATTTGGATCTATGGTTTTTAAAACATTATCTCTTAACTTATTTTATCTTATATAATACAGACGTTACTTCAAAAAAGATGAATACGTCCTAGGTGTCATGCATTTAGTCATGCATATTAACCAATGACTTAAATTCTGCCAAGTCACTGGTTTTCCTGGCTAGCTCAGGCAACCCATTCCATGCTCTAATAGCACTAGGGAAGAAGCATCATTTGTAGCGATCGATGTAGCCGGACCGTTTCCTGAGTCCCAGAGAGGAAACAAGTAAGTTCTAGTGGCGATCGACTATTTTAGTGGTCTGAGGCGTATGCGATACCAAACCAAGAAGCCACCACCATAGCGGAAACACTTGTAGAAAATTGGATTAGCCGATTCGGTGCTCCCATAGAGTTACACTCCGACCAGGGCCGAAACTTCGAATCCAAGATCTTCCAAGAGATGTGCCAGGTACTCGGCATCGAGAAGACACGCACAACCCCTCTTCACCCCCAGTCAGACGGGATGGTAGAACGATTTAACCGAACACTGGAACAACACTTGTCAACGTCGTCGATGATCGTCAAGATGACTGGGATACCAATGTTCCTTATGGCATATAGAGGATCGATTCACAGCACCACTGGTTACACTCCAGCAAAGATGTTGTTCGGCCGAGAGCTGCAACTACCATGCGATTTGCTATTCGGGATCCCGGATTCGGGATCCCGGGAAATGTGCCAGCCTCTTCAACAGACTATGTCGCAAATCTCCGAAAATGGATGGGGAAAACTCACGCTCTTGCCCGCAGGAACATCAAGATCAACAGTGACCAGGTGAAGACAAGGTACGACAAACGGGCCAATGCCGCTGGGTTTCAGGAGAACGATCTGGTGTGGCTTTACAATCCACATCTATTCATGTATGTTAAACAATGACTTAAATTCTGCCAAGTCATTGTTTTTTTCCTGGCTGACTCAGGCAACCCATTCTACGCTCTAATAGCACTAGGGAAGAAGGAGCATTTGTATAGATTTGTCCTAGCATATGGAAAGAGGAATGTGCCTTTAGTTTTGTGTCTTTTAGAGTATTTTATGGAATTTTTTTTTTTTTTATTTGAAGATTATTGTTCAGTATTTTATGTATAATTGTTACTTTACTTTTGAGTAAAGTACACACACACGAACTCTAAGCCTAAGAAAATAGTCCTACATTTACAATATGAGCATTCTTCGACTTTACAGCTTTTTAACTAAATATTTCAGAGGCTCTCTAGATTCTTTCTACCACAAACAATTTTTTAATCAAATGTTAAAAATAATATTAGTGTCAAAAAAATCCGTTTCCACCTATATGTAGATCCAATTATCAAAATTAATTATTGTGAAAAATACTATTTTAGAAAATATTTTGCACTTAAGTTCGATAAGTCTGATGCTCTACGACAGAGCTATCAATTACTAAAATGTGTTATTAATATTAAAGAAAAATTACGCACATATACCCCATAATAACTGTGAGAATCGGGTGTATTTTTAGGTCTATATTACAAGCTACTGCAGACTAGCTATTGTAACAGGGAATGCTGGACTATTAAACTTTTCAGTTAAAATTTTGTTACCTCAATGCAAAACATATTAATCATACTAAGGAATTAGGAAATTAATGTATATCTAAAATATGACGTTTTAGACAAATTTCGAAAGAGTAAATATTAGATATTTATTTATAATAATTTTCAACAATGTAGAGTTAAAAAACTGAACAAAAAAACAAACAAAAAAATACCTTTTTATCCAATAAGCTGCAGTAAAATTTATTACAGATGACATCTTAGAGAAGGCCTTTGATTATCTCTATATTTTTTCCAATAGCGTGAAGGGACAGCTGTGAAATCTTAAGAAAACTATAAAGTTGACAATTTTTTCGCATGAAAGCAAATTCAATATGTTTTAATAAATACTATATTGACAGTGCCCTAGAATGACTTAACGCATAATTACAATATAATATAGATATTTCATTCAATTACGTTAGTCTACTCAACATTATTATTGTCTTCTAAAATATTGTAATAATCTAATGCAGGCAAGACGATTACAGGTCTTAACTAACTAACGATATCATCACAAACACAGAGCATATAAAAGTGTCCTTAGCATGGCTTCTACATTTGCTCCGGAACTCCTTTTGCTTTTTCTCTTTATCAGGACGTGCCATTACAGCGCG